>VXBR01011467.1:375233-398688 GCA_013400215.1 Cisticola juncidis
GTTTTTTTTTTTTTTTTTTTTTTTCCTAGGAGAGAAAATGCAGTAATGTCTGTGATATCCTTGGTAGGCATTCAGTCCTTGATGCAGAAGGGCAATGCCTCCTCTTCCTCCTTCAAATTTCTTCTGTAAGATGGCAATATATTCTTTAAAGACTGAAGCCCCAAGGTGGAACTTGAATCTCTTATCGCTGTTTGTGTTGGGTGGAAATTGAGTTGGTAGGCTTGGTTTGATCCACCTATCTCACAAATGATGTTCTTACCCTCTTAGTCAGAAATCTGCAAAACATTGGGTAAACCCCATCCCCATATCAGTAAGCATTCCTGTATGCAAAACATTATTTCCAATTTTTTTCTTTTTGGAAAGGTCTATCTGCTGTCTTGTGAGGCCCATTAAGAACAAAAAATGATGTTTATTACTGTGACCTTTTTTTTTTTTTTTTTTTAAGCTGTACTTTTTAGCACATCTTTTCAACACTTTGATTATAGGAGCAAAATATTCCACTTAAACTTTTGAAGAAGTATATCTGAATGTGATGTGAACTTCATTTTGCCTTCATTTATTTGAACAAAATAAATGTGGAAAAGTTGATGTACACTATTTCTAAAAAATAGGTTGAGATGATAGTCTGCAGTGGTCTTTCAATGTAAAGCTGCTTATGTGTTTCAGGGAAGTTTATCAAAGTAACTTTAGCTGCCCCTTAACTTTCTATCTGAATGAAAGAATCTAAAATATGGATTTTAAAGGTTATATTGTACCGAGACAAAAATCTGTAAATCTGTTCCTTTGAGAGGTACTGTTTTACTCAAATTGTTTTCATCTTAAGCAGTAGTCTTAAAATAACTGTATGGGCTACAATTCTGAGTAAAATAGGGAAAGCATTGTCAGCATTGTAAACTTAATAAGGTGGGTGATGGGGATCAATTTGTTCTGTCCTTGACTTTCTGCTTCTATTAGAATTCTGGAAGATCATTAGTCACCTCTGGGATGTATTTGATTAATAGGCTTGGTTAAACAAAAGAGGTGAGGTCAAGCGTGATCTGAAATTATGAAAAATGTGTATCCCGGTGGGCTTTTCACTTTCCAAATTACGAATGAGGGAAATTGCCTCCTCCCTTTTGATTCTGATTGGTTTAATTGGCTTTTATCATAATGATTGCATGCAAGAGTTCAGTTTTACCTGTTTAATGCTATACTGCACTGTTCAATAGTAGTATCTGAAAGTTTGTATGATTAGTATGCATGTTAAGGAATCATAAACTTAAATGGCAGTTCTAAGAATCTAGTATACAATACATGTTATCTAACCTAGAATAAGGCAGGGATGTGTACATCTATCTGACGACCTTTCTTGTCCCCCGAAGATGATAATGTAGACTTTATTTTATATCTGCATTATTTCAGGCACAAGATAATCCAGCCAATTCATGTGTTATTATCTGTGTGAAGATGTTTATTATATGCCAGAGAAGAAGCTATTGACTGGTTTTTACAAATGGTGGTAAGGTGGGTTAGAAAGAGTGGAAATGAAAACATATTTTAGCTGTTAACAATCTCAATGTTTTTCTACTCCCCTTGCTCCTCAGTCCTTGCTTTCTCGAAATTTCTCATATAGCTCATTTATTTCAAGTGACAATGTAAAGCAGAAATTACATAGACATATGTAATAATACAGTTTGCTTATTAGTGTTTTTTTTTCTTCTGTTGCTCCTATTTTCTTCTTCAGGTCCATTGGTTTGTGCTGATTAACATGTTTTATAGCTTAAGATGCTATTTCTGTCTACTTAGTTCCCCATGAGATGAAAGACAATGAAAGCAATGAGTTTCATTGTCTTTATTTCTGTGCAATTCACAATTAGTTTTATGATCTATATGGAGCATGTCTGTGTCTTATAAATCCAATCCATAACACTCACTTCTGTGGTGGTGGCAGTGAGTCCCTGGAGATAGAATGTGACTTAATTTCCTTATTATAACATTCTTTTCATCTTCTAAATTACTGCTGTCCTAAAAAATGCCGCCAACACACATAGCAGATTTGCAATAGCTGGATCTTAATCTGGAACTTTGGTATCATTCTCTTTAATTAATAACGAGTAGTTTTCTGTTTACTAGGCTCCAAAGGCATTGCCTTGTAAAAAACGTAGTTTTGCCTTTTCTATGCAATTTTTTTTTTTTTACAAAATTTTGGCAGCTACATGAAGTGCTTTACCTGTAAAGTAAAGCTTAACTTGGTTTCCATCTTTTCAGAGCTTATATTACTCAGTCAGCGTGTGCTTGCTTGTATCTTAAAGACCTGTATCAAATTCTTTAACAAAAAGAACTTATTACTGAGTTAATTTTTCTGCATCTGTCTTGGTTGCCCCTAAACAAATTAGTTTAATTTTCATTAACAACTGAAATTCACTGTAATTATATATGTTTACCACAACTGTTTCCTTTATTGATAGGCTTCACAAAATCTTCCAACTCCTGTTGCTACTTATGAAACAAAAGCAACAATATATTTTCTCTTAAACACATTCACACCAGTAAAGGAATAAGTGCAAGAAACTATTTCAGACTAAGTGTAGGGATTTTACTCAGTCGATGCAGGACTTCCCAGAGTTATTCAGTTATTATGGGCATACTGACAAATACTGTGGACATATTATGGACACTCTGACATGTACAGACATTGAGTCATTGTGCAGTCAGATTTACAAAAACAGAATGTAGATTGAGTGTCACCAAAAGGAAAACCCTAAATATAATCATAAGCAGCCACCAGGTGGTAATCTAATGGATATGAGAAATCTTTGTTTTTCAGCCGAGTTGTATTATTCACTTACATTTAGATAGTAATAATTTAGTATCTAAATTACTATAAACATAAGCGACCATGACTTTTAGTATTTTTCTTGGTTTTATACATGGAGAATCAGGTGGGGCATCCTGATGAAGAAAAGCCTCCCATTCATTTGGCAAAAGGGCCTTTTTAACTGCTACCTCAGTGAAAAGAGCATTTAAATTTACCTCCGGGAAAGTAATGTTAAAGGAGAAGAAATGATAGGTTTTTCGTAAACACTTTTAAAAGAGATGTTTTTCAAATCTATATAACGCTGGTTTTCAGACTTTTGCTGCAGCAGATGGGTGATGGTTCGTTGGCCCAAGTATTGCCCAAGCTCCTCTTACAGATTCTTCTGGGATTCTTCATAGCTAACCATTGACTTTATCATCCATAAACTAAAGTCACCATGCATTTTTGCCCTTTGTTTACAGGTTATTTTTTAATATATGAAATGGTATAGGTTCTAGGACACAGTACAGAAAAACATCACTGGCAATCTCCTGTAAGAAATGAGGTTTTTATTTTGCCCTCAGCAGGATGTATTTCAGTCACAGCGTATTTATACATGCCAGGTTTTTCATCTTAGGCTGAGGGTTACTAAATTCCTCACATTATGGAAATCCAAGTGGACTATATCAGCTAGACCACTCTTAGGTCAGTGCAGAGAAGTCTGAAATTTTGGCAGGGCAGGATTTCCTCTTGCAGGAGTCATACTGGCTTTTCCTGTATTTATCCTGGTGAAGAGTCCCTCAGCTATACATGCTCAAATTTGTTACTGAAGCCTGTAATTCCCGCGGTGTTCTTTGGAGTCTTCTCTGAAAATTTGTAGCTGAATGAAAGAGGTTGAAGATGGACAGAGTTTTAAAGCCTTTTTTTTTTCCACAGAGTAGGCAACTTCCATAGCTTTTATGGAAGTTACACGCAGAGCTAAGTGTGGGGTAGGTGTGCTGGTCTGAGGCATTAGTGGGGCGAAAACCAGGTCTGTTCAATAAAACAAAACTGATTAAATCCTTGAACTCCTCCTTTTCTGATGACCTGTATATAAGCATTTATTAGCCTTGCTGCAGACCTTATGTGTAATTGTATGCACACACACATGTATAAAGGTATACATGTATATTACATAAGTACATGTGGAGTATCAGTGTATATTATATATTATGTAACCATACCTACATAAAAGGATATCTTTGTGGCTGCATATTGACATTTGAAGGTGCATGTTTATTTAAACTTCCGTTTAACTTTTTGTAGCACAGTAGGTTTTTCTTGCCGTGTAATAGACAAAAAAAGCAAATTTTTATTATGCTAGGTTTTGGAATGCTGACCCATGCAAGTGTCATACAAGTATAAAGGCTAAATCTGAGGCCTTTTGAGACCCTTAAAATTAGGGACCACAGGAAAAAATCTGCCACACCAGAGAGCTGAGTTGGGTTTAATGTCTTACTTGTGCCATTTCTTCTTGTATGCCTTTTCTCCTTACTGCTGATATGGAATGAACTGCCTCTGATTGTTAAATTCCTTTTATCACTTTATTGCCAAGTGAAGGTCAAGTCTTAGATAGAGCATTACCATAATACCTCTTTGTAGAACCTAATTAGGCAGCACATTGCTTCTGTGAGCCACATGTTCATCATCTGCTCCATGCAAACTGCAACAGCTCTCTCTGCTCCAGTTTTAGATGCTATATAATAACAATGCTAATATAATGTTGTAAAAGTAAGGAAACTATTACCTATATCTATATAGAGAGATAGAGATAAATATAACTTTTAAAACCTTTAAGCAAACTTCAAAAACTACCACAGTACTGAGTTTCTTTTTCTTTTTTTTTTTTTTTTCCTTAATCCTTATCTTGCAATTACAGGAAGATTTGTAGGAATTATAAAACACATTATTTATTTTTGGGGTTTTTTTTCAAGGAAACAATATGGAGTAACTGCTATTGTGAGTGTCATCCAAGTCAAAGTGGTAAGATTTGTTTTTAAAAAGATTTTAATTCATATCTCTGTGCATTCTTTTTCTCATAACAATCTAGTGTCTTTGTAGATACATTTCTTTTGCTTTCTATTATCCATAGATTTACTTTGGAGAAAATATAAAATGAGAGGAAAAAAGCAAGGGGCAAAAATAAAAGAGGGCAGGAGGCAAAGGCATCATTGATTGCCTTTATGCTTCCAAAATATTAAATTTCTCTAGTTTAAAGGTATTCATTAAAATCTTTCTATAATACCAAACAAGGAAATTAATAGAACTAAACTGAGGAATTTCACAGCTGCTGCATATAAGTTCAAAAATTTGGACTTACATATGAATTTCAGGTATGGTGAAAATGCAGGGGATCATACACTGTACTTTCCTAAGCAGATCTAAATTATCTGTCATTAAAAATATATATAACCATTTAAAAATAAATAATCTACTTTAAAAAGTAAATTATTTGAAATTGTAGGAGAAATATTGTCAAGTCCTGAAACATTTTCCTTTAGTCCACAAATATTATTAGAATGATTGAAAGAGGAATTATTTCTGACCATTAAGTAATCATTTAACATACTGAAATGTGAGATTTGATCACCATTGTTAAAATAGTTTTCACAGCTACAAATGTAGCTGAAAGTTAAAAAACTGCTGGGCAGTTCTTCTAGTCTGGGAAAAAACAGCTTTATCCACTGTTCTCCCTGAAGTCAACTGCTGTCTCCCTTAAAACTTCTTGTTTAGTCTGGGCTGTCCATCATGTGGTGGTTTGTTCCTAAACTGGCTCTTGACTAGATTTACATGGAAAATTGTTTCCGGGGGTTGCAGGGATAGATGCTTTCCTTGACAGTTTATAGTAGAAATTAAGCTAATGTGTTGCATGTGTGTGCTCTGAGCCTGAATATAAAGGCATGGATTCTACGTCATTATGTTAAAAAATTATTTTAAGGTTTTTTCTTCCTCTACGTGGATGCAGATACTTTTTAATGTAAGAAGTCTTTGTACTTCAGATAAACCCTCTGCAACTTTATAGCCATTCCACTTGTAATTTAAAACTGATAATTGAGGTGCTACAATTTAGAGTAAAAAAATTAAATCTTGCACTTCAAGTGGACTAAGGTTCAATTTTAGTAAGAATATAATTTTTAAGATAAAATTATGTGACATTTGTGCTGTGTAAGGTGATCATAGATCATTTATTGATTAAAAAGTTCTGAATTGATGCTTGTGCTTAAAGAAGGTTTTATTGACTTAAATCAGTCTCTAAGAGTCTTTAAAGAAAGGTGGTACATTCTGCAAATAAAGCAGTTAACTTGGAACGTTGTTTCTGGACTTTTCATTTAGCCTAGAAATATAATAAGGAATTTCCCCTCTGCTAGTGTACAGCTTTATTGGAAAATCATATATGTAAAAATCTTTGGTTTATATGTTATTATGAAACTTTCAAAAGATCTTATATACACAGAAGAGAGACATATTTTTATCTGTTTGTAAAAAGAAGGGGGACGTGGAAAAATGGAAAATGAAAGACGATCAGCATAAATACAGAGTCTTACTCTGTATACCGTTGTTAAACACAGGAATTAAAGTCGTAGGTGTTTTTGGTTTTCTACATAGTTTGTTTGTACTGGGTCATACCACAGATGGTCCCTGCTCTTCTTAGGCTCAGGAAGCTTCTGTAGTTTGACATCATCATTGAAATCTCCCTTAATGGTAGCAGTTGCTTTCTAAATTATCTGGCCATACTGGATTATTATGTTATTAGAGCAGTAACTCAGGTAACAATAATTGAAATATTAATAACTGTAACATTTTTAATTTGATAAGTTCTAATGAATTTCTTGCTCTGATGTGTCTAATCTTATAAAGAAAAGAATATTGGTTCCATTTTTTTTTTTTGGTTTTGAAACTTAAATTGCTTCCTTTCCTAAATAGACCAGAATAGTGTGAAATATATTGGCAATAATATATAAAAAAGCATGCCATATTTCTTGTACAGTTATATCTTCAACAATGTATTCCATGCACATTTATGAAGGATTTCCTCAATAAGAATTAAGGCTACAGACAGTGTATCTTTAGGAGAATACACTCATAGGACTTCAGTGGGTTTTTGGTTTGATTGAATTTATATTAAAAGATGCATACAGCCCACTCACTTCCTTAAGGTGCTTTCATGTTTCTCTGGAATTCTTCCTCCAGTGCCTGATGGCTGTGAATCTGAGCTTGTAGTCTTGGAACAGAAAAAATACATAGGATTCAGCCCTCTAAAAGTCAAAGATCTTTATCATAAAACATATACACAAGAGAAATTTTATCAAAGATATATTAATAATGGAGATGTTTCAGTCATTAGAAGAGAGCTTATTTAATTACTGCAGTTTAATGTTTCTTGTGAGGTAAACCCATGACTAGTATTTAGAGACCTCATTCCACAGTTTTCTTGTTTTGCAGAAATACTGACATGTTTCTGTCAGTGTAGCCATCTGGTTTAGAATTTGCACAACCTCACGATCTTTACTGTAGGTATAGTAATTACAAGTTTTTTCCTGGCTGAGTATATGCCTACTGAGCATATTGATAAAGAAAAGGTGGGGATTCAGAGTAAAGTTTCACAGTATGATTTTATTAAGAATGAATGAGATGTGTGCTTTTTGCCATGCAATATTCAGAATGCTTCTGAGTAGTTTCAAGCTGGCACTGTCTTCATGCTTTATCATGCTGATTCACCACTCAGACAATGTTGTCATTTATGTTTTAAAAATGGAAAACTGTTCAATAAAACATCTTTAGTTTAGAAAACAGCAACAGGAATAGAAAACCCCCTTTTGTTCCTTTTTACCCAGTTTATTAGATTGCAACTAAACACCTTAGAGGAGATGGTATGAATTTCTGTACGCTTAATCTCATTTTGTAATTTTGCATCTGCAGTTATTAGTGAAAAAGTACAAGAATATAATACGGCTACTAAAGTTGTTACCTATAATGTAAGGAGCACTTAGAGTTGTTACTCCTGATTGAATCAGTTGAGTGCAGTTGAGTCATTGAATGGCAAGTCCTCTTTTTAACCAAGCACAAGGTATTCTTAATGCTACAAGAAAACTGCCTGAAGACATCTTTTTTTCTTTTTCTTTAAAATCTATCTCATTTTAGCCTGCCACTCACATGTGATTAAGTTTCAGCTTATGACTTAAGACTGCACAATTATATGTCACAAAAGAACATCCATATATGGCTTCCCTTGCAGCAGAATTTTTCTTCTAGAATCCCAGCATTTTTATTTGTCTTAATTATTCATAATTCCATTAAAAAATAATTCTCCTTCTCACTGTAGGAGAATAAAAGGTGATGCTTCAAAGGGTCAATTCATTAGGGGAAAACAAATATGTCTATTCTTGTTTTCTAGTTATAGCAGATCGTAGAGCTGAATGCTCCTGGCTATCTCTTGCATAAAGCATTCTCTTTAGAGGTCAGGCTTATGAGAACCCTGCTTTGTGTGACTGAATTTTTTCTAGACTACTGAAGGGTGAAATGGTAGATAGTGTCTAAGCCCATCAAAAGATGTCCTATTGTTCACCTGCTGACTTCAGCTTTAAATTCTGAGAAGGAAGCCTCAGCCTAAATATAAAGTAATGCCCAGAAGTTTTACAATGTATCTTAATTCAGAATCCATTTTTTCTTTGTCATTCTAAGAAGAAACAGCCATTGTCGCTGTTTTCTAAAATTTTTAAGTTTCAAAGTTTTCAAGTGCATTTACAGTTATAACCATAATTCATTACATCAAGGATCATAAAAAGAGACATTTTGAGAAATTATTAAGCACCCTTCAAATTCGAAGCATTGGAGTCTAAATGTATACAGTCTATAGACTCAGCATCTGGAGAAGCTGCATTTCCTAAATGATCTGTTGTGAATTATTCACTCTGCTGTCAGCTATCAGTTGTTCCCTAAAGATGAGGGATTATGCCATACTTTGGTATGTCTTCCTTTATCTAAGGGCATTTCTTTGCCCTATCTTACAAAGTATTTTCGTTGACCTCTCCATCCTACTAGTTGGTTGCTCCAGTAGCAAGGAGTGTCAATGACTGTGGTTAGTAATTATGCTGATGTGGGCAGACAATCCATCATAGTGGATTTTGCATGTGGCGCCTGATAATTAATCATGGGGCCATGGTGCAGAAACTACACAGCAGAGTAAAAATTTGTCTTTTAAAGGCCAGTTCAGGGTTGGAATATAAAGAATAATGAGCCCATAGCTGGTAACTCCTGTTTACCAATCGATCTTTCTACTTTGTCTTTTAAACTCTTCTGTAGGATTTGATGAAATCATCCATGGGAGTGATAATAATAGCTTAGCAGATAAAAATTGTACATTTAAAGATTCCACTTTTTATACTCTGGGGTGTTATTTTTTTATGTTTCCATCAAGTACCCAGTAAGAGGAGTTACACAGTTGATAAATTAGAAAAATGATACATTGGTCTTGGCACCAGGTGAAGAGGAAAAAGTCTGTGCAAGGTTGGAAGGTCTCGTTGCTGTACTCAAGATAGACATAGAGTGGCCCCATAAGATCAACAGAAGATGCCTGAAAATAACATGAATATTTGTCATCTTGCTTCAGCAATGTATTTGGACATAACTGATGGTCTGCCAAGGCATCTCCATTCAAGTTCATTGAAAATGTTCTTGCTTCTAAGCATTCAGTAGCTTGGCTATAGGTTACTGTATGAAAACCATTAAAAAGCATGAGATTCTTTTAGGCTTGTTCTTTGAACTTGCTCTGGTGGTCTTGTTCCCATAGACATTGTAGTCCAGTGTTTCGAAAAAGATAGAGTGCCTCAGCCACACTGTCTGTAGTTGAGGAGAACAGATTGTACTTACCTGCAATAATAAAGGTTTATGGAGATTCAGAGCAAAAAACAAGGGGAAAAGCCAGCATGCATTTTTGGCACTTGACAGTACCATCTTAGAGTTTCTCCTTAAAAAAATTATTATATCATTGTATTTTGATCTATTTATGTAATAATGTAACAGTGTCTTAGTAGTACTTTGGACAAGATTTGATATATGTTAATTATTAACACAGTATCATCTACAAGGATTGTCTGCTCTACTTCTTAGACAATTTCTAAACATATGTTTTGTATCATGTATTTTATTGAATGCAAAGCCCCGTGTTAATAATTTCATTATTGTTTCATTATTCATTATTGTTTAATTATTTATTCCCCTTAAAGTGTCAGGGTTCACACAATATTTATGACCCTTTCTGTCTCTGTTTTAAGTGATAAGTGTATTAGTCTAATTTTTTTTTTTTTCCCTTTCTCTTTTCTGTTCCACTGAAATCTTCTATAATTTTGGCACATTACACCAAAACATCATTTGCTGTTTGGGAAGCTTCTTTACCTTTCTGTTACAACTGTTCTCAAGCTATTTTATTAAGAATCTGAGTGCTTGAAATCCATCTTGTTTATTAACAAGATTTCTGTAATACTGACATATTCTGTATTAAACAGTAATTATTTTGATGAACTAGGACCTTTTCAGAGATATTGTTGCATTGTAATGAGAAAATAGTGAATTTTGTCACTGACTCTGGATAAAATTTTGCCTCTGAACTTCAGTGCAGCTGCCTGTTGTTGAGCAAGTCACTTTCCTCTCTGTGCTCGTCTCGTGGTCTGTGAAGTGTGGCAAGATCAGGCTCATCTTTGACAATTTTGAAAATTAAGTGTTCTTGATTTTGCTGTTATTTAGGCTCCCTAGGCAAAAAATAAAAGAAATATCCATGAAAATGATTTAGCATAGAAAAGACCCTAATTAAAGATCTGTCATCAAGAGGATGAAAGATTAGAGAAGGGTGCCTGTTTTACCTTTTTACCCAAAATGTAAGGCTCTGATATATAGCTTGAGATCTTAACTGTCGCAGTGCCTCTTAAAAGCCTCTGGCTCTTGCCCCTAGCTAGCCCAGGCACCGAGGCAGGCGCATTCGAGGGTCAGCCTGCAGCAGCGTGAGCAGGGCTGACTCCTGCGGGCTCTTTTGCCCTGAAAGGGACTTGAGGAGATGTCATTGCGGCAAGGCAGAGGAAAAAGAAAGAGGGGTCTAATCTAGGTATAGCAGAGTAGGTTTATTCGCCCAGTCCTGAGCCCCGGATCCGACCCGGACACGCGGTTTACACAGTGTTTTAAAGGAGGCAAAAGGGGAGGAAAAAGGGGTGGGGTTGGCTGCTTCTAGCCAGTGGGGTTCAGTCTCTGGAGAAGATGGGGGTGAAGGAAGGCACTTTGGACCAGTTACAAGGAGTTGGGAGGGGAAACCAAAGGCGGGAAAAGGTTAACAAAAGGCACGAAGGGATCTGCAAAAGGCGGGAAGGATGATGGACAAGTAACGGGCTGCCGCATAACAGCAGGTGCACACACGTGGAGAAGACCAAACAAAGGAATACCAATTAGATGGGGGAAGGGTACATGGAACTGAACTTAACACAAAGGAATTAAACTTTACATCAAACAGAACTTATTACAGAACAACACATTTGAAAAACATGCACCGCCACACTTAACTTGACAGGAAGGAGTGCTCAGCCGGCAGGCAGATCTGTGAGACAATACAGGAGCAAAGAGGGGAAAGTGAAATTGGGATTTGCTGTGATATGAGGACACACATCTGGATTTCATTCTGAAAACAGAATTTTTAATACTGAAAACTTCAGTGATTCTCATAGTTTTGTCATCATACATAGTGAGGATCTGTCCGTGAAAAAATTGTTCTTTTTAGTGATGAGAGCCAAGATAGGTTCTCTGTCATTTTTTTCCTCTATTCTGAACTTCGCAGAAAGAATTCAAGGATGAAAAGAGATCATCTCTCCTGGTAGTTTGTTATTCCTTTATTTCTCAGTTGCATTTCACAGCTTCTCGAGAAACCAGTGATCTTACAGTTTTTTTAGTGCCTTTAGTGCTTCTGCCTAATCTCTTTTATGTCATGCTGTTTCCTGATCTGCTCACCTTCTTCCATCATTGTGTTATAATGCAAAATGTATTAGATGAGGATAGGAGAGGACTCACTGTCCAAGATCAATTCATCCTAAATATTATAATCTTTTTGGTATTTTTTTCTATCAAATAATAATTTATCTATATCTAAAGTAGTATTATCATCTCCTGAAATTCCTTTTTTTTAAATTTTACAACAAATTTGTTTTCAGATTTAGGTTTTATAAAATTTCAGTTTTCCTCTGCAATTATAAAAGCCCTGATATTTGACAATATTAAAATATTGTCAAAATTGTCGTTGTACTTCCTATAACCATGTCAGATGGCTAACCCAGTGGTCTGAGTTTATTTACTGGCAGACTTTAAAACAAAACAAAAAACAAACAGTAAAAGTAAAGTGTGAGAAAGGGGGGAAAAAAAAAGAAGGGGCAAGGAAGAACGCCTTATTTGTTTTATTGTTCCCTTCAGTGGGAATTGCATAATATGGTTCAATCATTTTCCTGGCCTGACATAAAAATGAGGTAAATAATAAAGTGGTACCATCATATTTACTGAATTCATTCTTTTTTAAACCATGAAAAATAGTATGAAATTAAACGTGTGATAAAAACTAAAATGCACATATAAAAACATCACTGGCAAGCACTTAATGATATGACAAGGTACCAAGATGCATTTTAATTAAGGCAAAGATATTTGTAAAAAAAAAAGAGGACTGCAAAGCTGAAATGGTCTGTAGAAGTATTGGGTGAAATATTAAGATTTTACATGACTTGCAGCTACTATACTCATGGGTTTGCATTTTTCCTTTGCTTTGCCTGAAGCACCAATCCACCTCTCCATACAGTCAGTCTCTCCATTGTATCTTTTCACAGACCTACAGCTATCTAAGACCTCCTTTTGTCTGGTCTCATCTCCATCTTGGCTTGTTTCCTCATTAAAGTAATTAGGACTACAGTAAGAGAAATAATAATAGTGACTCTCAAGTATTTAAAAAGATTCTATATGCCTTACTGTTTTAAAAGAGTAAGGAGATGGGTATATTTCCCAAAATGAAGTACAGGAAATAGTGTTTAGAAGAAGCAGAACTTGGCACAAGTATCAGAGGTTGCCTGGCTTGTATCAGTAAGAGTTTTGCAGATTGTTAAAACTTCTTTCAGCTTCCTGTGTGTGGTGTTTACATGCTGTTGGGCAAAAACATTAAAATAATTGCCACAGGTTGAGGGGTGCAGATGTCACCCAAGGAGATTGTTTCCTGACCCTTCATCTGGTTGCATAGAGGAGTTACCATCATGTGTTTCAGTACTTGAGCAGAGGCGGGGAGGTGGCTCTGTCACAGGCAGCCATAAAGCAACAGGACTTAAAAATGCGTCAGACTGACCTGCAGGAAGCTGCATTAATTGAAGTCAGTACACTCTAAACTGGCAAACAGAATGATGCTAATTAAATGCTAAGGTTAAAAATGTATGAGTCGGCATAGGAGTTATCATTAACATATGATAAAGACAACAGTCTCAGTGATTTGAGACTTCCAAACAACAGTTCTGGCTGCACTGTTAAAATTAGATTTGTAAAGACCCAGTAAGTTTCTTTAGCCCTATGCATTGTAGGAGTTTAAAATTTGTATGATGACACTAAGCATAAAGATCAGAGATAGAGAATGTGTTAGTAATGGCTTCATAAATTTTGACCCCACAAAGTTCTACATTTCTCTTAAGTCACTGAAGTGCTTCCTACCACTGTGCTAAAAGTATTAGCACAAATGACAGATCAGTGTAAAATAACCCATAAAAACAAAATTCTCAGCTGTATTTGCCATAGATAAACATGTTCTTTGGGTAAAGCAGAAAGACCTAATACTTGCTGCCTCCTCTTGCTTAGTACTTCTTACTCATTCTGTCCATAGTGTTAGTTTTAAAAGGTATGCTGTATCATTTACATGTGAGGGGTTTTTTCCTCCTCAGTACCTGCTGCAAAGTAGTGCCTTCAAACCTGTGATCCATTTAAGTATGGCAGTTCTGTTTACACTTTTTTTTTTTATTCAGAGCTATGTCCATATTTTTGGTGTGGTTGAAGGAGGTGATGCTGAATTTATAGATGTGTAAGATGAGGATATGGTTATAAGTGAGAAGGACCTTGGAGCTAGACACTTGTCAGAGGAGCAAAAAAAGTCTAAAAAGTTGCAGCAGCAAGAAATTGAGTCACATGTGTCCAGTAAGAGAGGTAGTCAGGTGAGCATCTCATTTCAAAGGTCCCCAAAATGTCTAGGCTTTTAAGGATGGTTTCCTAAGCTTCAGTAACAGTTTTACTTGGTGGGGAGGTCTAAAGGAGAGCAAACAAAATCCTTTTGAGTTAGATGAAAAGGAAACTGGTTTGAGCAGAACACCTCCTGTGGCCACTGCAGAATCCAAAGGTAGAAATACTGTGTGTTTCTGGAAACTGCATTGCAGGAAGAAAAATGATAAGGAATTTTCTTCATGCTTTGGGTTGAGAAAAGTGGCAGCATATTAGTTGTAGGAAGAACATTGTGATGAATTCCTTCTGTAAACAAAGACTGAAGGATTTGAAAACCGATTATTGCTTTGTTTCCTTACCCTACAAAGTTTGTAGGACTTGAGCATAAAATTTGGTATATGAAACAGGCTGAGGGTTGGTTAAGAGCCAGCCGCTGATCTCTAAGTCAGTTCGTAAGAATTTAGGAAGAATGAGGTGGAGATCAAAGGTTAAAAAGGGCCAAATAATTGAGCTTTGACTTGGCTTCTGTCTTCTTTATTTTGGCCAAAGAGAATATGCTGCACGTAATTTCTGAAGATTTTTAAGTCACAATAGTACAGTTCAACTTTCACCTTTTTTCAATAAAGGAGTATTGGACAACTATTTTAGCAATAAACTTGGAAAGGGCATCATGTTTCCAGGATAAAGAAAATTAAGTGATTCAGGGGAGAAAGAACTGTTCATGTTTTCTACAGCTTGCCCCAGTTTGGGAACATTTCTGACAGTAGCATTTAAATTTATGCCATGTTTCTTTCATTCTTAACAAACTTTCCCAGCAAATTGACATATCTGTGGATGTTCTGAGGACAGTAGGAGTATTTTCATTATCTACCAGGATTTTCTGTTTCTTCAGAAATAATATAGAGAAGTCATGTGACACTGGCATCTGAGGAAGTTAAGGAAGATTGTTGTATTGATTGTCCTGTAAAAAAATGGTTCAAATGGTAACTGTCTCTAATTTGTCTTTAGAACTTCAGTTTTTCCTTAGGCAAAAACCCCTTTTCTTATAAATACCAGTAAAAAGTACAGGGCCAAGTAGTAGTTCTATTTCAATTGAAAAACAGATAAAAACTAACACTTACTAGATTTCTTCCTGAAGGCCTAAAAAGCGGGGGGGGTGGGGTGGTGATGGTGATGTATGTATTCCGTTTTCAAGTTGTATCAAAATCCTAGCCATGTCAAATCATAAGATTCTTTAGTTTGGAAAGACCTTTAAGTTCATAAAGTCCAACCCTTAACCCAGCACTGCCAAGACCACCACTAAACTGTGTCCCTAAGTGCCACATCTACACATCTTTACCTTCAGGTGTGGTGACTCAAATGCTCTCCTGGGCAGCCTGTTGCAATGCTTTACCACCTTTCCTTGAAGAACTTATTTTGAATATCCACTGTAAACCTCTCCTGGCATAACTCGAGACCATTTCTTCTTGTCCCCTCTCTTGTGGGAGAAGAGGCCAACCCCACCTGGCTACACCCTCCCTTCAGGCAGTTGTAGAGAGCAGTAAGGTCTCCCCTGAGGCTCACAGGGGAGTGAGTTGCCTCAGCCAAACCTCATAAGACTTTTGCCCCAGACCCTTCACCAGCTCTGTTGCCCTTCTGTGGACATGCCCAGCTCCTCAATGTCCTTCTTGTAGTGAGGAGCCTAAAACTGAATACAGGATTTGAGGTGTTGGCCCCAGCAGTGCCAAGTACAGAGGGACAGTCCCTTCCCTAGTCCTGCTGGCCATGCTATTGCTGATACAGGCCAGGATAGCACACCTTTTTGGACACTTGTCTGGAGTTACACCATGATATAACTATCAAATTAAAGGGTTGCTGTTTCCGTCAGTTTTCACAGAATGAATTCCAATGGGCTTTTGTCCTTTGGGCAGTCAGAGCACAGCATGCCTTGACTCTCTTCTGATAAATACTGCTAATGTGCATATAATTTTTTCTGCAGTCTGTAAGAGCATGTTAAACTGTTTGCCATTTTAAATAACGTTTTTAGTGGTAATATGTATGTTATGACCCAGAAGTTAGTTTAATTAGCCTTTGTCCAGCAGGTTCATTTGAAGCTAAAATTATGGTGTGATACAGTACACTTAAATCAAGTGCATACAAATGGTTTTATAATCAAATAATTAATTGAAGACTCTTAGGGACATTAAGTGAGATAGGTGCACAGAAAGCACAGGCAAATGCCAGAGAAGAGTCTGTAATCAGCACTCCAAATGGTTTTTTAATGAGTTTTCCATTAAATCAAAGTAAACTTGATGATTACTTAGGGAAACACTCAAGTTTGATATCATACTATATGAGAGGGAAGTCCACTAAATAAACTGGGCTTGGTGAGCCTGTGGAAGATTGACAATAAGTTTTCAAGTCATCAGAACAATGGTGTAAATTTGGACTGCGCAGTCCTGAATGTGCTTTTATATGCACACATGTAGTCACCCTTGGGTGACTGTGTAGTCACATTTGAGTACAAAGCCACCATGCTGAAGACACTAGCCAGAAGGAAATTCCATACATGGTGTGATCCCAGCCATGAAGTACTGGTATTCTGTTGTCCTATTAGAGGTGTTTGCTTTCTTGGAACATTTCCAGTTACAGGCTGCAAAGAAAGTAATTGATTTTGTATGGAAATCAAAAATAATTGAGCTTTGACCAAGTTTCTTCAAAGGGTTTAGAACTGCAAGAATTTTATTTCTTTTTTTGGAACAGAGTGAAGCGCAAGTATTTTGTGAACTCACAAATAGTATGTGTCACATATGTGCTCACTGTCTCTTGCAGGTTCTTACCATTGTCAGGTGGGTTTACTGCTTTGTGTTTAAAAAATCAACTGAGATCAATCTAATTATGCATTATCCCTAGGCTTAAATAAATATTTGTCAGGATTAAATAGAAAAGCTGACCTCTGCACAGAGGGAAAAACATGCCATTCATTTTTAATTATTAAGACACAGAGTAAAGCAAATTTTTCTCTGCAAGTATTAATATGTTCTTCTGGAAATCACATAGTACATATGTGATTTTAATTCATAAATCTAGCAGTTCTTAAGCGGAAAACCTTTCAATTGTGTAAATAAATAATTGAATAATAGATAACTGAATTAATTACACTTTCCTGTGAGGAAAATACTACTAAAAGAGAGGAAATTTGGGCAGCTGATTAAATTCTTGAATCTAACAGCTTTCATGCCTAATTTTGGCACATTTCTGATTGTACATCATTCCTTTTCCTTAGCGAAAACATCATCATCTTCCCTGATCTCCAGCCATGCCATTCGGAGTAACTCTCTAATGCTTATAAGAGCAAAATGGCACAAAAATAAATAAACAAACAAGATAATTTTTACTTGGATTTCCCTACTCTGATTTACAACACAGGTGCTTGTGCTATTTGTTGTGATTTACAACAAATGCTTGTGCTAGCATGAGAGGAACAAGATCAAGTGCTGGGTAACCGTGGGCAAATCGCTTCTTTGGAGCTACCAGCTTCAAGTGTTTATGAAACATCATCTTTAGTGGATCTTAGGGCCCCCGTGTACATAAAGAGGAGCCACAGCCTGTTTTAATCATACATGAGCAGTTCTAGCTGAAAAGAAAAGCTCACCATGACTTCAAAACAAGCAAGGTTTTAACTCACCTGAAAAAATACAATTGCTTCAGCTCTTTCCCATCACAGCAATACAACTCAAGCTTAGATATGCTTAATAGTACACTATTAAGAGTAAATAAACTCTTCAAAAGTACCTATCAATTCCATATTTGGAAGCACTTTTTTTGCCTTTTTTTTTTTCTTCTCTAAGAATCAAAAGGTAATTGAGTATTTGTAGTTGTGAAGATCCTGCAATCTGTGTGGTCAGGTATTCAATCCATGAAACCACACTTTGACAGAAACAACACTGACAATGAAGTGTAAGAATTACATATCTTGGTAAATCTTTCCAGGCTTATCATGTCAGTGATTTTGGAGAATTGCTTCAGATCATCTTTATAGAGTCTGTTATACCTGTTTCCTCATCCTTGTTTGAAAATAACACCCTTTCCAGGGTTGATGTCTCTGCCTCCATGTTGTTACTTGTGAGGATATAGCAAAGTTCAGCAGTTACTGTGAAGGAAAGCTGGAGTTGGCTTTATGCAGTTAATTCTGTAACTGTGTCAGTTAACTGACAACATGCAATACCATTCAAAACAGTAGTGTAATAGTTCATTAACAAGGAAAAAGAATAAAACAAGTAAACACAATTGTAAATTTCTTGTAACATATGCACGATTTAGAAGAGACAAATAATTCAAAAGAGATTTAATTGGATAGGAATTTAGAAGTTCATTTAACTGGTATTTCTTAATTAAGTTATTGAATTTTCACATTAATTTGTTCTATGATTGCACACTTTCTTCTGTCTCTGTCACCTGAATCAAAATGGAGTGGAGGTTGGTCTTTGCTTCTAGAACATTCCAAGTGAAATCCTTTGGGTGCTGAATCTCTTTTGCCAAGATCCCAGTATGAAGGGCTATCTTTTAACTGTCCCACTCCGGTGTGTTAAGGTGTGGCAAGCTGGGTGTTGAGAACAGCTCTTGTTGTAATTAAGACAGCTGCAATTGTTAGTCACGCTGTAGTAGTGGCTAAACTGAGAGGGACTTAAGGAATCTGTCAGACTGGAATCCAGCTCTCCACACTTGAGAGCTGCATGGAAAGTCTGAAGTGCTCAGAATTCCACAGCAGATCCAAAACATGGTCTGACAAGGCATTAGTATTGTGCTTTGCAATATTTACACACTGGCGTGCCTTACAAAACCCCTCTTAAGTATTCTGTGTTTCTGTGCTCTGAAAATGGGAGGTATAAAGATGCATCATGGGTTTGCTTTGTTTCCAAATGATATTAAGATATATTGCTTTTCCTATACCATTTTATACAGAATGTGTGCGGTACTTTTTTTTATGCAGAGAAAAACTAGTCTCACTTCTCTTACTTTTGTGGAGTGGGAATTTGTGTCTCCTTTTCTAAGCAGTTATTGACAAAATAATTAAATTCTCCTGTAAGAGAAAAAAAATATTCTGTACCTATATCTTATAGCTGAAGAAACTGTAATTAGTCTTATCCTTGGATTTTGAAACAGATGGGGAATAAATATAATTAATTAATTGAACTTCTTACTTTGGTAGTGGGTAGGTACATTCAGAATATCAAGAAAAATTTTATAGGAACCTGTGCAGATAACAGTGTTTTTCATTTACTGACTTCAAGCTTGATTACATATAATCTCAGCTTGATTACATGTGGAAAAAAATGGATTTTTCTCCTATAAATTCTGGAATTAATACCACTCTCTATTAAGCAGGGCAGAAAACCCAACATAATTGGAATAATGTCAAAAGATCGATTGGTGTAGATGCCTGTTTCCATTTATTTTTATAAGTGATTCCTGAAGTTTTTATGGCAAGAGATGTAACTGTAAGCTGAACAGTGCCATACACTTGTATGAAAATTACAACTCAGTGATCAGATGGATAAACACTTCGAATTTGTAGTAGGGTTCCTCAGCTTTAGGCTGAGATAACCAACTATATGGAACAGTTCCCAGACATGGTTTGAGAGGAACCCAGGACCAAGACTATTCCCATTTCACAGTTCGAGAGTTGTTGTGGTGGTTTGAGAGGTTCAAAGAATTTAAGAACATGGCTGTCACTGATCCTTAGCTGGACTGATGGCAAAATTTGGCAATATTTCATTAGCATAGACCTGTGAGCTGTGTCACACTGAGCCTTGTTTCACAGATTTTACCTTCCTGCAGCCTAAGCTCCTGTACAGCACACCAGTGCCATGCTAAACCAGCAGACATCCCCATGTGCTTGAAGCTCCACCTAAGGCCTCACTTTCAGGTTCAAAGTGAAGGCAGACTTGGATCTGCTTATGATTTTGTCACACCTCAGATGCCATCCACTGGGACTACCTTCCCATTCCAGATTTCTGCAGTCATGACAATTCTGCCAATAACCAAAAACCAGATGAGGAGGATCAGGTCAAAACTCTAACAGGAAATATGTTAGCCATAGTCTGTGCATCAGTAAACTTCCGTGGCTCCATCTTGCTCTTTTTCAGTTCTGTCAGTTCATTGCCATAAACACAAATGCAAATTTGCAGCTGAATAGCATTAGAATTACATTAGAATCAGCACAATTCTGATTGTTTGCATAGCAACATATAAGCATTTGATATCCAAGTTCAGTTTGCCCTGGAAGTGGAACATTCCTACCATTTTAGACATGGACGAGGAAATTCCTGGGTAAAACTTCTTGATCTGTATTATGTAAAGTCTTTTGTTAAATGGAAGGAACTATCTCTTCTGCTCCTAAAACCACTTTTATTCCCCTGAATGTGAACTTTTCTGCAATCTCTTCACTATGGTGTTGGAACATGTAATAGTTATTAATCAGTGCAATCACCCAATATCCTCACAAAATAGAATTCAATATAAACAAATTGGGTTCCAAGAGCAGGAATTTAGCAGCAGAGATCACATGATTTATTGAAAGTGACAGAATCTGCCAAAGTACCGAAGCAGAAACCAGCACAAACTGTTGTGAGGTGCAGTAGACAGATGTATAAATACACATATATTATAAATCAGCTTTCTATTCCAGAAGGATTACTAGTATTTAGTGTAATTGCAGCAGTCATTGCCACTGAAAGTCAGCGGAACTTTTTGTAACAGTTACATGTAACAGTTACATGTAACAGTTACATACAAATACCTCAGTTCCTTACTATAATATGTCTGATGTGATGGCTTGTTGCAGTTAAATACAGTGTGTCTGTTTTCTCAGACCATAATGTATAAACCCATGGCAAATCATGGATGTTAGGATTGGAAGGTTCCTCATGGAACTGTCTTGTCTGTCTCCCACTTCAAGACAGGATGCTTGTGAGCTTGTTCCTGCTGAGAGATATCAGGCTAACTTGCCAGTGTGATTCTCCCAGAATTAATTACACTTGCTTATTCTCTACTTGCTTCCCACTTCAATATTTCCTATATCCCATTCAGTACTTCTAGACTGAGTTTACTCTGTTGCACTTCAAACACATTCCTTCTTCTCTTATGCACCATGGCCAAAAAGAAAGAGCATTCTCTTCCAATTTTAGTTTTAATTAATATAGTATTTTCTCATGTTCTCTGGGCCTCTGATTGCTCTCATTTATGCTTTCTGGATCCACTCCAGTTGGCAGATATTGATCACAATGTGTGGTGCCCAAGATGGAGCACAGCATTTTACCTCAGATTGTGTTAATGTTGAAGGCAGTTTATTAATTTCTTCCTATTTTGAAGACTAGCATTTATACAAGTCTTATATGCTTATATTTTTTCACCACTATAATGAATGTCTTTTCATAGTAATTTAATCTTTTAAACTCATGTTTAGCTTCTGATCTAGTAGGAATCAGGGAATTGCTCTAAGGAACTCCTAGATGAAGAAAAATGTTTCCCGTCCAGTCTTTGTACAATTGCTTATTTGCCTCTCAGTGTTGGAGTCTTTCCTTTAAGTGAAATCACATTTTCTTCAGATCATCTCTCCAGTCTGACTAGATAATTTTGAATTCTAAGCCCATAGGTATATAATTTTTTGTTTAGCATTTTTAGGTCCCAGTCATGTAAAACTTATCTGATATGCTTTTGAATAAACAGTATGATCTTTTCCAGATCTTAAGGGAAAAAACCAGCAAATTCAGGACAGATTGTGTCAAATCCACATATGATACCTCTTTCTATTATAGAAAGTGAATGATTGACAGTGAAGAAAAAAAATTACATGCTATGTATAATTTTCAGTGGCTAAACAAAGTATGCAAAATGAGATACACATTAGTAAAAGGTGCATGTTTCAAGGTCAGTTCATTTCACCTCCTTTGACTTAAACAAACTGTTTCTATATGAATTTGAAAGGTGTGATAGGAATGAATGACAAGTATTTGGCTCAGAAATTCACTATTTGTTAGTTAAGTGTTCATATATAGCCTGAGTTTGTCATTCCTCCCTGATAGGACAATTGCATTTTTTAATTTTTCATTGCAGTTCCTTTCTGGGGCCTGATTCTAGGCTACAGAAGCAGTGTATTGAAAACTGAGGGGAAATAAGGAGGTAGAGAGCCTTCTTTCTGGTCTCTGGAATCAGGAACTGTGTACAGACCTCGAAGTCATCTGAAAACTTAAAAGGTACACAGAGGAGCTTAGATAGGATAAAGGTACTGTTTTATTAATCAGTCAAGGGAAAGTCAATTTCCCCACTAAGCATTTTTTAGGATGTTCCAGTATTATCCTGGAGTCAATTTTGGTCAAAGGAAGACCTTGTGAATATCTCATATTGGTAAAACAAGCAAAAAATACCACAGAGAACCAGAGTTTAAAAACCACGATGCAGGTTTTAATATGATAAAAAAAAGCTAAAGAACTCCCAAAGTATTTGTTCTTTTAGCCCAAGACTCCATTATCACCAAAGCTAATTATGTACTGTGGTACCTGTTCCAATCTGAGACAAGAGCAGAGCAGTTTAATCATTCTTCTGACAGACTTGTTGAGCTGTTATATCTGTGGTTCCTCCTGCAGAATGGACAAACTACATGAGAGAGTGGAGAGGCTTTTTTCTTTCGCTAGCAGCTACAAGATACCAAAGAATGTCAGATTTCATTCATTTCCTTAGGCTGTGAGAAAGCATCTGAGGACAACAAATTCTCAAATATTCGCAAGCTGACAAATAAAGAAATCCCTGCTTTTCTCTGTAAAGACAGCAACTTTATATTTTTATACCCATAAATAAAACTGTGAGTGTATTCACTGATTGCTTGATCTGATTGCTGTCTTTAGCATATATCTTACAAAAAAACTCCACAAATATGTGGCATTAAAAGACAGGAGTTGAAATGCCTTTTGATATTTGTATGTAGAGATAAATATGAAATGGCACCCTCAGTCGTAGAATATCCTGCTGCTGTTTTCACTGCATCATGTACTTTTCACCTGCCTTCAGTCAGTTGTGGAGAGTTTCTATTTAAATTCAGTGGAAAGATGCAGAAGTAGTTGTGCCAGAGGAAGCCTGCACAACTTTCCCAGCTTCAGAGGAGCCACTGAGGGCTTGTGTATGGCAGGAAGGATTTGTGTTTCATATAGTGGCTCATGGGGATTGCAGAAGATGACTGTTCTGATCTGCAAATTAGTTTTCTAATCCAAAAACTTGCCCAAAGAAAGGTCTCCTAAAACTGGGAAGAATCAGATTATAGACCAAAGGGTTTGTTCTGTCCCACTGAGATCATGAAAACAGCATGTAGCAGCTCCTGGACCACCTCTTGTTGCCCTAGCGTGTTTTTCCACTGTAAACTGGAAGAAAAGGTGTAGAAATTTTTCCCGGTGA
>VXBR01011469.1:1998-308226 GCA_013400215.1 Cisticola juncidis
CCGGTACCCGCGCGCCTGGCAGGAGCACGGCAGCTCGGCCCCGCCGTGGGCGGGAGCACAAACTACCGGAGTGGGGGACGGAGCGAGCATTTCCCCCGCCCCGCGTGATGAAGGGCGGGCTGGGGGGCCAGAGAGGTGCGGGGCACAAGCAGCCCCCGCGCCGCGGCTACCCCCGGCTCCCTCGGCCGCTAATCCCTTCCCCGGGAAGAATTTAATCAGCCTCCGCCTGGGCGCTGGGCTTCCCCACCCCCTGCCGCTAACGGGAATTTCCACTGGGACGGGCTCGGGCCCCGAAGTGTTTAATTTATTATTATGAAAGTCCTGCTGCTGCCTCCCCCCGGCGGCCTCGCCAGGGCGCTCCGGGCGGGCGAGTGACGGGTCCCGGGCAGGTGGTCGCGGGGCAGCGCCGGGCACCGCTAGCCGCGCTGTGCTCCCCGTGGAGAGCACAAAGTGGAGGTCTGGGGCGAGATGAGAGTGACCGGAGGGTGTGGGGAGGACGGGGAGACGACAAAATGGATCCCGTTGGGGCAGCAGGGACAGTGCCCACGGGGTGGTGTTTGGGCTCCCCTCCGGCGGCGAGGGGTGTTCGGAGCGGCAGCGGAGCCGGGGCACCCGGTGGGTTCCCCGTTCGCTTTGTGCTCGCTGAGCTCGTATCCGGCGCAGCGCCGGGGGTGGAGAGGGCGGTAAGTCCGAGGGACAGATGGCGCAGATCATCGCCTCTTAATGGTATTTGCGATTGGGGCATTTCTGTCGGGCCGGGAGAGCGGGTTGAGGCGAGGCCGGCGGCGNCGCTTCTCCGTCTTTCTGACGCTGCCGTCCCCGCACGGGGTCTCCGGGCAGTTGAGTCCTTCACGCAGTTGAGTCCTTCACGCAGTTTCTGAGGCGCTCTCAGGGGCTGATGACTTGCACCAGGCGAGCGAAGTGCTGAAACGCTGCTCCACGGCAGCCGGGGATTTTCCCTTGACTCCTAGGAGGAGGCGACGCAGGGTGGCTGGCGTAACTCGGGAGTGTCCGGCTGAGCATGAGCGGCTGCATGTGATAGCAGACACCCTGTTCAGAAACTTGTGTGTGCCACTTACCGGCTGCTGTTGTGTTGGGGTGGCTTTTTCGTGTGCCTTTTTTTTTTTTTTTAAAGACCTTATGTGCTGTTTACTGTATATGCTTTCAGTTCTGTTTATTCTTCCTATCTCAATAAATCTTTAAAGCACAAAACCTGCAGTAAGCTTTTATTCCATTTTTTTTCCCTACCCAAGGCAGGTTTGAAATTGAAGCACAGGCAATAAATTAAAGACAGGAGCTAGCCGTGTTGCTTTTCCGCATCACTCAGTGTCACTGGCACGTTATGGTTGGGGAATCCAATTTCCCCCTTGTTTGGGTATCCATTAAATCAGGTTAGGGTTGATTTTTAATAGTGTGTAACAAAATTGGAACTTGGGTATGAAATCAGATTTATAGACCTGTGTCTGTACAACACTTTCATTTTAAAAGCTCTTTTTTCCTCCCCCACTTTTTCCACCGTGCAAGAACGTTCACTAGCTAGGTGCAGTGCTAACTTTTTTTTCCCTGTTGTCATACCGACTACTTTTGGTTTGTAGGAGGTTATTTGTATCTGGTATTTGTATGGTTCTTGTGAAATGTTGGACCTTTTCACTCAGTTTTTCCTCTGTGCAACACAGCATCTATCTACCTTTATTTTCTAGAGTTAATAATCAGCTACTTGTTAGTGGTGTAGAAAAGCTGTCATTGTGGAATTACTTGAAAGATTGTCACTGGAGCCCGATTTTAAGGGCAGATCTGTGGATGTTGGTTATGTACAGGAAATGCAGTTTTAAGAGTTTTGGCAGTGTGTAACCTGCACAAGAAAAAAGGGAATGAAAACTGCACTATCTTTTGCTGGTTAGCGTATCAGTATGAGTCTGGGAGTATTACATGAAAAAAAATCCTGATGGAAAAAAGATGAAAGGAGTGAGTCTTGTTTTTCTGGCTAAAACAATTCCAATCCAACAAAGGAATAGGAAAGCTAGTATGAGTTTACAAGAGTGAAACTACTATTAGAAAGAAACTGGAATGCAAATTAGAAATAATGTGCTAAAAAGGAGAATTTTTTAAAAAATATAAGCTGATTAAATCACTGCGTGTATGTTGTCCGTTTCTAAATCAAAAGCAAGTAAACAATAAAGCAGTTTTTGGAGCCTTTTGAGCTTAGGTGACTGGTTTGAATAAGGATGATGATGCCAGAGGACGTAAGTTATTACCCTCTGCAGGCAATTTTGGTCTTATTCCAGGTCTTAGCGAATGTATCCAGGTGATAAAGCTACTACCCTAAATGACACTCCTGTTAAGCTGCCTCAGCTGAGAATCTGGCAATGGCATTTCTTGCCAGCTCTACCCCTCTAGTAATTACCCCCAGCAGCAGTAGTCTCTGGCAGAATTGGGGTGAGGAATATTAACGCTGTTTTGTGCAGAAAAAAGCAAGATCCCCTGTTGTGGGTAAATCTTCTGTCTCTCACAATGTACCTGTGTCTTAGTTATCAGTATGAGCACGAGTTTTGCGGTGTCTCTGATAAACGTTCTCCATTAACAGACCCCAACACTATTAACTCCTTTCAAAGTAAACTGAATGTAGTGAATTGAATGCATTTTAAAGCACATTCATAAGCCCCTGACCAGGGTAGTTATGTGGTGTACCTCAGCCTTTTTGGATGTAGATCTTTGTGTTCTGGTTTCGTTTTGTCTTCCAAGACTCCGTTGGAAAAGTTAAGTGTGGCAAGGTGTTGCAGCAGAGAGCTCTCCAATCCTTGTTTGTCTGATCTAGGTGATAGAGATACCACTGACACATCCTCAAAATTCAGATAATTGCAGAGCTGAATTTCTTTGGATATTAAACTGAATACATTATTTAAATATATTTTGTTAAAATACTTTTAAAAAACCTCATTTTTACATATATTATAGGACAGATAAGGTTGTGTAATGCAATGAGTTTTTTGAATTTAAGTCATTGGTTGACAACCAATGACTTAAAGGAGATAATCAGAATTTTTTTAATATGCAACTTTTTCTGGGCAGATGTTGGAGCAAGCTCAGAAATACATATTCTGCTTATGTATTAGAAGGCATATATTCTCATGTTGTCAATCAGTGTGTTTTTAATAAATATGTGTTTTCTAGAGAGCATTTTTACTGCTCTCTCTCTTCCTGAGTAGTACTCCTACCTAGGCATACAGCTCAGTGTGCTGGAAAGATGAATGTATAATTTTATGATACCAGCTTTTAAAATATTGTCCAAAATTACCGGATATTTGAACTACAGCTAGTCAAGAGTGTGTAATTCAAAAACTTCCTATCTGTTATTTTCCTTTCTGTTTCTAGAAGTTGGAGGACCTCCCAGAAACGTCATTGGAAGAACCCTGTCATGTTCTCTCTTACTTGGTTTCATTGATGCTTTTATATCAGTAATGTAATTTATTACTTCTTTTAATAACTGAGCACTAACACATGAGACAATTTAGTTGTGACAGAATTGCATGTTTGTATTTAAAAATAGCTTGAGGAAGCTGTGAGTAGAGTTATTTTTACTCAATACAGACAGTATTGTGTAAGGGACTTGTCATGTGGTAATGAACAGGAATTTTCAAATGGCTTTTCTTGCTTAACAGAATCTTTACCAGTTAAACTCACTTTCTGTTTCTCATTGGTTTTGTAAGTGCTTTTTAGATTAACAGAAAAGTTCAAAAAGCTTGAAATAGTTTCAGTAGTTACCTGCACTCCCGTTAGGATGAGAGCGTAACTTATTTTGAACAATATACACACACAAAGCACAAGTCCATTCCCAAAGGTTGTACAATCTTTAATGTTCCCTGAAATTTTTATTTTAAATTTTTTTTGTAAAGGGTAGGAAGAACCCATAGTGGCCTTACGGAGTAACCTGTCTGCTTCCACTCCCCCAGCGGCACCAGTTGTGTGTGAGGTTCAGTGAGATGGATCACAGAATAAGCTGATGGTCCTGCAAGGGTCATTGAGTCCAGCTCCTGGCCATGCACAGCACCATCCCCAAGAGTCAACATGTGCCTGAGAGCATTGTCCAGACTTTGGGTGGAGAGTAATGAAGGCAAAATTGAATGCTCCTTTGCTGGAGCAGTGGTAAATTATTTCTGACCTATCACTGAACTGAGACTCGCTTGTTGGCCTGCAGTGGTATACAAGGTGAAACCTGAGAGGAAAGGAACATACATTATTGCAGGATGAATTTAAGGAAGATCTGCATTTTTCTCAAGTGCCTTTGTAGTTGGTGAGTGAGTTGGGAGGGACTTTTTTCACCTGGGTGTTGGACCATGTTGCTGTTCACCTTGAGAGGTATATAATCCAAATGTGCGTGATTCATCATTTGATTTGATCCTGCACTTCTTGTTGAAAGATCATGGGAGCTCTGTCTGAATAAAGAAGGGAAATTAGGCTTTCTATTTTTAAATGGCTTATGAAAACAGATACAGTATCAGCAGCTTCCAAGATGGAAGGTAATTCGCTGCCAAATCTTTTCAGCATTTCACTTAAAGTATTTGGTTTTAGTCAGTATTTGTTTATTTAATTAAATACCGTGTTTCCAAAAGGCACGTTTATCCTCTCCTCTAGGCACTCCTTGACATATTTAAAAAAATATTTTTACCAACAGACTCCTCTAGAGACTCTCCCATTTCTTATAATTAGCATATAATTATCACTCAGCAGCTGAAGACATAGTTAAAATTTTGTGATCCCCCAAAGAGGCCTTGCAAGGCCTCCCCAAAGGTCAGAAAAAGCAGCATCTTCCTGTACGGAATAGCAGCAGGTTTATGGGCTGAGATGTTCAGTGTGAGCAATACAATGGCTGTTATCAAATCAGAAAGAGGTTGTTTCTTGTAGAGAAGTTAGAATGTGTGGTCAAATACAGGACCATTTTTTAAAAGCTATTATTAAAACAATTATGAAAACTTAGACATACAGAAATTTTAAGAGAGCCTCCTCTGAGCTGTGGATTACCTGAAGAACCATGTGTTACGGAAGATGCAGCCACTTCCATGTTCTCCTAGTTGAGGGAGGGGGAAAGTCCAAATTTGGATTATGGCTTTGAGCTATGTGGGGTATACTAAA
The DNA here is from genome assembly GCA_013400215.1 of Cisticola juncidis. Classification (NCBI taxonomy): domain Eukaryota; kingdom Metazoa; phylum Chordata; class Aves; order Passeriformes; family Cisticolidae; genus Cisticola; species Cisticola juncidis. The sequence continues at coordinate 7,129 of VXBR01011469.1, forward strand.
TAATTGTCTCAATTTTTAATGAAGGGAATTAATATTGTCTCTCATTGGGGGTTAACAGGATAGCCTGTGGACATGGTTTGTAAAGCTGGGGGATGTACAGATGCAGAGCAGGGCTTGATGGTGCTGGTGGATGAGAAGCTGGACTTGACCAGAAAGGGAGACTTTTTACATGGACATATAGAGATAGGATAAGTAGGAATGGCTATAAACTGAAAAACAGTAGGTTGAGATTGGTTGCTCTTCATTGGGAGGGTGGTAAGGCAGTGGAACCAGTTGCCCAGAGAAGTTGTAAATGTCCCATCCCTGGAACTTTTTAAGGCTAGGTTGAATAGAGCTTCGAGCAAGCCCCACTAGTTTAGTGGAAGGTGTCCCTGCCCATGGGCAGCAAGGGTGGAAATAGATGACTTATGTGGCCCCTTCCAACTCAAGGCATTATATGATTCTATGAACCTTCAGTGGTTTAAGGCAAGTTACTTTAAACCAGATGGTAGCACAAAAGTTGTAGATTCTCTTACCTGGGGAAGGTGCTTGAGAGCTCTAAGTATTGGTTTAGGAAGATGGGTTTTCTGATCTAAAATCTGAAGGTTCATGAAGTAGAGCACTGATTAGAAGTGAAGATGGTATAACGAGAGCCCTTTCTGCTGTAACTGAATGGCCTCTGGGAGGATGTGGCCTGGCACTCACTTGGAAGCTTTTGGCTTCCAGAACAATTTGAATGAAAGGCACTTTTCTTTTTCTCTAGTTGCACTCTATGGTTGAAAACAAATTGTACTTGACTACATTTGCTCAAGTACTGAGTACTGTGAGAGTATAAACTGTTGTCAGATTTGTTTGCAGCAAGTTGGAGATTTAAGAAAGAGTTGCTGAACATTTTGAATTCTGCTATCTAAAGCTTTCCTGAGATGTTTCTATCATCCAGGGTATCTTTTCTTGCATCTTATGACAGTAAGTACGAACTTGTTACTCAATAATACCACCTCATACAACATATCCCATTGTGTCAGATAATATCTGTACACAAAACTAAAAATGGACAGAACAGTCTCTAGAGGTGCAACCTAAGTTGCACTGGGTATTGGGCATCATCCTGGCTTTTAAATTAATGAAGAAACACCCAGTCTTTAAACACAGTCAAAATGTTTCTGTGATCTGTGCTTAAGTTGAATATTACTCGGGTAATTGTAAATTAATGTTGGTTATTAAGGAGGAAGAGCTCAAATACCCCATTCTTGCTTCATCATACATATAATTATGTCAGACATTGTTTTGAACTTCACACAATAATGTCCTGTGAATTGGCTAGTCTTGGCAATTGGTAACTGTACTATGTTCAGTTATACTGTAGAGTAGGATATTTTCTTCCATACATAAGGCTTGGTTTCTCAGTTTCTCATTTTACTACCTAGGCTTCTTTTCCTATGGGACTAAGTTACAGTGATTATAAAAGAAAGCAGTCTTCCAGAAACAGCTTGCCGTGCATTTTGGTACAATTGCTGTTAAGAAATCTTGTGTTGTAGTACATGTAGATGCAAAGTAGAAAAGACTTAGGTATTTCAAATTGATTGCTACTACTAAACTCCAGTGCTATACAGCATATGCAGAGGAGGTGGTGAATTACATTTTGAAATACATATTTCTTTAAATGGATATTTCGAGATATTTGGAATTTTAAATGTGTCTACTTTTTAGAAGCAATGGAAATTGGTTATGAGTCCAGATCTGTCAATACTAGTCAAGAAGTTTTGCCTAGCTCGATTCTTGTTTCAGTTAGAAACTTTTCAAAACTTTGAAGCTTGTATTTTTTTAAGTCTTTTTTACTGGTGGTATTTAGAAAAGATGTAAATGCAAATCCTTTAGAATTATACAGTTGAGATTGTAAACATGTTGTTATGGAATTTTTGGTTTAGTTTGTTGTGGAGTTTTTGGGTTTTTTTTAATCGAACTGTAACACAGCTTTGGGATTAAACCACAGATTTCATATCTAGAGATGAAACTAAAGTAACAGGAGCAGGGTGTCAAAACTGCAGGCTTAACTTCTTAACTATCTCAAAATGGTGAATTCTTTTAATTAATTGAATAACAGTTTTGACAGAAGACTTCTAATTTACATCATGTTTCTTTATAATTGCCATTTTCCTGTTGCATTTAATATGAGATCTACAGTACTGAGTTTATATGCATGATCTTATACCATGTGTGACTATCTCTTTAGCATTTGGAGATGGTAATGCTTATCACTCATTTAGCAGTTAAAATGGCTAAATAAGTCATAAAGGATGAGGAAAGCAAAATAGTTTTTTAGAAGTAACTTTATTTTGCTGTTGCAAAGTCTGTTAGTACTTGAGAGGAGAATTTTCCAAGTGGTGAGCTTGTTCAAAGCTTTGTAACTCCACTGAGCAGGTTTTATGTGGGTACAAGCTAAGGTAATTGCTTCTGTCTTAAAAGATGGGTTCTTTTAAATAGTGTCCTTCTGCAGATGAATGTACAAGTAATATTATCTCAAATTTGAAAGTGTCTTGGGGATTGTACTAATCACACAAAATCCTGTAAATTATAATAATGTGTCCCATAATCTTCACTAGCTTTCGCCTTTTGCCCCAGATAAGGGGATAAAAATAATTCAGCATCCTTCTTTTCTTAGAGTTAAAATGGTTTAAGTCTTGCAGTACTCTTAGGCTGAACTTGATGTGACCCAATGTGTCTGAAGTTGCAACTTCTACTTAATTCAGAATGCTTAACACAGGGCGATTAAGAATTGCTGAAAATCTGAATTCTTCCTTCCCTTGTGTTTTTATTCTGAAACAATCTTTACAAAGGGCTGTTTTTGGAGAGCAGAGTACAGTCTTTTGTTTCTGGATAAAATTGATGGCTGCGAATGCAAGAATAAAGAAGGCTCTCTATTCATGTTCCCCAGCCTTTGTTTCAGTGGGCATTGTTTCAGTTTATAAGAGCTGTTTAGTACATATAGATTACTGGAAAGGCTGAAAGATTCCCAAAACACATCGGTGCAGTCTTGTTAAAAATCCTGCTCTCTCCTCAGCTGCCCACCCAGTACCTTTTTGTTTCAAAGATACCATGAAAGTCTTTTACTTTCTTGTCCACCTCATTACTTTGAAATCATCTTTTATGCAGTAGTTTCAACGAGTCTTACTGTTTTTCTTTTAAATTATGGAAACCTTATCTAACCTATGATTTGAGTTCTAAAGCTGAGGAAACTGGCAAGTTGAAATTTTAGTTATTTTTTATTTGCCATCTTTTTATCTTAAGAACTCAATAGGTAAATAGACTGTTGGCACATAGCTACAGATCCTGGTTCCAGTTTTGTAGGGATCATAGTCCCATGGCAACTAAACTGTTTATTTGCTTTGTCTTTAGGGTCTCCATATAGACATTAAACTACATAAGCAATTGTACACAGGTGAGATACCCATGTAAATCTTAAATCACAGCAGTTTAAATTAATCTGAAACTTGTTGATTGTAAGTTCTCTTACTGAGCACATACCTGGATAGTGCATTAGCTTGTGAGTTAGTAAATTTTAATTCTATTTTTGCTAGTGTCAGTATTGACCTGCACAGTTAGGATGCTGTTGGTGTAAATACAATGCAGTGGGTTACAAATGCCTCCTTGTATTAGTGGTAAAACTGTTCCAGCAGGGCTTGACATGCTGAGTTTGGCCATGTTTGTCTGTGGAGAGATTGCACTTCTGCCTAGTTCCTTTTCCTTGAGGAAACTCATTTGAGGTGTTTCTGTCCCACCTCTGCTTTAATACCCTCTTTCCCTGAGGTTACTATGGTGAATGGGTATAACACCATCATCTCCTCTTTCTCCCTCCCTTTTTGTTTTTTCCTGGAGGGCTTTTCTTTGCAAGTGTATGCAGATATGCTTACATGGCCTTGAGTAGGTCTGCTTGATGGAAGCCCATCTGGGAAAACAAACAGGAAAATCTAATTTAAGTCTTGATCAGATTTAAGTATGATATAATCATGCAGTTGCTTGTGCTGTCCAAAACCATATACTACATCTGGGCATGCACATGGATAGGCCTTAGTTTGATGTATAGAGGTGTTGGAGGTTGTGCCAGAGCTGTCACGATTTCTTGGATGTATCTCAGCCTAGGCTGCAGTGGGAGCTGACTTCTGCTGTTTACAGTGGGACAGGGGTTTTGCCAATGTATGGTCACGTAGCCACATGTAAGATGGGCCATTGTCTTATGCAGTACTAGAATGAGATAAAACCAATCCCTGCAAAGAAATCTTAGTCCTTGGCAACAGAAAATGGGTTCGGTTTGGGGGTTTTTTTCCAAATAGGCAACAAACTGTCCTGGAAAATAGCTACGCTACCAGAAGTATCTTCTGAACGTGCAAAACTACAGAACAAACAAGTTTCCAAATGCTGTATTTTATTTCTTAATAGAAAGGCGTTTATGAAGCTCTTTTAAGAATGTGATTTGAGGGTAAATTTTTTAATAAGTAAGAGAACAAACAGTTTCAGTTGCTCAGCTCTTCCATTGTGCAAATTTAATGAGCTACTCTCCTTTTAACTTAATGTCCCTTTGAAATAGGAGATTGCATTGAAAACATTTGGCTTTATATGCTATCTGTTTGAACGCTAACACAAACGTGAGTTCTGTTAAGTTGCTGCAAATGTAACATTTTGTCTTAGTTTACTTGTTCTGGTGCAGCCTCACATAGAAATACTCTAAAAAAGGCATTTTTCACCAGTGGTTGAAGTGAACCCTTTCAAGTTATCTGTTTGTGAAAAAGTTGACTATGTGTTTTGTGCAACATTATTTCCAGAGGAAGGTATGTTTTTGTTCCCTTTGTGATTCCCCTTCAGTCTAGATGTCTGCTTTAGTGGAAATGTTCAGTTGTCAGAAGAATCAAGATGGTGTATTATTTAGATCTTACCAGACAAGTGGGATTTGTTCCTTCCATTCCAGTTATCAGAAAGATTAACCCTTTGCCCTCGCGGTCCTAATTGCAGTCGTTCAGAAACAAAGATTCTGCTTGTACAAGACAGCAGCAAAGTGGAGTATGTGCCAACTGGAATGTTTCTCTGGTGAGTGTGGGTTGCCAGTATTACATATATTTTGTCTTGTGTTTCAGGCACCGATAAAAGCAACCTGTGAAGATATGTCATGCAAGACTGGATTTCCTGAAGATGTTCACAGTGCAGTAGTGTCAAGGAGTGTACATGGAGGACAGCCTCTTCTCAATGGTATTGTTAGCAAACATATTTTGAAGTTTTTTGTTTCTTCTGGTTGTAACCAGAAGTCACTTTGGAGCATTTTCATCCTTAAATAGAACACAAATTCTTGCAGGAAAGGACATCAGCTGCTCTATGATTATTTCTTGGTCACTGTCATAGGACTTGGAAAATCTGTTGGCATTAGTGGCAGCACATACACCTCTGACTGTAATTTGAAAACACTGAGTGTTGCAAAACTTCCCATTATTGTCCTCTAATTCTCAGCACAGCATTCACACTGATGTTTCCTACTACCACTGACAATATGTATGCCATTACTCTATACTTACAGCCCATGTGTGTATGAGGAGGTAAAAAAAATCTCCTTTCTGCCTTACCTCTCATAGAAGAGCTGCGCTTACACCCAGTGCTAGTGCTCATGTTAATGCAGAGATAATTCCCTTACTGCTTTTCTGTGGCAATCTGAGGAAAGACTTATGGAAAGCAAGTAATGGGACAAGCAGCAAGAGGAGGGAGTTGTCTGTGAGCCCCTGGCCAGCGAGCGCAGCGCTGCAGGCTCTGTGAGGAGCCGTGCCAGGAGAGGCAGGACGGTGCCAGGGCTGTCTCAGGGACAGTGCACTGCTCTCTCACCCTGGCACTTACCTGCATCCGAATGGCACCGTGCCCAGGCTGGGGATGACCTGCTTGGTGAGCACGAGCCCTTTCCTCCGCCAGGGATGCCCTGCAGTCAGTACACCTGCCCAGCCTTGTCCGGGTTGGGAATTCAGTTCACTCTTCTCTTTGTGTCTCTATTTTGCAGGCAGAGGCAGATGCTCTGAATGCTTCCTAGATTTCCCAGCCAGTTAAGTTTCAGTATACAAGTTTGCAGAAGTACAACAGTTTTTAAAATATGCATTAGTTTGTCTGTTTTCTGAACCGCTAGCATAATTTTTTTAAATCTAATTTGGAAATTGTGGAACTAAGAACATCAGTGTTAGACTGTTTCAAATACAGCTTAAATAAGGACTAATTTAATTTAATTTGTTGTTTCTTTCACGTATAAATTTGGCTACACAGTTTGAGACATTTAAATGAAAAAAATTCTAATGAGTCTGCAAAACAAATGAAGTAAAGCTGTAGTCTTGATTTTACATGCTGTATGTAGCAGTCTCTCGTTAATTATGTTTTACAGACCTGTTTTGTGCTTTCTTAGAAGTATAATGGAAACTTGAATGCAGGATGAATTGATTAGCTTTAGTGTATTTAAACTTGAGTTATTAAAGCTTTCTCTGTTCAGTTTCAAGAAAGTGTATTCTACCAGCACAGACTTCTCTTTTATTAAAAGATGGCTTAGAAATTTATATAGTGAAGTAAATATTCTGCCAATTGAGAAAATAATAAGGACGGAGGAGAATATTCCTCACTTTCTCACCAAATGGGAGTTAATAGATGGCTCTCCTATAGACTCCTGTGATAGATATCAGCATGAGGATTGCTTGGTATGTGATGAACAAACACGGCAGGGGACAGAAACAGACACAGAGCACAGCAGTCACATGCTCTGCAAAGGTGCCATCTTAAAACCACCAAATGTTGGTTACAGGTTAATTGTCATACCATCGGTTCCTGTTCAAATGGAGATCACACAGGTTCTGAGATCTGCCCTGTCCCATGAAAGTTCTCTTCACTCTCTCTGGAATCAAGGCTGTTTCTGCAGTTTTTCCCTTTAGGAATCACAGCAGACTGGGCACTAATTGTGTGTTGTCATTGCTCATGCAAACCTGATGATACTGTCTGATTAGCTTTAACTGAGTCTGAGCTAGTAACATAGGATGACAAACTGACTTCCTGTCTCATTATTCATCCCAGTCCCACAGTCCCTTCCCTTGCTTCTCAGAAGTGAGTGAAGCATGACTATTGGTTTGTCCTTGAATGGTATTAAAATGCATAACATTTCAGGGAAGTAGGAATTGGAAACACTGTATGAGGCAAACAGTATGTATCACATCATATCAGCTGGTTGAAAAATGACCTGAGGGAGTCTTTTTCCTACCACCATTTCCTCAACTGAATTACTGCAGTGGTTAATTCTTTTGAAAATTTTGACATGCTTAAAAGCATATAATTTGCTGGTTACATATAAACATACAGTCCATCATTGCATAGCTTTGACTTAAATTTAATTACACTGTCATTTTGAAATACTATTGTTGTCAAAAGCCTATTTTCTGGTTATTAAACTAAATTCAGATGATGCTGGAAGTTAAGTATAGTTGCATGACATTTGCTTCATAGGGATAATCATGTTTCTGATTCTGATCTCGGCTGCCTCGCCTATCTAAATGCATGGAATTATTTAAGTTGGAAAAGACCTCTAAACCCATAAAGTCCATCCATTAATCCAGCACTGCCAAGTTTACCACTAAAAACCATGTCCCTAAGCAGTACATCTGCATGTCCTTTAAATATCTCCTGAGATGGTAACACCAGCAATTTCCTGGGCAGCCTGTTCCAATGTTTGCCAGCTCTTTTGCTGAAGAAATTCTTCCTAATAGCCAATCTAAATCTCCCTGATGGAGGGTGATGCTGTTTTCTCTTGTTCTAGCACTTGTTTCTGGAAGAAATGACCAACCCCCACCTCATTACAACCTGCTTTCAGGTAGTTGTAGAGAACAGTAAGGTCACACATTGGCCTTGGCTCACTGATCCTCTGTATTACCTTCCTGCCCTCCAGCAGATCAGCATTGCAGCCCAACTGAGATGCACTTAATCCCCTCATCCCAATCATCGATAAAGACATTAAACAGGACTGGCCCCAGCCCTGAGCCCTGGGGAACACCACTGGTGGCTGCCTGCCAGCTGGATGTGACTCCATTCCCCACCACTCCCTGGGCCTGGCCATCCAAGCAGTTTTGGTTTTTCTACCCAGTGAACGCTGCACCTGTCCAAGCCATGAGCAGGCAGTTTCTCCAGGAGAACACTGTGGTAATCAGTGTCAGAGGCTTTTCCAAACTCAAGGTACACAACATCTACAGCCTTCCACTCGTGCACTAAGTGGGTTACACTGTCATAACAGGAGAGCAGGTCAATCAAGCAGCACCTGCCTTTCATGAACTGAGGCTGGCTGGGCCTGTGTGTGCTGCATGGTGGCACTCAGGGTGATCTTCTCCATGTGCTTCCCCAGCCCCTAGGTCAGGCTGACAGGCCTGTAGCTCCACAGATCCTCCTTCCAGCTTCTTGTAGCTGTGCATCCAATTTAGTCACCTCTGTTCAGTTGTGACCTCCCTGGCCATCCAGGACTGCCGATAAATGATGGAAAGTGGCTTGCCAAGCACTTCTGCCAGCTCCTTCAGTACATTTGCATGGATCCCCTGTGGCTCCATAGACCTGTGTCAGAGTGATACAGAAAGTCACTGAAAATTTCTCCTACTCTGTTCCTTGTTCCAGTTGTCTAGCTTCAGGGCAGGGTACCCAGAGAACAACTGTTTTTTTACTACTGGACTGAGGCAGAGAAGGCACTAAGTACCTCAGCCTGTTCCTCATCCTTTGTCCCTATGTTTTCACTCACATTTGATAAAGGATGGAGGTTCTTCTTAGCCCTCTTTTTGTTGCTGATTCCTAGAAAGATTTTTTTTTAAAGTCTTTTAATAGTGATCTGTCACCAGATGATGTTCTGTTTGGTTTTTGGTGCTTCTGATTTTCTCCCTGGATAACCTTGCAATATCTTTTTAGATACTTATACTAGTTTCTGTATGTTTTGGAGTTAAACACTTTATTTTTCTATGGTTCTGTGCGTTGCTACCGCCAGATGCTTTATGGACATCTCAGATATCTGCAGAGTAATTTGACCCTAACTTGATGCTTGACAAGTTCGTTCTTAAAATAATATCCCCAAAAATGACCATATGTTTATCACCTGTCTTGTTTATTTGCTTTTGTCTAGTACATTGGGGGACAGACTTCTTTTAAGTTCTTTGGCTTCTGTCTTAACAAAACTTAAATAAAATTAGAGTTACATATGACTTGTTGGTGTCTGCATTGCAGTTGTTACACTAACATAGGATATCTGGCTTTTAAAACACTGTTATAAGAAATTTCCTTGCACTATACTATACTGTGTGTTTTTTGAAGAGGTTTTTTTTCGTCGTGTGTTCAGGTGGTGCTTGGTTTTGATGGAGGATCGGACTTGTTCCCATTGCAATTAAGAATAATTCATAATGACTTCGTTCATTCGTATGGCTAGGACATTATGACAGCATCTACTTATTTTTTCCTTTTGTGCATGAGGGCATGAGACGTAACTACACATTCAGTTGTTAGCCAGATATTCAGTTGTCCCCAGTATGTGAAAAATTGGTGGAGCAATATATAATCAGAATAACTTAAATTGGAAAAGGGAAAAAAAAAAACCTACATTGTTAATGTGGGTTGGGGGGGAGTAGAAAAAGAGAAAGAGAGCTGCCCTTGGTTTCAGGATGAAGAAATGGAGAAGATGATTCTAGTTGAGAAGTCACAGAAGTTGGAAACTTCTTATTTTGTAGGCTGTGCCTGAGCTGTGTAGGAAGTAACCTGCGCCATATAGGCTGTTCCCTATTGCCTCCTTCTGGCATGGGGTCACCAGTGCCCCATGGTCCTGTGTTCCCCTGGAACAGGCTTCACTGGTCATAGTCTTGGAGACTCTTTGATACCTTACAATTTGTCTCCTACAATGTCTGGCAAGTCTGAGTTCAAGCTACAGTATGTTCAGGTCACTAGATACATTTGAGTCCTATGGGCCTAATATTGAATTTATTCATTATGTTTGACATGTTTCACTCGATACCAGCAGCTTCGTTGAAACTACAGTGATTTTTACTGAGGAAATAGGTGAGCTTAGAACTACTACTTTAATTTCTGTAAAGGGAGAAAAACAAATAGTAATTTTAGAAGCAGCATTAAGAGAAGCTTGATTCATTACTAAAAATTGTCTTAGTAATAAAATCATGGAGTTATTTAAGCTCTTTTAGAATGTAATATACTTTGATTTTTTTAGGACTTAAATCCTCCAACATTTAAAAAAGAAAATAAGTAATATGCAAATAAGTCTTCAGTCATCACCTAATAGAAGTACATATCTAACCCAAGTTCAAGGCATAGTACTTATGACTGGTTTCTGTAAATAAATTGTGGTAACTATTTAGAGAGCCACAAATAGGATGTAGTATTCAGAGAAGAAGAGGTTAAGTCAAGAGGGAGTTCTGTTTAATATATTAAATACCTTACTTGCACTGGTTTTATCACATTTTTGTAGCTCATCCAGGGAAAAGTACTTGTGGCAGTTTGATATGCCCAGCATGTTTATCTAATCTTTGTTCTATATCCTGCAAATTTTAAGATACTAATAAAGTGTTTTCAGCTAAAATCATTCACCTCGAAAGATTACTTGAATGATTTGCAGAAGCATTTCTTAGAGATTATTACTCTGATAATTATTGTAGCAGTTTCTTATCTTCCAAAGATGTTATTTTAACATTGTCTGTCCTGTTACTAAATGCATGGTTTTAGTTTTCTGATAAGCAAATTCATTCCTAAACCGTTCCTTCAAATGCTATGTAGCTATAAAATTTCGAAGGTCTTCGTGTTGCACAATGATAAAGGCAAAAAAAATGTTTTGCTGTTGATCACAGAGATAAGCAGTGATTGTGGATGATTAACACTGCAGCTTTGTGAGCCCTCTAAGTTAGAGTAAGTGTCAGCTCTGCCAAAAAAGGCACACATACACCTTCCCTCCTCTTTGAGCCTGCTACCAAGTGCTCATGAAACCACAAAATGAATGGAGTTAGCCAGTTTATCTGGGGTAAACTTTCCGTCCCACTCCTTTAGACTTTTTTTTAATGACCTTGTAGGCTTAAACAGAGCCATGGTGTCCCTGCTGCCTTCTCTAGCAGTGAAATGATTAGAAAATGACGTTTGCGTTGATGCTTTCAAAGTGAGTGACAAAACTTGATTTTTGCATTCCCACAGACTTGTTTTGTAGTTTACTGTTGAAAATACCAATTGGTTCTCAATCCAGAAATCTGTTGTTGTTAGGAGTTTGGCCCTCAGACATGGCCCAGTGTTTAAGAGTAACTTGACATTTCTTCATGGTATAGTGGAGGATGCTGTCTGTCCCAGGTGAAGCTTTGTTGCTAGTGTAGTTTTATTATTCTACATATACAAATGTCTACCATCAGCTAAGAATAAAATTCCTTTTTAAAAAGGCATAATACTTAAAATTGAAGACAGCAGCACATATTTTAAGACACATTAACTGTAGAGCCAAGGAAAGTGTTCTTAGAATTATGTTTTCCAAGAAGGAAATTAGTCTTCACCAGGAAAAAAATTTGGTCTTTTTTTTCTTCTATTAAAGAAAATGGTAACCACTTTGTTTGAAGTCGCCTTGCCTTAAGCAAAAAGACAAATTGACAAGTTCCTTCCAGGCAGACAGCCAAAGAATCTCAGATGAATGGGGTCTCTCTATGAGCTGCTGGCAAGCTGGGGAAAAAATTGTTTCAATTCTTCCCAAATGTATTGTTTTATGAAATTATTTTCCTGTACTCTTCACTCTGCCCCCTCTTGCAAAAAAAAAAACAAACAAAAAAACAAAACAAAACAAAAACCAAAAAAATGCCACCACTACAGCCTACCAGCCCCTTCTAGTTACTCTTTTAAGCATTAGTGGAAGTGATTTTTTTTTTGCAGAAGCTTCTGATGTTAAGATATTTCTTTCCTTCCTCAGTTCTGCGTAAGATTTAGTAGGTTTAGTTTTGCCTCTTCTGTGAGAAGCAGAGTAATTTCTATTGCTGTTAATTGGTGATGCTGTGCCTTGTTGTTTTATTGTATGTTACAACTGCATTCCAGTTCTTGGTTTCTTGCCTTTTTAATCCTTTTCGTCTTTTTTTCTCATACAGTTTTCCCGTTTGTACTCTTTTCATACCCCACAGCATCCTAAATTTCCCAGTGCCAGTTTTGAGCTTGCTATCCTGATTGGAAGAGCTGCTTCTGTTTGCTTTCACTATGCTAGCACAGTACCTGTTTTGTGATGCCAGTTGTCTATTCATGTACCAAGCTCTTAATCTATTCTTAGATACTTGTCCCCTGAAAATTAGAACTTTCTTCTGCTGAAGCAAGAGGCTGCTTTTCCTGAGATGTTGATTCCTTATTCCCTTTTACCCACTATTTACACATGGATTATATCCTAGAGTATATATAACATGTATTCACCTCGCTGAACAGTAGTAATATACCTGTTTGAATAGTGACTCCTTTTTTGCTTTTTTTTCCTGACTTGTATGTGATATCTGATTTTACTTTTGAGTATTAAGCTACTGACTGTAAGTTGGTATTGTGTGATTTCAAGCTTGTATGTTAAATGTTGCATGTATACCAACTGAGAATAAGCATAAATCATGAAATGCAGTGATGTTACGAATGTGTACAAAGGAGTAGCATTTCAGAAACATAATTCTGTTATCCCTTGGTGTAAAGCTGTTGTATGTAGGGATTGTATGTAGTATGTGAATCAATTTGTATATCCAGTACCAAAAAATTTATCACTTGAGTTCTAGCTACAAAGGAATTCTAAAAAAATCTTACTAAAATGTACTAAACAAAATTTTTACTTTTCATGGAATATTTGCAATACAGGTGGAAATACAGTTTGTAGTAAAATCCTAAATAAACTACTCTGTCCAGTTTTTCCAAAGAGGAAACAGGATTCTCCCTTATTCCCCAGGAAGGGAGCACTGCTTCTGTTTCTCCTGTAGACTCTTTATAACTCCATCTTGATAAAGAGAAAAATACACCTACAGAGAAATTACAGAAATCTTGAATGGTTGCAGTGTTCTGGGATCTGTAAATTACTGTCTTAGTTAATTAGTCCAGTTCAGATAGTAATTTCTGTCTGTAGTGCATTTACTTGGGATGCACTGGATTAATTAATACTTATTCCCTTTTCCTATATCCAGCTGCTTACTTGTGAGGGTCTCAAATGTAGTATCCTTTCTGTGTGCAGAAATCTGAATTACAGCAGCAGAATTGTTAGCTGCCTCAGTAAGCTCTGAGCATGGCTCAGTGAAGGATGGCAAAAGGGATGTTGCTTTCTGCCCTCTGAAGCTGGGTCTAGCATTATAGTCTTTCTAACACCATTTAGTGTAGCCTTAGTTCAATTTTAAGCTATACCATCTGGCTTTGATTCCCAAGGGGCCATTATTTTTCCTGGAATCCTTGTAGTTAGAGCATTCTTCAGTGCTGACCAGTGCTCTAGGGAAGGCTGGGAGGAATGGTGGCTGCAAAGCTGTGCAGAAAACCTCCCCAATAGGCTCAGGTGCCCTCAGGAATGGGTGATTTATTTAGTCACAGAAGAAAGTTGCTATTGCATGCAAGAGCTGCGTGGGAAAAAAAAAATGTTTCTTTATGTGGTACATAAGTGTATGGAATACATGGAGCATAAACTCAGGTGAGGCCTTCTGTATTAGCATACATAATGCGAGAAAATGTATGTATGATTAGGAATTCAAATTGTCACTTAGGACTACAGTACATCTTCTGTTGACTTGTCATTTTTTTAACAATCCAGAAGACAAATTTATGGGAGCGTCCTACTAAACTGATATTACAGGAAATATCCTTTATTGCAAAACATATTACCATACTAAATACAGATAAACTCCTCTAATATTTAAACACATAAAGACCACATTAAATCCAATACTATTGTGTTGAAGACTTAGATGTCAGTCAGTAAATCCCAAGTGCAGTTTGAGCTGCTCTGATTTTAGTTGAATGCAGTGATGAAGATTTGTTGCTTTTAGTTGAAGTTGGGACACTATATGTGAGGGCATTTTTTATTCTGGAAATTAGAACTTTTGGAAGAGGTCACTTCCAAGCTTTCACAACATGTCCTAGGCATCAGAGGCAGCTTTGCTAAACTCACGAAAAGAAGGAGTAGAGGGAAGTTGCAAAGAAACAGGGTCAGATTTTGGATGGAAAGAAAATTTGCTGGACTTGCTATTATCTTCTAATTAGACTGTAGAATGAACAACTGGCCTTTGGTACCCTTTAAATCTTTCCAATTTAACATAGCACAGATGGTTTCCTACTCATCTCCATATGCCCTCGCTGGTTGATGTGTCCTCTAGAGGGCAAGGAAAACAGTGTTGGGGGATAAATGGAGTGAAGCAGTGGAGTGAAAAATGGAGCTGAGGCTGGGGAAAGGATGGAAGCAGAAGAATCCAGATGATGAAGGATGGAGGATAATGGGTGGAGGTATGAACCCTGGTGTCATTCAGAGGGGAAGGGAACTCACAGGTTCTCCACAACCCTAGAAAGAGCAGAGAAGTCGGAAGAGGAGGCAGAAGCAACTGAAGGAGAAAAAGACAGTATCTTGGAATGCTTTCATATTTCCTCATGACATGCAGTTTGGGCTCATCATGGGCATCCAGTACCAAGCCTAAAGGAAATGCTGAGTACCCACTGGAGCTCACCAATATGAAATAGGTGAGCACATAGTGCTGAGAAGCTTTTCTAGGAGAAACCACCAGACCTTCTCAACACCAGAATAGCAGCATGGTGTCCCACATCTTCCTTTTTTTTTTTTTTTGCAATTTATATTAAAAAACATAATTATCTGAGTATTCAGCCAAGATCAGCACAAGCACAAGGAAGAGCATTTTGAGGATAAACTGATCTTATAGTTGAGACATGAGGTTAGCCAAAGTACCTACAGCTGCACATCATGACTTGTCCATTGTTTTGGAGGCAACATCAAGTTCGAGCACTAAGGGTCCATCAGTGTCTATGAAATGGTATTAAAACACACTGCTGCTTCTTGTTACAGGTGATTTGGTACCACCAATATTTTTTTCAGTTTTTCTCGCCTTGTGTGTATAGGTGTGCAGTTTAAGTGCACATGAAAACACCAGCCTTAAGTAAAGCTTGGAGAGGCTACACCCAAAATGTACATCTTTCCTGTTGTTGCAAATGCAAATCACAATGATTTGGCTGCAGAATGAGTGAGTTTGATCAGCAAGATAATCCATGACAAAACTGTTCGGATTTTTCTGGTGGGCTCTTTCCATTCTGGGTCAGGTTAGTTGTTGATTTGCTGGTATCTGCTGTGGAAAAAGAGATAAATTAAAGAGAAAAGAGGTGTGTCAGTGGTGATGAGATAAAAGGAGGTCATAACTGAATGAAGCTCCACAGTGGTAGATTATCTGTTAGGTTTTTTCCCACCCTATTTTCTCTCTGCAGTGCTTTCTTCCTGCTGTTTTAATGTATTCCAGGACTGGGCAGCTGAGGATCAGTGCCCTGCCATCCTTTGCCCTTGATGCCTGCTGCATCCCAGCACTCCCCAGCCACAGTAGTGAGCTGTGCCGGCGGTTCTTAGCTGGGTTGCAGATGACAGTGAGCAATCCCATTAACCTGCCAGCCTGGCTGCAGATAATCCTGGAGAACCAGGGCACCCAGCGCTGCCCACGGCTGCCATCCCTCACCCTGCCTGCTGCAGCTCCTGCCTGCCTGGAGGCTCTGATGCTCTGGGCAGAGGAGCAGCAAAACATGGCTCAGGTGTATCTCCTCCTCCTCTGAGCTGCCTGCAGAACTCAGAAACTGGCCCATTTTGATTTTTTTTCTTTCTTTTCTTACTGTCTGTTGTGTTTTGGCAGACCTGTGAGCAGTTGCAAATATTATGATCATGTCTGTTTTCCTGCAGCTCTTTCTTGTGCACTGTGCTGCCTTTTTGAAGTAGATTCTGTTTGGTTTTGAAAGTTAATGGCATATGCCTCTCAGGTTGTAGAGAGGAGGAATTATTTAAGGCCCTCTGTGAGTTCCAGTTTAACATTCTCTTAAATAGGAAAGTTAGAATCCCTAAAAGCACAATTTATAATATAAAAGCTATCAAAATAGTAGTGCAATCTGTTAAAGTGTTTAAAAATTTGATTCGCTGCAGTTTAAAATGTGAAATAAATGTACACTAATTGTTTTGAATGGAGCTGAAGATGGTGTTTGAAGCCAGTCTTTAAAGGAATTAGTGAGATAGCACTGCAGTTAATGGTGGAACACTATTTTCCTGTAATGGGCTGAGCAATGTTCTCTAATTAGCTTGCAAATTGATATTCAAATACAAGTAAACTGGCAATCAAATACAAGCAAAACATCTATGGAAGTAGACTTTGGCGTCTGCATTTAGCATACCTATATCAAAATTATGTGTGGGTAAAGGGTAAGCTCTTAGTTGTTTCCAGCATGGAGCTTTTATTAATGGTTGTTCACTGGTTACAACAGGTCATTATTTTAATTTAAGTACATGAAAAGAGGAAAAAAATTCCTTTTTTTTTTTCCACAAGTGAATGGCTTTTAAATATTTGTAACATAATACTAAGTGTGCGTGAGTTTTTCTCCTGTCTTTATTTCTTCTGATTTTGTCAACTAGTTGTGCACGTAAGATCTGATACATTGCTGAGTCAGTGGAAGTTACTCTGTTTTTTCCTGGATTTGGATCATATTTATGTTCATTACTAAAATTATTAGTAATTTTATGGTGTATATAAATGGTGTAGCCATTTCATTTTCAAGTCTTGTGCCAGAAACTGGATGCATAAACTATTAATGGTGTTTATGCTGTAAGGTTTTAAAATTGAATTCAGTGCCTGGTACAAGTGGGTTTCTTTTACAGAGGAGAATCATAGAATGTTTTGGATTGGAAGGAGCTTAAAGGCCCATCTAGTTCCAACCCCCCTGCATGGACAGGGACACCCTCCACTGGACCAGGTAGCTCAGAGCACCATCCTACCTGGCTTTGAACACTCCCAGGAATGGGGCTCCCACAGCTTCTCTGGGCAACCTATTCCAGTGCCTCACCACCCTTACAGTAAAGAATTTCTTCCTAGCCATCCAAGAAAACTGGCGCGTAAGAACTCTTGTTGGGAAAGATAAACGAAGATCACATATTTAAAATTTGGGTTTCAGAGTCTTTTTAATGTCTGTATTTCCTAACCTATAAAACATCTCTCACTCATTGACACACTGATGCCTTGCTAACTACCCTCTGTAAGCATATTGTTTACTGACAGAAGTGTTACTCTATCAGTGGGTCAAGCATGTGGTTTTACCAACCACCAATACTCCTTCCATCAGCTGTTACAGTGTTTGTTTAGCGTCATCTTTTATGCTAAAAGTTTTTTGGAATGTGCTTCCCCAAATCAAATTCTTACCACTGTGCATTCATTAAATCCAATTAATGTTTCCATAGATTTTAGCTTTCAGTACTGATTACCATCTGAATTCTTCAAGGGGGAAAACCTCAAACAAAACCAAAACAAAAAACACCCTTGTGTTAAGTGTTTTCTGTAAAGCAGTAAGTAGGCATTTTGCACCATGGAAATAATACATCAGTGAAAGTCTTTGACTTTCCAATTCAATATGTGGTTTATTGTTCAAATAACTTCAGTTTTCCCTTTACAGTGCTTTTAGTGCATGTATGTGTTTTTATAAAAAATTGGTCAACTTGGTTATTGGGGGGTGGTTAATGGGGGAGTATAAGTCCTTCTGGGGTCACAGGTTCAGATCAGTCTGTCATCTGCATCTAGTAGTCAGTAACTTAAAACTGCTTTGTAGGTTATGCAAAAGGAGCTTTGGTTGATTTGGTTTCCTCTGAAGGAGTCTCTGTTGAAAAGGTACGTATTACACAAGAGCAGAAATACTGCTGAAATTAGTGGAAACTGGGTCAGCACATGTGGGCAGGGAGTGCTTATGTGTATGAAGGTAGCTGGAGAAGGTCAATATCACAGTGCTTTCCTGACTGGAAGAGAGAAGCACTGAAACAGAGTGGAATTTTAATCTCTTGAAGTGCATTTATGCAGAGCTGAGATCTGTTAGGGCAGTAGTTTTAACAGCTTGGAGCAAATAGCACGTCTAGTATTTTAGGTACTGTAGGTGTTTTTGCCTATGTGTAATTGATTCAGTGTGTTTGCCAGAACTGGAATGAAGTCTGTATCACACTGAAACTTCAAATAAAAATTAACAGCAAAAGAAATTCCTCTGATCCTTACCCTGTGTGTCACTACACTCACTTCTGACCATGCCAAGTCTCATTTAATTAAAATCTCATTGTTATGCCTGTGTGCCAATTAATTATTTAAAAAATATGTGTGTCATTATTTATAAAAACAGATAATTTTTCTTCAGAGAAAGTGATATCAGTTGTTACAGCTGCAAATGATCTGGAAGTTATTTCCCCCTTCTAGTTTTTGAAATGAAGTCTCAGTTATTTACAGATGCGTGCCAGAAACCCAACATAGTGTGGCTAAAATGGAAGATTTTTGTTAGCCTTCAGTGAGTTTGCGGTTTAAAGGAAGCAAAGCCTACAAAAGCACAGGTGCACCTGGCTTTAGGAAGCAATTTTGCAAGGGGTATCCCAGCAGAACATGGCTGTTCCAGTCTGCTGGGCAGCTCATGGTGCAGTGATGAAGCCTGGCTTAAGTTGACCACTATCTCAGGGTCTGTGGGTTTTATATTGCGCCTGATTTAAAACAAAAATAAAAGTTATTGGGTCCTAACAGTATTGAGTTGTGTGTTCCTCACAAAACACAACAACAGTATACCAAGATTCTTAATTTTTTAAGCCCCATCTATCATGCAGGACATAGATAAACGAAGAAGCTCACTCCAAACATTTGTTCCTGTAAGTGACTATGAATTTTCAAAAGGTACCTAAAGTTTTTGTAGGGTAACCAAATAAGGTCTTGGAAGAGGTTGGTTTTAAAGACTACTTGCTGTCTGCTTAAAGATGATAGTGTGACTTCTGTTGGAAACAATTAAAAGATTGTGAATGTGAGCCTAGCAGATGAGCAGAATCTGGTAAGGGCTTTATATGCATTTTTTAGTAGCAATAACTTCCTGTAGAGCATTTATACCTTTGCAGAAGGTATAAATAGTCAATGTAGATATGTGGATAAATGGCTTGGTAAGCTATTACACCAGTGTTTCAATGTCTGTTAACCACATATATTTATGATGCAGAGAATTTTCCAGATTATGGGTAGTGTCAAATGTCACTGCAGGTCAAAACGTGAGGGTTTTTGTTTATAGGTCTTTGTTTTTATTTGGTTCTAGAGTTCTAAAGTCTCTGTATTATTTTTTTAGTAAGAATCTTACTGTCTTACATTTTAAAATTTTTGCAAGCCATGCACAGATCTGCATGCACAGGATAAATTAAATTCTGAGCGTACCATGCTATGAACTAAGGGAGAAGAAGGTCACCTTTATGCCACAAATGCAAGTTGTGTCAATAACATTGCTCATTTTGCATCTCATACTTCATGTTAAATTTGCTGATTTTGCCAACATCAAAAAATAAATTTGGGGGTTTTATATTTTATTATATAATAATTGTTATATTAACAAAATGATAATATTAAGCAAGTCTTTAGAAAGACCTGGAGATGCCAAGGGGACAGTGGGGTCTGTAATACTCAATATGGGACAGAAAAGTGGTTTTGGATTGTTTCAGAATATACGTAATTAATTCTGATACTGTGGTTGGGGGATTAAGTCTCATCTAAGCACAGTCTGTTTGCTTCCTTTCAGAATGCATGTGAATGAACACAGTATTTCTCATATTTTTAAGTGATGCTCCTACTAAACATTCAATATATGTTTTCGTCACTACAGCAAATATTAAAATTAATCTTGTAAAAAGCTTTTGCTACAGGCTGCAGAACATTTAGTGGTTCTGTGACTTGAACCATCAGGCCTTCAGAACCCTGCGAGGTGTATGTTGCAGGTTCCAGGGGCTATCTGTGGCTCTTAAAAAAAGGGTATATCTCCACTATTGATAGATGTAAAGAGTGCTGTCATAGGGGATATTGAAAATGGCTGAGAAGATTAGAAGGCCATTTTGGAAGACTGATTGCCCCAAGTTCCCTCATTTCAAGAGTAACAGTTCCCCTTATTTAGAGGGTGTAAGAATTGCAGAGCAGCATCGGCAGCTCCCAAATGGAGAAGCATATCTTGCTAGTGAGAGACAAACATAAAACAGATGCATGTTAAAATCAGGTTTGCTGATAACTGCCCTACTTGTGCCTCACTTTCCCAGACCCAAATGCATTGGGAGATTTTGTGCAGAGGCGTTTTCATTGCTGTGGATGAGGGGGCTAAATTAAAGCTTGGTCTCTGTTTTTGGTTCTGTAAAAGGTAGTAGGACCAAAGAGGTGTGGGCTGGAGGTGGGCTGAAAGAGGTGTTCTGATGAGGGACTGAATGGTACAACTTCTCTGATGTGAGTCACACTGCAGAGAAGACAACCCAGTGTGCATCTCCTCTGGTGACAAAGGAGCTCAGGGAGATGTAAGCTCTCAAGTCGAAGGTCTAAATCCTGTATGGGAACAGAGTGATCTAAATTACCATGGGAGAGGGCAGTCCCACATCTCTTCCTAGCCCTTCCCAGAGGTCCAAGTGCTCCATGGTCCCGTGTTTTGCACTAGTTATAGTGGTCTTGCAGCCTCAGTGTGAATCAATGCATTGGTCTGATCACATGGCAGGCTCACACTGAAGTGAAAGAGAAGTGATATTCTTGTGGATCAGCAGGATGGATGAACTTGTTCCATAGCTGCACTGCAGTGGCTTCTGGAAGAAGAGGTCTGTGGGATCATGAGCTGCAAGACCACATCTCTTAGCAGATCTTGTGCCTAAATCATTTTAATTGTCATACTACAAGTGCATCCTGGCTGTGTTTGTAAATATTGCTCGTTTTCTGCTGAGATCTTCATCACTCACTGGCCAACCATACTGCTTTGCTGTCCCTTTAGATCTGCAGTACTAGGGTGGCTGATTTGAGCATCTAGTATGTAAATCAGATGACCTTTTCACTGTGATTACTTTTTTTTTAAATGAATGTATAAATCATGGATGTTTTCACCATTAGCTCAAGCCCTTCTGTGAAATATGAGAATGATGTGCAGCATTTTAATCTCCAGTCTGCCCGGTTTCTCTCCCTCCACACTAACAATCCAGCAGTAAACCCCTAAGCAAGTGGCAGTCTCTTCAGACAAGAAGAATTGCAGACTTATGGCAAAGACAAAATGAAGCAAGCAGAGCTGACTGCCATAGTTGTAAGTCATTTTTGCATGCACTCCCTGTTGAACTCTCTTTAGTCACCTGGGGTGATGTAAAACAAGACAGTCAACCAGGGCTGCTTCAGGGGTCTCAGCGGCATTCTTGGTTCCTCAAACCCTTCCACGAGTAGAGGTTGGAAGGATGGCAGTGCTGGAGCGCCCTGCTGCAGCAGAGGATGCTGCTGCTGGGTGTGTGCGTGCTGGCTCCCTGCTGGAGGCTGCCGTCCCGCTGCGGGGCTGGTGACGCAGGCTGCCTGTCTGCGCTTGGCCTCGCAGGGTCAGAGCCTCCCTGAGCGATCAATAAAGATGTGCTGACACCAGGGCAGCAGCAGGACAACTGGAGCAGCACGAGGATGTGGGTGGCCTTGTGTCAGGCCGTGCTCGTCACTGTCCTCAGCAGAGTCAAGATCTGGGGTTGGAAGTGTTGCGTGGTGGGAAGGCAAAAGAGCCCCAGGGCTCTTGGTTACATGTGCCTTTGAAGCTGTCTTTAGAAAATGGTCTACACTGCTTTCTGCAGTGAGTACCTGTGGTAGCCAGGCTTGCTGCCCTTCTGCTAAGGGTCTTACACTGTTCCAGGTGTATGTACTGAAGCAGTTGGGGTTGAAAATAGAGACACAGTCTCTTGTGACTTGTAATAATCAGTTTGATTAAGTTTGGGTTGAAAACAGCAAGGCTGTGACTTGTTTTGGACAACATTTCTAAAGCTTTCCATTAAGGGAGGAAGAAAATAACCAGTAGCCTTGTAAACGATCTACTACAAAGTTCTTTAAATAGCACAATCTATCTCTCCTCTTAAATTAGTGGTCAGCTTAAAAGTTATTCATCAAAACCAGTGGATTTACATAAGTATGTGGTTTAAGAAAGAGGAAAACTAGGGGTGGAGTTTCAGAGAATACTTGAAATTCAAGGCAAAGCTGGCTAGTCTAAAATCAACCACAAACTTAAGTTTCTAGTATTTAGGGGGTCTGGACTTTCGATTGTTTTTTTATTTTGGAACATAGCTGGAAAAGGGAAATTCTGTAGATCTGCTATGGATCTTGCATTCTAGAAAAAATTTGCAAATTATTTTTATGTATTTTAAGTGAATGTTACAGGGAATGACAAGGATGTGAGTTTTTTGATGAGGGACAAATACAAATAAACGTGTATCTCGATCTTGTGTGTGAAGAACAGAATGTATTGGATGGCATTAGTGTGTTTTTTTTGATACCTGTTTTTATTTTAATCTGAACCAGATTATAATAAATGGGTCAGGATAATTGGTCAATAATCATTGGTCAGGACTGTTGTTGCTTTTTCTTATGACTTAAATGTTTTCCCATTAGGCTGGATGTTTATTAGTACCTTTTCTTTTTAATCAAGATGCTGGTGTGCAGTTGCGTAATCTAAACAAGTTACATTAGTGTTTCTTACTGGTTTACATAGTTTATTTTTTTATTTGCCCTTGACTTGCAATGAGCCTATGAGCTACAAGCTATCTGTGTGCCCATGGGCAGATCCTGATTCTAAAAGTAAAATCTGACAGCTGTGGCCAGAGGGGGCTTTTCAATGCAATACAGTGTGGCTTTGCCAATAATTTTAATTTTTCTAAGCAGATTTTAAAGGAGAGACTGGGGGGAGGCTTTCATTATTGAGTCAAAAATGTAATGAAGACATTACTTTTTTATTATTTTTTGTAAATCTGGACTGTTTTGTGCTCTTATGAGAACAGTGTGAAAATAAATCTGCAGCATTTCGACAGATGCAGTACAGAATGAATTCCTCATCTGAATTCAATGACTGCTTGCCTTGCCTGGGTGAATATTTCTTATGGTGCAAAACTTTAGAAGTTCACTGAAATACTGAAAAAATAGAGCAATTTTAACGAGTGTTAGGAGCTTGGAAATGTTCAGCTTCTCTGAAATGCTATGCAAGGTACTGAATATGAATATTACATTTTAAAAGCAATTTCAATACACTTGCAGCAGTGCACCTGTTAAGCAGAGATCAATAAATACCTCATGATAGTTCATGTGCATCTTGGTTTACTGCAGGTATTTAGTGTGAGGAAGGAGGAGAACACAAGAAGTTAGAAAATTATTGGATTGATTTCACCATGGGTTTTTCTTTTATTTCAAGTCACAAATCGGGAAATTCATGACATGATAAAACATAGAAATCTGTAGTTCGTGCATGCTTACCATTAAGATCGGTAAATAGATGTTATTTCTGTAACTTCTTTGTATTTTTGTCAAACTGCAGTAGATGTAAAAACAAGGGATGCCTGTTTTTCTTAAATGATCAGTGCAGTACCTCAGTAATAATGAAATTATATAGGCTCAGCTCTCATTAGGTGAATTATTCTGGTTTTTCTCCTTTACATTCTTGAAGCAACAGAAAACAGTATAATTTCATCATTTGCTGTCAGTACAGAAGCTGCATTCAAAGCTTGAAGTGAACTTTGCTTTCCAGAAGCTGGTGGTTGATACCAGAGATGAATTGTGTCATCCAATGCTGGACAGCATCTTGTGAGCTGATTCTGTGCAGGAACTGCCCAGAACTACAGGGAACATCACACTTCTTTTTGGGAATCCTTTCACTTTCTAGTCACTGACGCTGTACAGAGCAAGAGCCCAGATCCTGTTGCGTGTCACCAGAAGTGCCAAAGGTTTAGAGGTGATTTGGAGGTAGAATACTTGCTGGAAGGAGAGTTTGGATGGAAGATTGCGTTGACCGAAAGGGTCTGTCCCTTTGCTCAGCCACCCTGCTCCACTGGAGCATTTACTGAGTGCTTTCTCATCTCTCTCTCCTTACGCTTAAAATCTCTTGTCCTTGAAATTCAAAAGTTGTAGTTTTGGGCATTAGGAAACACTTTTAAAGCGGTATAACATTGACTTAGACAGTAAGCACAGCCTTGTAGGAACAGGGTTTTTAGAGCAGGATGGTTTAAAAAATGCAGAGCAATGTTCATAGTTCAGAGCAATTCAGCATGCAAACTTCCCCGTAAAAATGTTGAGATGGGAATGGGCTTTTCAATAACACGATAACTCGACCATCTACCAAAGCCTTCAATTTTTTAAAAGAATAAAGCAAAAACATCCCCTGGTTTTGTGTAATATGTTTCACAGCCTTTGTCTTTTGTTTCACTCTGTTGGAAAGCTCGGTAAGCAATACCAGTTATTGACACCTAGTCCAGTTTTTTATCTCCCATGGTGATGATATCTCCAATGATACCATCATTGCATACAGGAGGAAAGTAGCATCTGGAGTAAAGGTATCTAGCTGAAGTAAGTGTATGGCTAGTTGGAGTTCACCAGGTTGCCTTTACTGAAATATTTTCTGCTTAAATCTTGTAAGTCATCACTGTTTGTCATACTGCTTGGCTTCTCATCATTGGTCAAGGCAGCTTGTGTCCTGTGAGTCTGAAGGGCTGATGTAGAAACCTTTGCGTTGCGAATGTGGCCAGGAAAGCTTTGGGGTCAGACAGCTCTGAACAGAGCCACGTGTGCTGGTGAGGCCTTGCTGCCCAGCCGTGGGCATGGTGCCACAGGGAGAGGACAGTGGGTTTGCTGAGGCACAGTGTACCACAGTGTACCAAGCAAGGCTAACCTCTGCCCAAGGGAATCAAAGCCGTGCTCCACCCTTGCACTGGGAATGAAGGCACGGTAGCAATCTTCAAAGTCTCGGGAGACTTGACATGCGTTTTTTTTAAAGTGCATTTTAAGAAAGAATAAAAAGCAAGTATGAAAGATGATCTCTATATTTAAGGATCTAGCTATAGGATAAGCTTCCAGAGACCATCTGAAATAGAACAACTTTTAAAGAAAAGTAAGTCTTCAAAGAGCAACTCTCTGTTTCACCCAGAAGAGACAAAGTAAAGAACCCTCACAATAAAGTCTTCTTACATATTTGGGTGAAATAGTCTTTTATAAAGATAAAGAAGTAAGAAAAATGGGGAAATCCTCCTCTCCTCAGCAGAGGCTTGGAGTTGAAATACTCATTGAAGACAGATTTTGGTAACTGCTAATCTTGTGCTGGCGGTCTTTTCATTGTGGGGGAAGCTGAGGATGGTCGTTTAACCTTTTTTTTGCTTTTCCCTCTTCTTTTCTTCCCTTCTATTTTTTTAGCCTTTATTAATCTAGTAGTAAGTTTTGGAGAATGAAGATTTTTTGTTGCTGCCAGGTACTGTCTGTTCTTTAGTACAATCCTTACATTTTTGTCTTCATTTTCTGAGGTAGAAAAAAAAAATCTAGTGAGTGAATTCAGAGAGAGACCAGACCGTGCACATGCATCAGACTTTTCTTTGAATGCCACAGATACCAAGGCTATTTCAGGCAAGTGACTTAAGAGGTGTGGTAGTGAGCTGATGGTTCTTATCTCTAGCTGTCACCTCCTTGTCAGATCTGATGGGACCTGGGTGTGCAGAGTGTGAGCTGCATTCCCAGATGCTGTCCTGCTACAGCTGTGGGGAGGTCAGATGCTGGAGGCACCTCTGGTCATCTCCAGGCAGCTCCTAGGATGGTAATGGCAGAAAGTGTCTGTGGTTTATTTTGGTCCAGTGACTTTGTCTCTAGGCACAAAGCAGAGATAGGAAAATGAAAGAACAGCATGCCTCCAGGAGCCTGTAGTGGGTGTGATTTAAGTTATCTGCAGGGGACAAGGTGTTCCATGAACTTCAACATACAGATTCTGACTTTACTTTCTACTAGAGCTATAATTAGTTGGTAATCATTATTGTTTCATGCATTAAGTGAAGTTAAAATGTAAAAGTGAAATTTTCAGTCAAAAGTGAAGCAAAAATTACAAAAGACATCAAGGGAAACAAGCAGTGCAGATTTAAATGCTGAATACTTCTAATAGCAGTGAGTAACTGAGCATGTTTCTGTGGGCATTATTTACAGCTAAGAGGAAGAATCAGGGTCAAATCCCACCATGCTGGATGAACTTGTTTCTCTGCTGTAAGACTCTGTAAGATAGAACGATCAAACATGCAAAGGTGGCACAAAAAGTATTGGTAAAAGAAATTTAAAAATCTTAATTTCAAAATTCATAACATTGTGAGTAAAAGTCTTGTACTTCCCATTTGTTTGTCTGTCTATGTAAAATAATGTAAATCTAGTAATTTCAAGTTACCAGACAGTAATACAAGAATCCTTGGTCCTTAGGGGGTTGGACTTGACATGCAACCTGTCATTATCCTTTTACTAGTAAGTGAACGTAGCTCTTTAATATGCCTAAAGAAAATATTTAAGGGGAGGAGAATACTACACTGAGGGTACAGTACCCTGAAGTTGTTACATTTTATGTACTAAAACCAGAAATTGTGACGGTTCTGGCAGTGGGATTGAACTTTGACAACAGAAATTTTTTGTGGGTGTTGGGTTTTTTTATGTCTTTTATGGATCCAGGTTGCTGCTCAAATATATTGCCTGGGAAGATGGGGGTGGATGGTCTTAGAATGTTGTTTCTTATACCAGCTGAACACTGCTAATTCTGTAGAGCCTTGCTTGATGTTCCATTCCCTAAAAGAAGGCAACGCTCTTCATTTCTCATTGCTAGACCTGTGAACCAGTAGCAAGTATGGTTCAGAGGTCTCATATAGAATTGATTCATAAGGCAATTAATGTTCCACTGCATTAAAGCAAAGTTGGTCTTCTGTCAACATTTACACTCCCCGAGAGCAAAGAGGCTCAAGTTGGCACACTTACTTGCCATCTGAAGTCTAAGCAGGGATGTGGTCAAGAAGGAATGTTGAGAGGAACATGTCAGGGGTTTAAAGTTCTTTCATATTTTTCCAGACAGCATTTTGTTTGGAAGGACCTTTGCGGTGATGCTTTTTTTGTTTGCAAAGCTCTCTGACAATGACAAGCCTTGGGTAGTGTAGGCTGTCATTATCGCTGTCCGTGGTCTAACCATTGCACAGTATGCATATTTTGTGATGTCTGTAATCTTCTGACAGGCCAGGGCTGCTGAAATGCCACATAAAGTTCATTCCATCCTTTTTACTAGTTAGCTGAATTTTCTTCAGAAAGATGGTTTTGTTTCGTGGCAAACCTTGGAAGACATTCTCTAGTATTTTCTGTATGTAAGAACTAATGACAGTGTTAACAAAATAGCCCCACTTTTAAGACATCTTGCTCCACTCTTTATTTGTTTTCAGAGTAGTTACACGTAGGCTGAATTAAACTTTTTGACTTAAGTTTGCTCCATGCAAAAAGAAGCTCTGGAGTTTCTTGAAGAGCTCTCAAATCTGTCTTCCCTATAATTCCATTATATCCATACCTCACTGAAAGCAGGATCCAGCCCTACCCCTCTACACATTTTCATCCTGCTTTCCTAAATGCAGACTCCTGTATTGTTTTAGCCACAGTTCCTGCTGTTGTCCTCTTCTATATTCCGAACTGCTGAACCAGAAAAGTCTCCTCTTCCAAGTGTATACTTCAAATGCACCTTTGCTTCAGCTTTGAACAGGTTTGAACAGGTTACCATTGTCACACAGCAGCTGACAACCTCCTCGTGCATATGCTCAAGTGGTGGCACATCCAGAAAGTGGCAAACTGAATGCTACCCTTCAGTTTATGCCAAGAAAGTTGTAGCTGTAAGGTATAAATTTGAGTGCTATCTCTTTTGACTAGATCACTCAGCAGATAAATCTTTCCATTCTTGCACAGCCTTCCCATCTTTTATGCAGAGCCGTGTGAAGTGTGTAATGTTCGGAGTTGGGATATCAAACCCATGTGAGTTTTGTGTGCTGAGAACTGATCATCTTCTAAGACAGTGGCACAGGGATTGGTTTAACTCTTCCTCAAGAGTTATGTGTAAATACTCTGTTAAATAGTGAAATTATTCTTAACAAGACATGGTGTGCATTCTTGAGAGTGTAATGAAAGACCAGAAGTTCAGGAATTACAGAGCAGAGAGGCATAAATGGTTCTGCAGGAGTAATGAGAAGTTATGCCGCAGTTTTCTCCTGCTGTCTTGGGATGTGGTGCAAGACCAAAGTTAACTCATTTTCTCATAAGCCCTCTAATTTATCAAGTTACTTAAATGTTTGTGGTTTTCCTTTGTAGGATGGCATTCCACAAGATGGCAGTACTCAAAGCGCTGTGCTCATTCTTAAAGTGAGATTACAGGGTGGGGGGCAAGTGGCATCAGTTTAAAAACAGAGAGGGAAATTCTGTCCCCACTTTTAACTTTGCTAACTAGACTGAAGTCAGCCTACATTTTAAGCTGGTGATATGGTGGGGGAGGACAGTCTTGACTGGTTGATTATACAACGAAGATATCCAACATGACCAAGATAGTACAAGTTTTGAAAAGTTTTTACATAAACCCTGTACCTTCTTATGGAACAAAGAAAGCACGGAAGTCCAACCAACTTCATGCTCAATGCAAACCTGATTTTTTGGAATATCTGGGTTTGGCTTTGCTGTTGAAGTATCTCCTAATAGCCTAAAAGAGTTGAGCAGCAACTGTGTGGTGAAGGCCTGAGCACCATCTGACTTGGGTGCACTGGCAGAGCCCCAGGCATGAGCACTTGGATTTTGGCTTGCAGCATCTGGACCTGTTTAGCTGAATGCTCTGCCTCTGTCTTTCTTACAAAAAAAAAAACAAACCAAAAATCCATTCAGATCGCAATTAGGAAAAAAGTTAATGAGCTCATATGTTAGGAATGAATAAATGTCCAGAAGAAGTTTATACTTACAGATGTTTTCAGTGTCGGTAGCTTGCAGGGCTGCTTGCCAGGAAGGGACCTCTTGGTCAAACGCCAAGACTAAAGTGTTAGAAAATGAGTCAGTTTATCTCTTCACCATTTGTCATGCTCATTGGACATGTAGGTTTATTTTTTTTTATTAACTGTCTAGCAAGACCCCTCTCCTCATATTTTTTTCTTCCCAAATACCCTTGGCCCCTTCCCCTAATCTGCGGATTGTTTTGTTTGTGGACTGAAATAGTGCTAAAGAATTTTGAAATAGTATCAGTTTAAAAAAAAAAAAATCTGGATAATTGCATTTAATTAATGCCAGTTCTTTAAAGATAAATCTTGTCAGTAACTACAAAGATGATACTGAAGGAAAACCACTATAGCTACAGAAGATGTTAAGTTTGTCTTGGTCTCCTTTCTAGTTTGCAAGCTGGCTAACCAAAATGCATGGAAAACGTTTTTGCTTAACCCTTCCAGCAAATTATTACCTCAGAATGAGGCATCTGTAAACAGTAATGTTTGCCTTTGTGCAAGTGGGCTAATGACAAAAGTTGTAGGTTGTGACAAGTTTTGGAAACATGCATTAATCATTGTACATATATAATTGTCTATGGCATGTTTTCTTTGCATAAGAACCAGAAATTTACAAACAAGAACAATTTCTAATACAATGAGATAATTTTCTTAAAACTAATTTCTAATTTATGACAAAAAACATAAGGATTCTTGCTGAGTTTCTTTCACAAACTGTTTTTCACAGCTATGTTAACTTTAGAAAAGATAGAAGGTTTAATTTCTTTAATGGTTTGTGTTTACAAAACCATTGTTTTCATGAGCTGTTTTTATGTTTGTTTGGTTGGTTGGTTGGGTTTTTTTGTTTTTGTTTTTTTTTTAATTGAGCTTTGTTTGGATTCTGTGGTGGTCATTTTGACACCAAATCATGCTTTCTCCATCCACATCAGCTATTTGGACATAGGTTAAAGCTTCTTGGTTTCCATGAAGTTTTGAGAGGTTGATTGTTTTAAGGCAGTAGGAGGAAGGAGGTGGCCAAAATGCTGCGTTTATTTATTTAGTTAGTTAGTTAGTTAGTTATCCCCAAAGAGCAACCTTGAAATGCATAATGTTAGCTCAGGAAAGCAAGGATCTATTTGACTGATGACCCTTCTTCTACGCTCTCTTCCCTTTTCTGTTGCAAATGAGATAATCTAATTTCTGATGCTGCTCAGAGTTCCGTAACATAAATCTGAGTAGACTAAATGTTCAACTGCATGTAATGACTTCTGTGTACTTTTGAACTGACTGCATAAATTATATAGTAGAAGATTCATGCACAAAATATACAAATACTGAGTAGAAGTAAATGGGGTTTGTGGATGCAATTCACTCCATGCAGATGGCCCATTTAAGATGCTTCTACTTGACAGTCTCTGCCAGAGGTATGTTTATGGGAGGAGGGAGGGTAGTAAAGGATGAAATGTAATTTTGGCACTGTCTAAAAGAGCAGTAAGTAAGCATCTTACTTGACAACCTGTCCAGGATTTGTGGATCAGATAACCTAGGTGCATATCTTTCTCCCAGTTTCGCATTTGTATTGGAGGCTGCAAATAAACATTGCTCAATAGAAGGGAAAGTAAAATAATGTGAGTCTTGTTTAAGAACTTGGTTGTTAAAGGGGCCAGTAGTTGTATTAAGGAGTGATCACAAGGTACCGAGTGCCGTCCCTCAAACAGGGTAAAATCTAAGGGTTATCTGGTGTGTGCAGCCAAGGGATGCTATATTGAATAAAGATTTAAAATTATACTTCAAGAAAGGAAATGTAAATTCTGTGAACTGTAGCTAAATTACAGAGAAAAATCAGAGAGGATGGTTGAAGCAGGATGATGGTAGGGATATGGGAGAATCTCTTTGGGACAGCACCCTATGGTAAAACTGGCAGACAAAAATCACTACATTACTTGTTTAAATAAAATTGACCTTAGAATTAATTTATTTTTTTATTGAGGAAAAAGCATCATATAAATCTGACATTATTTGGGCCCTTATTTGTATTTACAGCTATTAAGAGATAACTATCACATTTAGAGGAAAGTAATGATGTTTTCTCCTGCTAAACATAATTACTGTCAGCAGCAAACATCAAAGGTCAGTGTTACCAGAGCACTTTCAGGATATTTGAACAAGCCATTATCAGTTAGGAGGCTGTATACTGAGTTGAAAGCTGTGGTATATGTAGGATTGAGACAGAGAAATAACAAAAATCAACAGAGGATGCTCCATTCTGGTGTCACCCTAAAGTCAATGTCTGTGTATGCATGTATTCTGTAAAACATGTCTGTAAAAATGGCTTTGTACT
This sequence comes from Cisticola juncidis, assembly GCA_013400215.1. NCBI lineage: Eukaryota > Metazoa > Chordata > Aves > Passeriformes > Cisticolidae > Cisticola > Cisticola juncidis. The sequence goes on from VXBR01011469.1 coordinate 38,484, forward strand.
TCCCAGTGTATTGTTCAGCAGTGAGATGTGCATCAAATATGCTTGCTGTGCAAGTTTAATTATGTTCCCTCTAATTGCTAGTCTTGCATTTTCAGCCTGGAACCTAAGTTTAAAGTGCATTTTGCTTCATCATCTTCAATATTAAATGTAGTGTGGATTCATCTAAGCCTTTATTTTTGCAGCTCTAGTCCTGGCAGGTTTGCCCAGTGGAACTGCTGAAGCCATACTGTAAGAGATATTCTGTATTCTTATAAATAAAATAAACTGTTTTCTCTTGGTACTTACACCAACCATCCCATCATCCTCCAAAAATAATTTTATTTAACACTCCCACAGGTGTATTGGCTTCTTGCATTTAGCGTTTGACAGTTTACAGTCAATGCATAATTTGCTCAAGAAAGGGTTTGTTTTTTTTTAAGATAAGATGCTATAATGCCATTCTTCCCCTTTCCTTTTGTGTACACAAAAGTGTCTCCTTCATCCTTACGAAGTATGTAACCAGTGATGCATGTATATTCGTTGTTTGGGGATCTTCTGTTGTTTTATTGTGGTTTTTTTCCTGGGTGATTAAGTAACTTTTCTTATTTTTGATAGATTTATTTTTGTATCTCTCTCTATAGTTTAGTGAAGCTGAGAATCACAGGCCCTTTCAAAGACCCCAGAGTGCTGATGTTGCTAACCTTGAACCTTAGCAGGTACCTCATCCTTGATCTTGTGGAGTTCATATATGAGCTTTTATGAGTGAAACATAGCCAAAAACCTGATCTTTTTCTTTCCCCCGATAGTTTTTTGAAACCAGTGCTAGTTAGAAAGCTGATCTGAGGAAATTCCTACATAGCAGTACATGAACTTCTGGGATTTAAGACTTCTGTCATCTGCCCTAGCTTACACTTGTTTGGCACATGCATGAATATGCAGGTCCAGCAGCCTTGCTGTTTGGTCTCTCCCTGTTCAGTGCAATCTCTGAAAAGTGATTCATCAAATGGTTTTATGTATACTTTTCAGATGCTGACGTAACTCTTGTTCACTATCTAGAAAAAAACAAAAACTGATGATGTTCTTATTTCTCTCACATATTTGTGGTAAGGTGTTCATCCCCAGAGCATGTCAGAGTATTGCCTCAAGATTCTTCTGGGGAAGTAGGTGGGGTGTTTGTTGTTGTTTCATACATTTGTGGGGTTTTTTTTAATATTATTATTTAAGAATTTTGATTTTTTAATGTTCTAGAAGGATTTTCCAAAGGCTTTCTTATTTTGCTATTTCTGTTTATGGTTTTTATTAAAAAAAAAAATGAAATCATCTCTTGTGTGGCAAGCACCCCAATTCAAGACAAAATTTAGGAGGAAATGACTGACATTACCCCAGGACAGGCAGTGACATGGCTTTCTAAATCCATGTTTTTTAATTCCTGCCATATCAGCAAAGCCTGTGTTGAAAAACCGAAATTGCAGAGAAGAAAACAAATCTGCAGGTGAACAACTCAGACTGGCTTCTGTCCCATAGGTTTCAAAGAGCTAAGAGCTGTTCTCACATAAAAAGCTGCTTTTTTCCAGAGGTGGTGCAAGGTTTTGGAAATTAGAAGAGTCAGAGGAAGTGTTACTTTTTCAAACATAACTGCATGTTAAGTGATTCTTACTGAAGACTCTTGCTGATACTCTGCTTCCATTGTTCCTATCTTCACAGGCTGGTGCACTTGTGGCACCCTCACGGGTCATGCAGCCTTTACAGAATTCCTTATCCTCCTCCATACTGTGTGTCCTTCAAATACTTTGCAGAGGATATCATGCCTCCCTCAGTTGTTGCTTCACTAAGATATGTGAACCACTGTGTTCAGCTCTTTAATCATCCAATATTAATTGCTCTTGCCAGGCTGCTTCTTACGTTTGTTGCTTAACTTCTTTTGGTTTGTCTTTATCCTTCTCTTTTTTAGTCTTGGACAAACAACAGATTTGGAATACTAGCTAGGGAAGATAATAGAATATGGCTAATTATCACTAATTATCCTACCTCTAGTTTTTTGGATGATGTAGCTGTGTGTTCTTTTTTCTACTTCATGTCATTAGAAAGGAAAGTAATCTTTAGTATAGCATTGACTTAAAAAGAAGCATCTGCATCCTTTGGTTGCAATAAATGTAAGGGTGGTGAGGGGTTTTATTTTTGGTGGGTGTTTTTGTTTTGTTGGGGTTTTTTGTTGTTTTTTTGTTAGGTTTTTTTTTGTGGTGGTGGAGGGGAAATTGATTTAAAGAAATGTAGCAACTTAGCCATAGTCCTGTTATCAGAGAGGCGGTGAATTTGTAGTCATTTTGTAGCTCTGTTTGTATGTTTGAATGGTATTTTTAAAACAAAGATCAAGGAGCAGTTGGGAGGGAGGGAGGGAGGAAGGACAGAAAGAAGGAAGGAAGGAATTATTACAAATATGTAAATCATAACTCATTTTCCAGTGAGAACTGGTAAAATTTTTACACCAAGTTATAGAAGAAATATGTATGATTTACTGCCAGACATTTTATGTCAGACAATTAAAATTGTTAAGGAAAGCTGGGTATCTGAAACAGAATTGGAAAGCAGATCAGTCTAGGGAATTGTCCGATCTGGCAGATGTCTGCAAGAAATCACTGCAAGCAAGAATGACTTTTTTTTTACTTCTTTCCCCCAAATTATGTATGCTTTTCCAAATTTAACATCAGCCCTCTAAGAAATGTGTGGTTTGAGTTTCATTGTTCCCACTGTGAGTGCCTGTAAGCACCATTGAGGAAAGACAGATTTCCAGACTGAAACAAGTAAAGTATTATTGCCCTCCAGAATTGTTATTTGATAGGTTAAATCTCACAGTGCCAGATTTTTTTTTTCTGGTTGAGCAGAATTATTGAGCAACCACAACTTCCTTGTCTCTACCGCCAGATGCCTTGTATCAGTTCTGTATCTCAGTTGCAATGAGGATAGCTATTCATTTACTATGATTTTTGCCTCTTGTTTGTATGTTTTGGGAGATCTCTGGTAGATGTGTTAAGAACCTCTCTTACCAGGAGGCTGAAGTTTGTCAGATGGAGAGGTACATGGCCAGTGGAAAATGTTTTAGGCCTCCTCAAAAAAGGGTAAAAAAATCCAACAGCTGCATGTTGTTGTGTGTTCCTAGCTCTTTTCAGATACCCTCCTGCCCTTTTTTCCCTCTTCTGAAAACTGACTTTTGGACTGTAAAGGAGAAAAAGAAAATGTGAACAAGTTGTCATTATGTATATTCTTTTTGAATTTTTAGCTTCCTTTCTGGAATTAGTGCCCCTTTCCAAATTCTGTGTTTCCTTTCTTGTGACTTGCAGTTGGAATATGAGAACATATAATCACTGGCTGGTAGTTTGCCCTCCTACCAGCTTCAGTGAGTGAAGTAATACTTTAGAACCCTGTTGGAAGTACAGTTCTGAATGTTCTGTTCATCTTTAAAGTTTTATTGGTTTGGGGTTTTTTATAATGTAAATCACCAGATACCACAGTTTATTCAAAATATTTTTCCCTGTGCTTGAAACAGACTTGGTTGGATGTTAGATGCTGGATGTTTATTTATTACTGAAATAATGCTGTTTAACAAAGTATATTCAGGAGAGCAAAGATTTTTTTTTTTGCAAGCACACCCATTGTCTTTGTATGGGAAATATTTTTTTAATATGCAATTCATTTGCCTTATTTGGCTTTCTACATCATGATTATTTCCTTTTTTAAGTCATTAATATTGTATTGTATATACTACCACATGGAGAGTAGAGCAGTCCCTTACAGTAAAATGATAACTGGTTAGATTTAAAACTATTTAATCTATAAATCTTGGGTTCTTTAGAATTGCTTATGTTCATACCTGAAAGAATCAATGCTAAGAGAAATAATTTATATTATATGAGGCAAAAAAAACCCCCAGATAAATATGGACCATGTGAATGAGAATAATTTCTCGGGAAGTTTGTAGTTTAGGTTCAGTATTTTTAAGATGAGAGTTTTTCTTTATTCTTTTTTAACAATCATGGGCACATCACACTAGCTCTGCACAGAGATGAGAGAACTGAAGAACTACAAAACTAAAAACCTTCAGCAGAAGTTAAGAGTAGTTTCTATATTACAAAGACTAAATTCCAGTATACATAACTGGTCCACCCAATAGTGAGACAGTCGCTTACCTAATGTAATAAAGACTCTGTTATACTTTAAAAAACCCCAATCAAATAATACTTTAAGCTAGAGAAGAACGTCCCTGAGATATTATCTTTTTTTTTTTTTTTGTTCCCCTATAAAATAGCAGCGCAATTTTAAAATTAGTTTACTGTGTTCTATTCTTGTTCTCATGCTGGTGGAAGTTATGCTTAATTTTGGCCAAAATGAAATACTCCCTTTATTTGTCTGCATGTTTTTACTTTGCATGTTTTTTTTCTTCTGAAATGAGCAGCAGAGAGAACCATGTATTATGCAGTATATTTCTCTGCCTCAGTCACAAACACAGTATTTCTGCCCTCATGTCTCTTCAGGACATACCAGCACTGTGCTTGGTCACATGAGGAGTTTTAGCTGGTGTGGTGGAGCTATGGAACACTTTAATTGTGACCCAGGATTTACACTGTGCTCTGTAGTACTGTGAAAATGTTATTCAGTTGAGTCCTATACTCATCAAATGTGTAGTCTGATGTGAATTCTGCTCTGAAGGCAACAACACGTTCCCTTTCTGAAAAGAGGTTTTGCATGTCTCTGTTAGTATAATTACTCAGAAATTTTACAGAGGGACAAAAAAGCCTTTGGTTCACCATGTCCCAAAGTGTTGAAATAAATAAAATTTATTTAGTGTTACATTTCAGACTTTTTCCAATTTTAAGTTGGGATCACTTAGAAAACAGAGAAGATTGGATGTTGCAGTGGTCATCATTATCTCCTTAATAAAAGCCTGAGATGAGCACGTTAAAAGCAGTATTTGGGTTTGATACTGGCAAAAGTCCATGTTTAGTTAGTTTTTCTTTTAATATTATCATGAGGGTAAGCTTCTTTGCATAAAATTTATTACAATTTAACTATGATTGAAAAGAGAGGTAATGTTTAAAAGATGGATATGGTATCCAGCTCTTGGATCTTGGTTCTTTACTTAGTTTGACTGTCTAAACACCTGCAAGACCTCTTGCTCTGTATAGGATGAGTACTTTTTTCCTTTTTGTCATACGTGGAAAAATGCATTGGCCATAGTTTTGATATTCAGAGCATTTTCACTTTTCTGCTGAAACCATATTATGTAAAGATAAACTAATACCACAAAAAAAACCAAACCAACAAACAAACAAAAACCCAGCAAAATGGCCCCACTGATGCCTTTGTAAAACACTTAATTTAATTTATTTGAAATTAATTGTGTTTCCCAAAGAAAAGCCTTATAAGGCAAAGACTTCTGGGTGTGGAAAACAACACACTGATTTTTAATTGAAAATCCTGTTCTCCTGTAATGCTGTCATAGTAGTGATGCACACATTTCGCTGTGCTCTAAAATGCTGCATCCATTATGTTGTGGGTTTGGATTTGGTGCAGCTGCATTGGGGCACAAATGCAAAAGAAAAGAATCTGACTGAGCAATTTAAAAGACCCTTTTGTAGAGATGAGGCCTAAAACTAGTTCTCTCCAGCCTGAATTTTTGTTGCTGTTATTGTTCCTGTTGGTCGTTTGCTAAGTATAGGAACAAAAGGGGTTTTATTTCCGAGTTAAGAATAGAGTTTCTAACTAGGTGGAACCAAAAACTGAGAATTAAGAACTTGCTGTTTGGAAGAGCCAGCAAAAGGCTTCCCATTTGAAGACATCTGTTAACAAAACAAAATACCCAATTTTTTTAGCAGTGTTCCATCCATCTTTATCCCTGTTTCAAAATCAAATTTCCCATAGATTTGCAAGTTTTGCTTTGCAAGTCTGTCATCTCAGTAGCAGATGACATTGCTTCATAAATAAAGAGACTTGAGATTTAAATGTAGAAATGAATCCTATCTGGCATGTTTGTCTAGCATTAAAATTTCATTGACCACCACTCTTAAATTTTAGGAGTAGATCCTTCTTATACACAGTTAAACTTTTAGCTACATGAGAATGCAGGCTTTTATATTCAGTTTTCATAGTGAAGGAAAGGTAAAATGCTCACTGGTCTAGTACAGTATGCATTGAACCAATCTGAGTTTAGCACAATAATGCCATCCATTGACACTTTGTCAGTCTGTCAGGGTTTTCTTCTTAGTTCAGTTCACTTGTATAAATAATGCGTTAAAAATGTTGAAATTATATAGTAGTAAATAGTGTGGATTAAATAAATTTTAAATCAAATTTGTAAATATTAAAGTCCTTTGCAAATATTGAAGTAGAAAATGATATGTAGCTTTGTTGGTCAAAATTTTTCTTTTTTCTTTCAAGGATAGAGTCATGTAATCTGTGATGCACCTTATATTGCACTATTTTGTGGAAACACTGTATATACTATTTCAAAAATATCTCTTCCAGAGAACTGTGCACTGGGAATTTCTGAGAAAGCATGGTACACTTTAGCCTGGACCTTATGCTCTTAGCAAGCAGAGCAGTCTCATCAGCAAGTTTCCATTTCTTTGCTGTATCTGTGTGTTCATACTGGGGGAGAACAATTCTAGAAACAATTTTTCATGTTTGCTGTATGTTTTTATTAGCGGTTTCCTGGCCCCTTGTTTTTTTATCTGCCCTGTGTACTTCTCCAGCAAAAATGCATTTTACATGCAAATGATGATAACCAACCTTTGCAAATCCATTTGACTCAGTTTAAAAGGAGCAGAACTGGAATGATTGAGGAAAGAGGAATGGGATCCTTGACAAACTCATGATATGTGGTTCTTGATATGTTGTCTTTTTTCCTATATTTACATATAAAGAAAAATAACATGTAAGGAAAAGGAAAACTACATCTCTTGCTTGGTGGTTAAGTTTAAAGAGACTGCAGTAGTTTTACTAAGATACTCGTGTTTGATTAATCATATCTTTAATTGATGGGGAACTTGTACTGCTTCTGAATGCAATTCCACTTATTAACTTTACTTATTACCAGTTTTTTTTTTCAAGTGAAAATTAGTTTTAATATACTGGGATATGCTTAAATTGTTTTCTTTTTAGGTTAAATTTCTTTGAAAAGTACATTAAGTAAGCCATTAACATGGAAGACTAGAACAGTACATTAACAAAATGAGTGTTTGACAAGCATGATTCTTTAAACATACATTGTTTTTTCGTTTCATATGGCTGTAAAATTAGAAGTGCTCTTAATGTAATTCCGTTTCAACAAATGGCGCTTTTATCCAATAGAAAAATAATCAGCTTTTCTTTCTATTAAGCAAATTAAATATTTTTACCAAGTTACTAGATTATTAACTTAATATGCCTCAGTTATTTTGACTGGCAGGAGAGGAAGAAAACTGTGTAGGTTTTGCTTAATATATTCAATCTGTTATAACCAAAAAACCCCAAAAGTTTATGAAGTAAATCATAATTGCATTAATTTCATAGTATAAAGACTATGATCTTTGGAATTTTTTTCTTACTAGTACAAGTTTGTGCAAAAAGAGGTGTGTAGAGGGACTGGGGGAGGTAAGTCAGAACAGCTGAAAACTAAATGCCATGCCCAGTTTAAGCTGTTGTTCATGACATTTTTAGAGAGGCTGAGTTTGAAGTTAGAGGCAACAATATATGCAGGAGTTTAAGTTGCTGTGGGTAAGGTGAAGATACTGACACAAAGTCGAATCTATGAAAGTTTTCATACAAACTGGATTTCAATGTTGGTAACTTTAGTCTAAAAGTTTGTTTTCACTGCTTTGCAGCTTAGGTGATCTATAAATAAAAATGAGTAGGTAGATTTATAACTATTTTTGTGTCACCTGACACCAGGCGTAGTAGTTGAACATTAAAGAAGGTTCTCATCCTAAAGTTAGTTTGGAAAAAGGAGTTTTTAAATCTGATGTTACAACAGGCATATAGAATTGCTTTAATACAGAGATAATTCTCAGTCTTTATTGCATCTAGTACCTCACAAAAGAGTCTGTATTTGTAATTTTATGTAAAATTAAGCAGATAGGCCCAAGACCATGAAGTACAATAGAAACCTCTTCTTTCATGAATTCATTTGTAGTTGAGTGGATGTGCAGAGGCATCTGTGCTGTAGAGGTGGAAGCATCCATTTGACCACACTTCCAAAGTTATGGTGTCTCATGTGGACATGGAAGGACAAAGTTGTTTAAGACTCTACGTTGACGGTCTACCTGGTCCTTCTCAGGCTGTTTTCTTGTCTTTCTGCTTATAGTAACAAATCAGTATTTGCAAATTCTGTGCATGGTCAACGTTGTCTGTATAACTTTTAAAACACAATGATGAAAACATGATAGAAGAATTTGCCTTGTCTTTTGAAATGATATGTCTGTATCCTCATACATTTTGGTTTTTTGTGTTATTATGGTTCAATTCACTGGATCATCAACAGTTTCTGCTTACATGGAGTGAGAAGCTCAGTTTCTTCTCTTACGTTTTCGTGCATGCTTTTGTTCCTGCAGTTAGTTTCTTTGATAGCCTTGGTTTACCTCATGACATCTTGGTGGTTCATCTTGGATCAGCAGCAGAACTGCTTTATCATGCAGTTCTTTGGGCAGATGTGCAGTTCTTTGTGTGCTTGCCTTCCAGCTTTCATCCCGCTTTTTGTCTCTGTGGCGTGAAAATTGATCCCTCCTAAAGGGCGCTGTCAAATTCAATCAGGGAGAAAAGGATAACCTCCCAAAGCTGGAGGAGAAAATCGGAGGGTCCCTAAGGATGAGCCTCTTAGAGCTTGGCCGCATAGCTAAAATATTGAAGCTGGTGGCTCTGTGTGTGCCATCCTAAGAATTTGTCAGTGTGAATAACCCCCGACCCTCCGACTGTATGCAAAGCAAGGCCTGAATAACAGCTTTGTGCTGCAGGAACTTGACACATGGAGCGGGACTAAAAGCCGGGTTTCATTGCTTTTTTCGGACATTTAACATTCAAGTCTCGTAAAAGAAAGAAGCTCGTTATGACTCAGTTCCGTTAATTAGACGTAAATTACTGTCTTCAGTGCCTTAACACAAGGGAAGGTAAGGGGGAGTTCTGCAGGACCAGAGGATACAGAAATTGTAATTAGATGAGGGCTTGGGCTGGGAAAGGGTGGTTGAGCACAAGCTCCCATTGAGCTCGGGGGCTCACGCTGAACAGTGTGTGCAAGGACTGGAGTCAGAATAATCTCTTTTTAGCCTCCACCCAGATTTGTTGTGTTTCATTCCAAGATGACTGGTGTGGCTGACTCTGAATGATGTGATGAACAGATGTAGTTCATCTAGTAAAGGTTTTATCTTCTGCGGAAAGCTTTAAGCAATCTCCGTTTAAAAAGGCGATTAGCCTTTAATTCTTAAAAGTTCAAAGGGACATCCAAACTATTCCCGGACTTCTCATGGTCCTGGGCATAGCCATGGGCTTCTCATAGTATTTATCATCTCTTTATCATGGACAGGCTAAAAATATTACGGCTATTACATATTGTCTAGCATACACTGTCTCAAAAATTTTGGGTTTGAAGCAGAATTGTAAAAGCATTAAGAGATAAATGAATTTAGATGTGTCTCTGTCAAAGAAGAGGTAATAATTTGTTTTTGAAGCTAACAATTCTTATATTAGATTTGTTGTGTTTTTTCCTATTGCTTGTAAAATTAACCATTTGTAAAATGTATGACTTAAAAGATGCTTTAATCCACTAAAAAGGGTTTCTAAAACGCATTTTGCAGTTGGTTGATTCAAATTCAGGGATGAAAGGATTGCTTTCCATAGTGTAAACATGGAAACGTTTATTGTCCACCTTGATAGTAAATGGCAATAGCCACAGTCTTTCCTCTCCACTGAGATTTTGTCCAGTGGTAGCATTAAACAAGCATCTGACTCAACAGTAGTTGTAATTTGTTCCTCTCACTAGAGTTGAATTCAGAAGTAACATACTAGAATAACATCCACAATAGAGTAGTTGGATTTGAGAGACAGAAGTACTTAAAGCATCGTTTCATCTTTGAATTTTAGTATATAACAGGGAAAAGTCAGCTGTAGGGACTTACTGACTGGGCAGGCTCATCGCAGTAAGATTAACACAGTGAATAAATTTTTGTTTCTGCATTGTTATCTGTCCAGCTGTTCCATGAATACCTTTTAGAGTCGAGCAGTAAATCTTCCTGCAACTTTTATGCTGTTTCTCAAGGAGCAGTTTTCTGTTCTTGTTTCTCTTAAGAACAGTTTTCTGTTTCTTACCAACATTATTGGTAATGTAAGAACACTACCAATAATGTTGGTAAGTAACTAAGCTGGTTATATGTAGTGAAGCTGGGATTTGTGGTCTTGCCTCCTGATGATTAGGCTTTCTTTGTTCAGCAGAAAGCCATTGAAGTATTAAAGGCAAAAAACAGCAGGTTGCTCAGCACCAGTCAGAAGCCAACACTGCAAGGAGCAAGGGGCAGGCAAGGAGAGGACACAGATGGGCTTGTATGTAAATACCAAAGTGTAATTTCAGGCTTTTCTTGTAAAGACAATATTATAGAGTTTAAAACCTGTAATGAAATGGTCAGTTTGGACAACTGACACATAGTGTATTACAGAATACATTAAAACAGTTTACTTGTTGGAATATCACAGTGATATTTGAAATGCAGGGAACACAAATGTTACATTTCTGTAAAGGCTGTTGGTAAAACAAAACCGTGATCTGCTCCACTCCTGATAATTCTTTTTGAATTTGTTTTTAATTTGTCCTCATTTTCTAACCCTTGAACTACCTTTGAAGTAACAAGCTAAAAAAGAGAGAAACAGTTTCAAAAATGTTCATATTCCAGGGGCAAATCTGACCCTCAGGCCCGCACTTATCTGCAGGCATCTGTGAGTGCTCCGAGTGACTCTTGTAGCTATGCCATTGTAGACTTCTAAAACCTAAACTTGTGAGGTGTCCTAGAAAAGCAAACAAAGTGTTTTCTTTGAACAAAGTGAATTATTTTGTTCTTATCTCAAACTGTTTGGCTTGTAAATCCATTTTAGCCTTTTCAGTTACTTAGCAAGTTGACAGGGAGAAACATTGTGTTCTTCACTATGCAATCTTACTCATTAACCGTGATCACTGTAAATCATTGTCAGAGTGACAATCTGTTAGTGGCAGGATGGAAGATACCATGTTCACCCATGCAGCTGGAAGGGCATAACTGTTACCACTGAAGGTCATTTCAGAATACAGAAGGACTAGCAGATATTTATTTTAGTCGATTTTTGTATGACCAGTGTTAAGCGTGTCATATCCATTTTGTAAGAATGCCATGTACAGATAAGAAACACTTTTTTTTTCTCATTGCAATACTGCCAGCTGAAAATAGCCTTATAGATGTTATTGATATGATTCTTGTTTGAGTCAGGATAGAGTTTCCTGCTGATTCTTTCTGCTCAATCAGTTTACCACGTAGACCATTCAGTGAAATGCTTAATAAAAAAAACTCTTGTGAACTATATAAATAATTAGAGAAACAAATCCTGTAGCAGATGTAGGAGTCTTGCTGGAACAGCCTATATCTTTCATGTCCTACCTCCTGCATCATCTGATTCTAATCTAATAGAGTGAAGTACATAAAGCATAAGCCTAGTTAAAGTCTGTAGTTGTCAATTTTCTCTCTGCCAGCCTGGTACTTACGTGTCCTGGTACATATTTTTGTCCTTCCTGTTAGTCAGTAAAAGAATGATTTCTGAAGAGGTTGAATCAAAAGAATTAAAAGCATTTATAGAATAAATGAATTTAATAAAGAAATCTTGTATGTAAAAGAACTTTTTATTCCTAGTGTCAAAGCACAAATAGCAGGGACATTTCTCTCATACATGCTTTAGATGGATCTCCTTCCAAGAAATAGATCTTCTGCATTTAGATATTCTTCAAGAGTATGTGATCTCTTCCTCCAGCTTGTCTGAAGGGCTCAGCTTCCAGCTGTTTATTTTGCTCCCTTGGATCTATGTGCTAACCTTACCTCAAATCTCAGAAATTTTTAAAGAGAATAAATCCTCCTTCTCTAAAGAAAGAAATGTCTTTATTTAAGACTGGCTTTTATAAGACCTGGAGAGCCAGATCATGTATTTTTGTTAGCTAGTACAGAGCAGCTGGTACTTTCTGGCTTCAAGTGGTACCAGAGGAGGTTTTGATTGGATATTAGGAAAAAATTCTTCCCTGGAACTATTGTCATGCATTGGAGCAGGCTGCCCAGGGCAGTGGTTGAGTCACCATCCCTGGAAGTGTTTAAAAGACATGTATCTGTGGCACCTAGGGCCGTGATTTAGTGGTGCACTTGACAGCGTCATGTTAATGGTTGGACTCAATGATCTTAAAGGTCTTTTCTAAACTACACAGTTCTGTGATTTTAAACCTGGATGGGTCCTGATTGGGCACTGTCTTGTTACAGTTGCCTATCCATGGGGTTTTTGTCGGCTTGGACTTTTTGAGAGAAACCGCGTGTTTTCAGTGAAAAAAAAACCCAAAACAACCCTTTATGGCATCTCTTCCCCATTGATTTCCTTTTGTAATCACAATTCCCTTTTGTCTGTAAACGTATGAATTGGAAACTTCACACCATCTTCTAACTAATCTTTATTCACTGTGCTTTAATCTTAATAGCTCCTCTGCCACTGCAGCACTGTGAGGTTGCACAAGAGAGAAGCAGATCCTCCATGAAGTGCAGCCAGTGCTCCTTGGGGAGTTGTGTGCAGTGCTTAGTGACACAATGTCCAGTCCTTAAATTTCAGTCTTAGGTTTGAGAGGTGTGTCTTTCACAGGTTCTGGGAAGCAGAGCAGAAGGTAAAGCAATCATCGGTCTGTTGGGTTTGTTGGGTGCTTTGTTGGGAGAGGAGCAGGAGCTGGTGGCACAGTTTGCTGACAACTGCTGAGAGCCAGTCAGGGAAAACAGTCAAATAGCAAAGCAGCATCCCTATGTATGCAATGAAACTAAATGCATCACAGGCTAAAGGCAAGACAAACCTGATACTTTTATCTGATTCTTTATTCTAAGAATTGCATTGTAATCTCTTCTTTCAGCGTTAGTTCCAGTCTGCTTCCAGCTGGCACACCTTCTCATATTAGGCCTTACGCCCTTGTTTTCCAATCTTCCACTATTATTTCTATTGCTGTTTCATACTTAGCTCATCACAGTTTTCTTCAATGGCCTATTAAAGCTTTCCTTTGGATTCTTCCTGCTCCGTTGGGCACTGCTGAACAATTTATGGGAAGCTTTTTGTTTGCGCCCACCAACTGCAACGGGAACTGCAGAACGCATTGCTCCCTGTCCAGTGGCCGTGCTAATTGCGACCTGCACTGGGTGTATCATCAGGGCCATTTCAGATCCAGGGGAGCAGCCTTTGCCAGGCCAGCTGGTGTCTGTTCAAGGTCGGGTCTGGTGTCTGAGTTCCCGAGGGGCAGTACACAGATACCTATCTATAGCTCAGGGAAAGGGTTATATCAGATCAGAGACTTCTGAAAGGCTGGTCACCCTCAGATGCTAATTCTCATCCAGACTATTTACCTGTAGGCAGTCTCAGCCTCCAAACTGTAAACAAATATTTCAGTAATTTTTCCCTCTGGATATATTTATGTAAAACCCACTTCTGATCTGTTCTGACTCTCTCCTTTTCAGAAACACTGCCTAAAAACAGGCTCTTGTTTTAGTCCAGTTAATCTTACTTAGGAAAAAGTCTGTTTCAGTGTAACATTATAATTTTTATCAAAAAAAAAAAAAAACCCAGACACCAAACAATCACAAGTGCAACCAGAAAAAGCATTCTTCCTCTTTGAAGGTGGCTGGCTGTTCTTTGACTCTGTGGAAATACTTGTATAGATTGGATTAGACATTTCAAAAAAATAGACAGAGTTAGTGGGGTAGGGAGTTTTCTTGTGTCTTGAACTGATACCATTTATCATAGCAGTGAGTATGTTTGCTGAGTAGATGACACCAAAATACTTTTATCATTTGAATATAGCCTGCAAAAATTCATTTAAGGCATTTTCACAAGTCTCTCTTTGTTCAGTGCAAGGTCTCCAGACGTATCAGAAGTGATGTAAGCTGGGAAAGGAGCCCACTCCAAATCTACATCTAGAACCACTTGATCTTTGCTCTTAGTCTGCTGGTGGTTTGCACGTAGCCCAGGGCAAATCTTTTGACTTTGTATGCGTGCCTTTCCTTGGCTCCAAAATAAGAATACTTGCCCAGCTGAGAATAACATTGGAAAGATAAAACAAAAAAGGCTTTGTCTCCCCCAAGCCTTGTGTCATTTTTAAAAACTACTTGAGTTCGCCTAATGAAAGATACTTCTTCATCTAAAACTTATCATTTGTTGTTAATCCTTCAGTCTGTGGTGTCTGGGCTCTGGCTTCTCCAGTGAAGAGGGAGTTATTTTTAGATGGCAGGTTTCCCAGTCTGTCTTAACCCTTTAGCAAAGCAATTTGTCTTTCATTTGAGTACAGAAACTGTTCAGATGATGAGATGTATTTGAACTTGCTACATTTGGTTGCAAGGAATTCCACCATCTTCAGCTAGTTGTTCTTGTCTTTAAAATGTTTACATTTATTTGATAAATTGAGTAGAAAATAGGGTAAAAACATGCCAGATAATTTCTGGAAGTCTGCTTCTGAGGATCCCCTGAAGACAGAAGCCATTATATGAATACTACATCAGCAGCATCCCCATGTCAAGAACTTAAATACACAGTTAACAGAGATAAATAGCACTTGGAGTCCTAAGGCATTGTTATGAATCCATATATATTTATTAGTATGTGTGTGTATGTGTGTAGGGCATCCATGTGTATATAAACATCACAAATGTCCTAAGATACAGGAAAACCTGTTAGTTTGCATTCTGAAGACATTCTGCATTTTTCTGTATCCTCAAATGATACCAGTCTTGTTAAGGGTAAGCTGAAATGAAACCCTAGCTGATGGTCCCTTTCCAATATATGTGAGGTTCTCTTATGTATCTACTTCTTGTCTTTGGATAAAGGCCGAAGAAAAGATTTTTAATTGGACAAGTTAATACAGAAAGTTTCAGTTCTCTGTCTTTCATTCCTCAGTTCTCAAAATGGAATATTCTTCTGTTCTCAAAGTGGAAATTGAACTTCTAATATCAATTACAGATACAGTCTTTGAAAAATTAAGGGTTTTATGCAGTGTTATTAGCAAATTTTGATTTATCTAAGAATTTCTAAGGGAGGAATGTGACCACTTTTTATTAAGTGTAGCAGTAACCTGTATATTTTGAAGTTTTAGATGGTGAAATAATTCCTGGCCATCAGAAACTTGAATGACTTTCCTGTGAGAACTGAAGTGGTTCTGAGTCTTTTGAATAACTTCCCAGGCATCCAGATCTCCTCTGTGAAGTGTATTTAGTTGTGATTTCAGCTGAAAAGGAACTTGTCAGACTTAGTGTTATGAATATTGCATTTAGAGGGGGAGAAACATTTAATTGTTAATGTATAGTTTATTTGACATCGCTAAGTTTAAGCAGTGATTTACCCCCAACTCCATGGGTTATACACACCTATAATTTGGAGTGAAATTGGAAGACTACTGATTATAGAACTAGAATTCCTGTTGCTTCTGCTTAACAATCTGTTATGCACAGAGTCCATAATATTTATTATATACCAGGATTCTCATTTTGTTTTTCTCCCCCCCATACATATTTGCTATGTGCTGGAGCTTTGCATTTCTGTTCCTTCTTTACAGTAAGATGTATGTGAGTATCAGTGGGAGTGGAACAGAGCTGTCACTATATAATTCTAGTGAACTTCTCTCTGCCTTGGTGACACAATCGCACAGCAGGAATACAGGCTTGTTTTGCATTTCTTTTTGCATCTGCACAATAGAAAAGGGATTTAGCTGAAGAAAATGGGGAAGGGATATAATGCACAGATTTAAAAAAAGTAAGGGGAAAATGAGCTAGAGGAAGTAATGCTCAAGTATAGTATTAAGAGCCTACTCTGATGTTTGAAGTGATTTTGCTCCTTTGGAAGCAGACGACTAAATAAAGCAATCAGTCATAGATACCTTCTTAACTAGTGTTGCCTACCAAATTTTTTATCCTGCCAGTTTCCACCGTAGGAATAGCATACATGTAAATACCAGCTAGAGCTATAAAAGTGATGTTAGCAGCAGGAGTGTAAAACCTCAGTTTTTCAGCTACTGTATGAATACTGAGATGTAAATATTAACAGTCCAGGACTGCATCTCCAAGAGTATTTGTACTAATAATGCAATTATTTTAGTGGTTCAGTCTTTGTTTTCCAGTCAGGCAAATCCTACCATTGACCTCATGGTGATTTGTAGTAGCTAAGGTTTAAAAATATGCTTTTCGATTCTGTAAAAAAATATTTTGTATGTTTATATTACAAATGTCATTCTTCCATGATCATGCTTTGCTGCCATAATTCTGAATATCTGTTACAATGAAGGTTTGGCTTTGGAAAATTGGAAACAGACGTGGTTATAATTGTGTCCATAAACCATACAGCCTTTAGTGCTGAAGTCTAAATAAAGAACAGAATTGTCATAAAACAGAGTAATGGAAGAAAGTAGCTTCTGCTGTGGAAAAATAAGAAAACCTGTTCTACTTAGTAATAAAAATTTCAGTATGTTAGTTTGCAAGTATTTACTGTGAGTATTGATCTTGTGAAAACTTAGTCTATTGGCTGATTATTGCAAACGCAGGAAGCATGCACAGATTTATTGTCCAAATGTGAGTAGGTTCACAGAGTTTCACTCGCTTTTATGGTAAAAGGAAGGAAGAAAATCTTCCAGGTTCTGGTTTTTAATGCTGTGTTCCTTCTTGTTGCTTTTAGGTTTTGTTGTATCGGGACATAATGGGCGGGTCAGTGATAACTCTGAAATTCAGCAGTCTTTGTATATAAACCTACATAAAATCCAAGCCCTAAAAAAGTTCTGGTAAATTAGGCTGCAGTGATTTTGAGTTTGGGCAGAGAGGAATGAGCTTTAAAAAACAAACCTCTAATTTACCCTTTCCCAGATTTGTTATGGTGAAATAATTTTAATAGACATCCTATATGGCATGTCCACAATGGTACAATTCAGCTGTCAGTAAGAGCGTATTATCTTTTCAACTTCTCTTGCCTGTAAATAAGTGTGGTAGATCTTAATTACAGTTTGCCTGAAAAGTAGAATTACAACTTGTAATTTTTGATTTATTTTTTGGTCTGTGAATCAAGAGGAGATTTTTTTTTTGTGTGGTTTTGAGGTTTTTGATTTGGATCTAGGGAAAAAATTGTTCTAGCTAGAAATTTCCTTACCATGAATATACATTATGGTCACTGCCTAACTGTTTTACTAAATGGCCATGGATTCATCATGTAAAAACATTTTGTGCCCCAGTTCTAAGCAGCATTTGAGAGCTTCCTCCAACAGAATGAGGTAGGCTGCTAGGCATCCAGCCTGAAAAGTGATTTTGGTGCAAAAGCATGCACAAGTATCTTCTTTGTTCATCCTCTGGTTGCTCTTTCTGCCTGTTAGAATGTATCTCCAGTGTGACGTCACAAAATGGATATGGTTGTTCATTAATCTCATGCAATGTTTCACTTATTTTAAAAATAGAAGTAGATGGAGCAAGGATGTTATATATTGTGTTCTGCTTCGCACATCATTGTCAAAATCATGCGGTTGTGTTTTCTAAGCCTGGTCTTAACTGTTGGCATCAGTGTCTGAAATGGTGGTAGCACAGCTTGACTGTTTAGTTCCTAGAAACTTCACAGCAGAGGTCATGATTCCATGAGTGCAAGATTCACCTGTATCCATACTGGAGGACCTCTCTGTGGCAGGCAAAGTTTTAATTTTACGAACTGAGGGAATAGTATATTTTTTTCCTCACAAATCATGCTGAATTGTACTGTCATAGATGCTTCAGGTATATGAAGTAGCTACACCAAGGAATAGGCTCTCCAGATGAGAGGTATTCTGTCTTGATGATGTTTGTTCTGATCTGGATATGCCTTAGCTATGTGATGCCTGAAATGAGATTCAAAAATCTATAATGTGGTATTTATAAATAGTTTGATTTTCAGTGGTCCCAAAAAACTGCAGCTGCTGTGAGTAATTCAGTTAATTCAGTTAATACACTGGTTTGCATTTAGTGACAAAACAAGTGAGCCAGAATCAACAGAGTTTGTTGTTTTAACACTTCTTCATTACTTAGGCATCTCTGGTGGGGAAATACACCAGTAGCAATTGCTCCCATCAGGCTGAGTGTCTTTTGCATCATTTGACCCAGGTTTTCTGCTGTTGTCAGTCAGACGTGTGAGAGGGTAGCAATTACCTACTACAGATACACGATTTTACATAAAGACATTGAGAAATCTAAAATGGTGTTGATGCCGATTATTTCAATATCGCTTTGTCAGGTACCTATTACCTATCTATTTTATAGCTCTTCAGAAGAGACTGGAAAGGCAAGAAGATATCACCTATCTCTGTAGCCTCACTGCTTCCCTCCTTTTCAATCCCCCATGCAGACAAAAGAGAGGAGCAACATGAACGAGGAGGTTATGATGTGAAAATTTACCAATTTTTTCCAGCTTCACCCATCCTACTGTCAGAACTAAATGTTGATATATCATACACAATTTTCAATGTACTCACAAAATTTGAAAGTGGGCATATAAAACTCAGCAGGCTGTGAAATCAGGAAATTTATAAACTTTGATGCAAGCAGGCAACCTGTGGCAGGGTGACACCTTCCATCTCTTTTTGTGAGAAATAGTTAGAACCCCTGTACTCTATTTGCAGGGATCATACATGTCCTGCAGGAAGTTGAGATATGGAGACAGGGAGGCAGACCCCTTGCAGCAAATATTGCACTATCAGCTAAGTCACACTATCCAGCTAGACCTCAGTGTTACAGTGCTTAATTCAAGGGTTGATAGATGCCTATCACTGTGTGCCTAAAGCCAGTATTAACTATTGCTGTCATGGCATCCTCTGATGTAGGGCTAAAATGCATTATCAGTGAGAAGTATTACAAACTGAAAAGAATCTTGTACTGTTGCACTTAGTACAGTGCAATATACAACCAAGTGCTATCTTCTTACAAAACTAGAATCTGACAGTCTAGTATGGGAGTTACCTTTCATCATTACGTGACTTACGCAATAATTGGAATAAAAAAACATTCACTGCTCATGATCTCTTTAAAAAATAAACTTCCATCAAAATTCTTTCCCATGCTTACCTCAGTGGCACAGAGATAGAACTTGGAGTTTTCACAGTTACAGCCTAAATGTCACTAGCCATTTCTCTCCTAATTACCTCAAGGTACTTTGCTGGATTTCTGTTTCAAAGTTTGGAAGGAGCCTAGCAGAAGAGCACTTGGATAATTGGAGAGAGCCCCCAGAGCAGCTCCAGGGCCCTTGCACACACCAGGAGAGACTGCTTGCTTTATTTCTCTTAAAGACCCTTAGGTGAAAGGGTTTAATGTTTTTGCAGGGCTAAACCTTCAAAGTGGTCAAACGTGAGTCTCATTTGCTAGTTTCCATGTCGAAAGCTCCTGTTCCCTGGGATAAAGGGTGCTCTGGGGCTGCATGAAACTCCTAAGCAAGCGAAGATTTCTACCTCAATAAGCTGGTCCTGCTGCCAGCATTCCCCGCATACCCGTCCCAGGGAGGCCCTCCTCCGTAAACTCCACATGAAAGAAAGCAGACTAAAAGCCTTAGAAAGTGCATCCAGCTTTTTGTTTCCTTTGTCATCAATACAGTGTGTTCTAGTGTCTCCAAGACAACCATGTCTAAAAGGCTGACTGCATCTTTCACTGCTGCTCTATAGCGAGCTTGCCGGGATCGGCTGTGAGGGCCAACCTCTAGCCAGTTTTTATCCATGTGTTTTCTGGGCAGTGCCTAAGTTACTTTATGTGCTTGCTTTGCTTTCAGTTTTATTGCAAGAATTAAACTTTGGTTTATCAGATACTGGTTTTAAAGATACTGTTTTGGGGTTGTCCCAGCTCATCTTTCTTTGAGTAATTGTAAGGAGCAGCTAGATGTTCCCAGTAACGCCTGCAACAATGCTGGCTTTCTTTGCATTTCGGGTCCATTCTGCATCTGATAATAGATGCCTTCCTGCCACTGAATAGAGATGTACTGAATCTTGTGTTCTCCCTGCTCTTCTGTTGCCCGTGTGTGCTGCCTTCTTGAATGATTACTGGTTTCAAATTTTAAGTTGAGAGAGTCAAAAATCTGGTTTTATGATTTCTGTATAGTTGTCTTGTCGGTTTGCAGATTGGCAAACTCATGAACTTGGGGGGAGGAGGCGAGTGCTCATTCATGGTATGTGTTCTCTGAGCAACATCATCACAATCCTTTCCCAGTGTTCAGCTGCCCCAGATCTGTGGCCTCTGTGTCCCCTTCAGTGTAATGTACTTCTCTGCCACTTGCTTAGAGAAAACTGGTTAATGAAATAGGGTTCCATGAGGTCGGGGGCTTTGGGAATTACCATTGTTCTGTTTCCTTACAGTTGTCTGGGAGAAGCAGGATCCAAGGCATGTTTCTTCCGGCTGAAGTGAAGAGTAGTTAAAGATAATGTAATTATTTGTGGATTACAGCTGCCACAGTCAAGAACACCACCCCTTCCCTGCAATGGGCTTTGTCAAAGTAGTTAGCATGATTAGGCATATGCTTAACTGTTAAGCAACTGTTGCTGTCACTTTCCAGAATATCTGAGACCCACATGCATAGATAAAAGAAAATGAAATAAAATTCTCACGTAGCAAATTCCAGCCTGAGTAGTGGCAATTCTGTTTTCTTTGCAGCCTCAATGTACTGTAAAAATATATATAGATAATGTACTGTAAAAATACAGAGATGAACATCTAGATAGATATCATTTATATGTGTTGGGAAATCTTTAAATGGATGTTTAATAGTGTTTGTTGTATGCATTATTTTATTTGTATGTCAGAATCCAGTATCCTAGAGATAAAATTGATTTCTGCAGGCACACTGTATTGGTGTACTTAAAAAGGATAAGCAAAGACTTGCCTGTAGACAGTAAGAAAGGACTGTGTGAGTAAGACAATATTGGTGGAGGTATAGTCCACAATAGAATGAGCGAGAGCAAGCTGTGGTGACCGTGACCAGGGCCATACCTAAGCCTGCATACAGCTGGAGAGACCAGTCATGTATCCCCTTAGCACTGTGTTTGGAAACATTTCCTCTGTTGTTTTTTTACCGGGTCTCAGCAGAGCAGTCAAATTGAGAGGCAACAGAATATGGAATAAGGGAGGAGGAGACTGGAACTCTCTTCATGCTTTGGCAGCCTTGATCCACACACACACACACAACCTCCTCCTCCCATTTTTCTGTTAAAATCAGAAATTTTAGGAAAAGCCACAGGAGCAAACTCTCCATTAGCTGGTAAGATTTCAGACATCAGAAACTGTGCTGGAGCTCCTTTTCATTTCCCTAGGATGCAGTCTTGCAGTTCTACTGCACACCAAACCCCCCCCAAATCAATACCAGTGTGTAGTACAGAGAGTTTTCTGGTGTCTACTTGTTTCCCTTTAGCACTTTGCAAACATACTGTGCAAGAGCTCGTCTTTGGTTGTCGAGATTTTATTTATTTATTAAATATCAGTTGGGATGCATGCTCAGGGAGATTTTTTTGTTCAACTTTCAGATGAAATCACAAGTGAAGACTGTGATTTTTCTGTAGCAGTTGGTTCATTTTTTTCCTTTCTTGCCTCATTTAAGGCAAGAATAAATAATACCAAGATTACTTTAGTGCTTGGAATATTTGAGGTGGCGTTATTGTTGTTTTGGTTTGTGAGGGGTTTTTTGGTTGCTTTTTTTTCAGAACAGCATGAAATTACATATCCAGTAGACACCACCCAAGAGTTTTAACAGAACAGTGGAGAGGACACATGACTTTTAAAATATTTTCATGGAGACTTAAATTTTATAAAGACTTGCAAGAACTTAAGGTTGATAGATTTGTCTTACTTTATTAACAGGCAGTGTCTGGTGGGTTCAGGCTTTTCAGGTCTTGCTTAAATTCACTAAATTCACATCCATTACTAATGTGACTGCCATCCTTTAGTTTTTCAGTTGCACCATAAATAATTTGTTTCATGCATGTGTACTGTTTTCAGTAAATTGACTGATGTGGGCATTGAGTTATGTAATAATGAAGAACTTGAAACTATAATAAGTTTTAATCTACTGTGCTATCAAAATAATCTGTAAGTCAACGCACTTTTCTCTGAGTTACTGTTCTACATTGCATTTAATAATCACAATTCATAATCTGTTAAATTTTTAATATTTCAGTGTTTCATGTTTAATGCTTTCATTCTCTCTAAATAGATCAGTACTAGCGGAAGTTACGTTCTCTGAATGTGATGATTTACAATCTACTTCAGTTTTAGGAGTTTTGGCAAAAATTGCACCTTCTTCTAGATAAAATTTGGGGGGGAAGATAACTGATTATTTTAGGTTAGTATGAAATTATTCCCTATTGTCAACCGCTGTGTTACAATTTATTTTACATGTACTAGTGGCACAGCATAAACTACACAGTGGCCCACAAATAAACTTTAAAAATTCATGCCTCTATTTTTATCATCAGTAATGCCTGCTAGTGGGCTGTCACTTCTGCCTAGCTGTAAATAAAATTATTTTTCAGCCATATATTGCTTCCTCCGACTTGCTATGAAAATCTTTAGCCTGAGAGAGATTTTTCTCTTGAGGAATCTCTGTGGCATTGTGGTTTGCTATGAAGGCAAGGGCAGATTCTTGCTCCATTTGTAAACCTTTGCTAAAACAGCTTGCTAAGTAGTTTTGGAGGAATTTGTTTGCCTGCTTCCTGTTTGCTTTTGAGCTGGCATGCTTAGCACTCTTGCTGGACATGTTATGTAGAAAATTGGGAAGGTGGGAAAGAGAGAGAAGAAAAAAAAGTGTGCTACGTGTAGCATGGAATTTGGCAGACTTGATAAAGGAGCAGACCTAAGACTGCCGATTTCCCTTGACACCCCTCAAGTACAAACATTTTTGTAACTTTCACTGCCCAAGGCAAGCTGGAAAGAATTGCCACCCCTTCTAGTCAAAAGCCACTTGCACAGTAAACAAAACAGTCACTAAACAATTTGCTGCCCTTAATATTTTGCTGCCCTGCGTGACCCCTTGTCCCGCCTGTGTGGCACAGCTGTGCCTGCAGCAGCGTCACTGCGAAACTCAGGGCGGTAGCATTTGGGTGGTGTTTGATGTGGTGTTCCTGAGCCCTGTGTTTGTGGGTCAGAGCATGAATTCCTCATCTGAGCAGAGACTGAGAGGCTTCTCTCGCCTAGAAGGACAGGTTTGTAGCAATTCTAGGAGCAGCACAAACTGCTTGGTGTAGGCTCAGATGTGCTTTCCCTGTGCGGTGTAAAACCACCCAGCTCAGCTGTGGCACCAGTGGCAGGGGATCCTCCTCACCTCTTATCTCTCCACCTCCATCTGCAGGGAAACTCCTCCTGTTTGACCAGGGAGTGACGTTCCTTGGGGTTACTCACCAAAGCAGCATTAATAGTGGTGGGGATAGGCTCATTCCCTCCTTTACTGGATGGTTTTATTTACCTTAGATCATGTTTTATAGTAGCTGCATTTGAAGCCCTTGTTGTTTTTATTTGAATTTATTATCTATGGTAACAAAAGGAAATAGTCAAACCATTACTGTATGTGCATGATATTTATGAGTGATGAGAAATGCAGACTTGGCTATTGGTCCAGTAAATGTAGTAAAATACTATATCAGGAAACCTAAATGCACTGTATAAAAACTTGGTAAATTTAATTTTGGGAAACAGTAATAATTAAAAACACAGCATTAAGCGGTATCAAAACTGTGTTTAGTTCTTATAAGCCAGTTCTCTAATTCAAAGTTAAATATATATCTGTTCACCAGGCCTTCTAAATGCCAGACTCAGATGAAAAAAATAAAGGACAAAGACACCTTTTTTACTTTAAAAAAAAGAAGTCTCAAATCTCAGCCTTCTGCAGCTGATGACCACAGTGAAGAAAAGTATCAAATATTAGCAAATACTTAAAAAACAAAATGTGACTGAGCAGACATTCTTAGGAAAAGATACATCCTTTCCATTTTCATCTAGGGAAATTAGATAGCTTTTTTGATCTTAAACATCAAGTTTTTCTATCAGATCAATGAGAATTACAAGTTCACCTGCACTTTTGACCTGATGAGATTACAAAGACAGCATGATTCTCTTTGACAAGAGAGGAAACGCTGACAGGAATCATACTAAATTTTTTTTCTGTATAAAACAACAAAGATTTTGGTACATAGTTTAAGTGGTGACAGATTTTCAGGACAGTGTTTTGAGTGTAGTGTTGTGTTCCCTTATTCTTTTTTTAATTACTTCAGTATGACTTTCAAATTTTTCTTCACAGACTTTTGTGCTGATTTCTGATTCCTTTGTGGAAGACTTCAAAACTTAGGTCTTGCCTGATTTTTAGAATTAATTTAAGAATTGTTTCTGGGTTTTTTTGTAAATACTGCATGAATTGTTTTTGTTCTTCGTCCATCATTAGATAACAGCATCTCTAGTTGTGATGGGGAGATTGCATTTGATAGAAGGAGTGGAAAGAAGTCATGTGTCCAATGTTGTTGTCCCCTAAAATACTTTGAGTTAAGCTTTCTCAGGTGAGGGACATGCTTTTGCTTAAGACATTCCTGTTTGTTTTGGCTCTGCCACCCTGCATCAAGATTTTGGAAAGACCATCAGGTCTGCACCCTTTAGAGACTTTTCTTATTCTCTCTGGTTTTTTTCCCATTTGGGAGAATGATAGAACAAGCACGTACGTTGCAATAGTACTGCCCTGAAAAACATGGACACATTTTATGGCAAGCACCTCTCAAAGATATGTAGTTGAAAAATGTGAAGGCAGAGAATAGGGTTGTGTCATGTGTGAGAAAGTAGGCTAAGAAAAGGCATGGTGGAGTCAAGCTGTATTAAGAATATTAATTAATACCAAAATAAGTTAACATTGTAACACTTGGCAAAAAAAGTGCAGAAATCTGTTAGTTCTGGAGGTATACACCTATAAAAACAGAGTTATATAGTGTAGAGATACATGACTCAGTTGAATGTGATTTGAAAACAAATTGAATGCAGTTAATGACTTTTATCATGGGGACTTGTTGAGAATAGCACACATAAATCACAGTTCTGTGACTAAAATTTCACATCTCAAGTTCCTCTTTACTTTGGTCCTCAAAGAAAAATTGACATTGTATATTGGAGACATCCAGCAATAAAGGGCTTAAGGAAAACCATGTAGATTGGTTATACCATTTGTTTTGAAAAATCTGTAAGTTATGACTATAATGTACAAAATGCCAACAGATGTACATTAAAAGTGACATCTCTGCATTTATTATAAAACAAAAAATATCCACACTGTAGTGAAATTGATAAATTTTTAACTTCTAATAAGGAACAGCAGCCATGTGACAGGCTTGTGAGCCAAAACTGTGTTAATTTCCCCCAAATGCCTTTCTCTATACCCAGAGTACCGTATGTATTTAATTTGTGGCATCATGTGTATGTTCCTTGATATTGTCTTTAATTTATGACACTACTAAGCATGAATCTATTAAGACCTTCACATCAATTTTATTATTTTATGACATCATAGTATGTTGGCTTTTGTAACATCCTTAAGTTATGTATGCAATACCACAAGGATTATTGAAAAATGGACTGGATCTCAAAACAAAGTTCAATTTTCAATGGCTCTTTGCTTTCCCTTGGCAGCATATCAAAGCAAAGTAATAACATTTCAGTGCCAGTATTTTAAAATGTAGCTCAGATGTTTATTGTAAGGTCAGATCTGTTCCGTTTCACTTGCTGCTTCCTCCTGCTGTGGGAGAGGTTGCTTTTAGTTTGCAGAAATCCCTTTCTCATCAAAAGGTGAGCATTAGGAACCACGATCCTAATCGTGATTTGCCCTGAGAGGCAAATCAAAATAACACATCACTCATTTACTGTAGGCATTGCCTAACTTAATGAAAGTGGTTCTGGACTCCGAGTGCTCAGCTGAGATGGGCAGATCAAATTGATTATATTGCTAGCTAACCTGTCTGATTACCTCATCAAAGTGTTACACCAGCCATGCAGACTCCTTGCACTGGCAGGAAGGTCTGCAGCACAGGGACTGTGAGCAGCCCATCCAAATAAAGATGAAAACGTGATGCCACATGTTCTGGATAGTGCCTTTTGGACAAGTACTGAGCCTGTGTTTGCAGGCTCTCCAGCTGTGTTTCTTGGGAGCCTTCTTCTGAGGATAACTGAATTCCTTACCTTTACTTTAAAATGGGGTAGGGTGATGTTAATATGAATCTGTCTTCCAGTTACAACGTGCACCTTTTAATAGAAAGTACAAAGTAGTGGAGAATACCTGCACCAAAATTACTTGAAGTGAATAGAACCCATTTAGCTTTGGGGGCTATTTTTTGTTTGTTTTCACTGTGTGCATGTGTGAGAAGATGGTTTGTTTTGTAGCTTTTTTGTGTTGGGTTAGTTTGTGGTTTTGGGGGTGGGTTTTTGTTTTCGTAGTTTTTTTCTTGCTTTGTTTAGTGTAGTTTTGTTTGTTGTTTGTTTGTTTGTTTGTTTAATTTTCTAAAACACAGACCTAAACACTAGTGAAATAGGTCCTAAAATAGTGCTGCAGAGACAGACTCCAGTCCTTGCCTGTGGATGCAGACTGGCCACACCTGCATGCAGTCATTTCCCTCAGAAGTGAGAGGAGAGAGCAGTTTTCTATCTGCTGCTGACAAACATCAGACTCCCAATCTGATGACAGATTGCTATTTCATGCTCTGCAGTTTTGTTTCAACAGAAACTCAGTATGCTGTTTCACTGAATGACTATGTGTTCTCCCTGTTGGTGACACTATTGCATTTATGGACCAAAAGCATATTCACATGCCTGCAAAGAAACATCTGGATTATAGTATTGGAGGGGAACTGTGCATCGTGACCAAGAAAGGAAAGAATTTTGCCATGAGTAACTTTAACAGTCTTTTAGATAGATCATGAATCTGCTTATATTAGCCATCAAAGTAACAGCATTTCAGTGATCTTTGCACAGTATTTTCATGGTAATGCTTATCCAAGGAAAAATGTCTCTGGATCAGCAGTCATTACTGTAGAACACATTGGATAGTATTTCTGAAGTATACAGCAAGCGCAGCGTGGCTTTCTTTATTCCCTTTGCAAGCTGGTATTGTTTTTTGGAAGAGGAAGTGAAAAGAGATGTTTGTTCTCTTGAGTGAATGCCACAGGTGTCTTTTTGAGGAATTCAAACATTTGAGGAAAATTG
This sequence comes from Cisticola juncidis, assembly GCA_013400215.1. Taxonomy (NCBI): domain Eukaryota; kingdom Metazoa; phylum Chordata; class Aves; order Passeriformes; family Cisticolidae; genus Cisticola; species Cisticola juncidis. Next base: position 65,918 of record VXBR01011469.1, read on the forward strand.
AGAGGAATACAGATGGCAGTTGAAATAGCCATTGAAATGTTAAAATCTTTATTACAATGGGGCTTTTCCATTCAGATTCCTGTTGGAAATGAGCATTTAGTATTCTGGTAAGCAAAGCAAGGAGTGACTTTCTATTGGAATAACACAGTATTTGGGTTTCTAAAGGAAGATTTAGTTTCATTTTTGTGATGGATTGATTCTGCAAGTTACTGGGTGTTTCCATTGTTCAGGTATTTGTATTATTTTTGATTCATGTAAATGTTAGGAGTTACCAATTTTCATCTTGTACCTAGGACTCCCAGTCAGGGATCAGTCCTGTTATACAAATTACTGTAGAAATAATCCCCAGACACTTGGGATGCAGTCTGGGCGTTTGGAGGGTGTTGCTATGTAATCTTTACTAAGAAACTCAGAAAGTCGTGACTAATAATTGAAAAATCAAGGCTGCGTAGAGTGCAATAGCTCAGTGCTTCTCAGCAAAACAGTCTTGACTTAGACAGTAATAGGTTAATTGCCACATCCAGAAATGAATCCTAATGATTCCCTCTAGGAGCCATTATCACACGTGGGGTTTTCACTGAGATATTTATAACTGTAATCTTTGGTCTCAAAGCTCATGTAACGGTTCAATCCAGCAAAGGGGTTCAGAAAGGTAATACCCTGCTCTCATCCTTGGGCTTTGCTAAAAGTAGAATTTTCAGTTCTAGTTCAATCAGTCAAGCCCCTGCTATTTTCTGGCATTATTCCCATCTAACACAATTTGAATGTCAAGTGTCTTGTGTTTTGTGCTCACAAGGCCCACAGGAAAGTCTAGACACACACAGAAAAAGAAAAAAAGTTGCATTTATCATACAAAGAGTATCTTCAAATATATCAGAAGATCCGTTCTTTTTCTTCTCTGTTCTTCTGTGACTAGACTGAATCCTTATTGTAAAACAAGAGTCTGTTCAGTCAGGTCTGTCTCTTCCCTTTCCACCTGGAATAAATTGCATAAATTTGCACAGCATTGCTTTGGCATAGAATCCTGAAGTACGTCTTAATTTTGCAGTACTGAAAGTTCCCTCTTGAATGAAATCTGTCTGTATTTCTCTCATTTGTCTGCAAATTGTATCCAAGGATTTATTTTTTTCCCCCTTCCTATATTCCTGGTGCCATGTTGTGCTGCTGTCATGCTTGTCTGCATTTTGCGAAGAAAACGTTTTTTTAATCAGTGTTTCTTTCCTGGTGTAACGCCTCTTTTATTTCTGTCAATTCTATTACTGTCAATTTGAATTTGAGGGGATTATCTGAGCCTTGTAATTTTGTAATCCCTAGACAAGACATTCAAAGAAGGGTAAAAGATCTTGAAGGAAAGTAGCATCACTTAAATTTTGACTTACCCTGTGTAACATGTACACAGGTAACCTCTTATTGGTCATTTTAATGAGTTTGTGCTGTATGGTGCAAACATGAAGCAAGAGTACTACTTCTTCTTGCAGTCAATGTTCGTCTAATTTACCTAGAGTCAGGTAGGCCTTACATGAAATTAAGAAATCATTTGAAAAGACTCAAGTCTGAGGGCCCATCTCTGCAGTGTAATAACGAAAAGTCCAAATTTCTCCTCTTTTGTTTTCGTTTTGTGCTGTTGATACTTGCTGGCCTTGCAAGGGTGGATGGTTTTCATCTCATTGAGAAAACAGTTTAGGTACTCAACCAAAAAGATAAAGATAACTAATAATCATTTGTGAGTGTTCACTAAGAGCCAGTCACTAGAAAGTATTCCAGAACTGAATGTTTTTCTGAACATTGTACTTATTTTAGCATATGAGGAAAAAATATGTAATGTATGTACTAATTAGTTTTTGCTCCCTTGAGTGGACTGATGACAGCATTAAGGTTTCCCTATGATGTTGCAGTGTTTTAAGTGAGCTTCCATAGTCAGCAGTGCCAGGTAATCTCTTACATATTTCTAATTGAATCTGATTCTAATGCTAGTGGTTCTTCACTTATATTTAAGGCATCTGGACATCACATATGTTGGATCGAGGGGGAATATGAGGCGTATTGAGAGAGATGCTGTAACAAGATTTAATGAACAAACCAAATAATAATCTTAAAATACATGAAATCAGGCATTTTCCTGATAGTTCTCTTGATATTTCCCCCTCTTTAATGATAATCAGTTAATTAGCATGCCACCTTTGCTAGTTTAAATGTTGAAAGCAATACACAGAGGGTATATGAATACCCATTTAGGTGTTACTTTCACCCACAGGTATTCCCTCATAATAGGATAGACATACAACTTTTTGAGTCCTCTGCTTTGTTGTGGGCAGCACTACTGTGGCCTGGCTGTGAAATATTCTGTACTAGCCTGCACCAGTCACCAAGAGGATTTTCTGAATGTTAAGGTCAGATATCTCTTTTCAAGAATAATAATGATGAAAACCTGGGGTCTGACTAGATACTATTAAGCTACCATGCCAACTAGTTTTCTGCTTAAAGCCTACTGGACATGATCCAGTGATACTGTAATCCATGGGATTTATGATTTTTATTGCTATCTAACCACATCAGTGTAAATACTGCTGGGCTGTCTCTGCTGTCTCTTCCACCCCCTTTGGCAACTGGCAGGTTTCTTGTCCTTGTTTAATTCAAAAACAGTGTTCAAGCAGGGTGTTTTTCACCATTTCTCATTTGCTAAGGAAATGAGCATCTCTGTGTTACAGGGGGTTCTGCTCTGAGATCAGCTGTGCCTGCTGTTTGCTGTGGTTGTGCTGGGGCAGTCGAGTCCATCCAGCTCCCTTGGCTGGAAGGTTCTCCAGGATCCCCCCAGAGGACAGCAGCCTTTGTCTTTTAGCAAAGAAGTGACGCACAGAGCTGCCACAGTAACTAGAGTATGACTGAGGACCTTTTAAAAGTCATAAAGAATAATTGCTGGTTTGGAAAATTAGATTGTAGCATGCCCAGAGGAGTGACATGTGGGAGAGTGACAAAAGCCACCAATGTCAGGCAGACCAGACAGAGGAAGGAAGGAAACAGAGAAAAATCTGTACTGGTGTCTGTGGAGGGTCATTGCATTCAAATGTGTGCTGGTCTATGAAGCTGAAAAGAAAGTTTAGGGAGAGTTGTCCTCTTTCCTCCTGAAGCATCCACAGCCACATGGGAGGGACTGCAAAGTGTCATTTCAAGAAACAGGGGTTATCCTGGGGTACACAGCAGAATACAAAACATAAAGTGCTTCAAGACTTTTTTTGATGGTAGGCAGGATTGTTGAGAGAAGTGCTGCCATTTTGTTGGTGCTGGGCATTTTTGTTTGATGCAATGTGAATAGAACACTCAGTTCAGCCTGAGCAGTCCTGTAATTTACTGAGAAAAATCCCTAATTTTATTTTACTGTATTTCTTTTCATGGTAAGAAGCAACACATTGGCTAAAAGTGATATATGCTTTTCTCCTATGTTCTGTTGTTGTTCCTAAACCCCTTTTAGTGTGGGGGCTTAAGCCACTATTTAAAGCTGCTGACCAGTTGAATTTATAAAATAGATCATCAGCTCATTTTAAGGTAGGCGCCCATTTGATATTTCAGCAAGTTCTGGCATTTTAGGGAATTTCTTGGAGCCTGCATATTTAGTTTGTTAATTTGTTTCTTTTTGTAAAGATGGCCTCAGATGATCTTTCTGCCTAGGTGTGCTCCAAGCCTAAACTATAGCCTGAAATGAGCAATGCTTGGACAACTCAGCACCTCTGTCAGGAGCACAGCTAAAAGAGGGGACAAGAACAGTGGCAGCATCAGGGAATAAAGTAAGTTTAGAGAAACTAGAAAACACAACACCTGGAAAGGCAGGGAGAAGGAACAATAAAGATGAAAGAGAGAAGAGGCAGGAAAAAAACTTGAAACCTGAAGCCTAAAAGGACTTCAGGCCAAGAACGGTTAGCATAGAGTACATATAAAAGCATCTATTCTCTGTTCTCACTTTCCTTTTTGCTAGTGAGGGAAAAAGAAAAAAAACCAAGAGCTAACTTTCTTGGCATTTTCTAAAGATAGAATAAAAGGCAAAGCAGCTTATCCAGTTTTTTACTAGATATTCAAGTCATTACTTTAGCACAAAACCTGCCCTTTAATTGCTGCACCATAATTGTAGGTATTTGTTTCTTACACTGCTTAAGGTCACATAAAAATGAATAGAGGTAAAAACAGGTTTGTGTTAAGTGCCTCAATTTTGAAACCGTTTTCTGCTAGCTATCTGTAGAGACAGTACTTTCCCTCTAGTCTCCTGGTTTGACTGTTCAGTAGATACATATTTTAATTACCAAATTGGATTTTAGCAGGTGTAGTCAGTTGATGCATTATGGGTATAAGAGATTAGTGTTTAATCCTTCTTTTTATTACTGTGAAGAATGGTATACTTGGGAAAGTCTTAAAGGTGCACTGCGTACTCCAGAGTACAGAAATGACATTTATTACTGAGTTTTCTTTCAGCTAGCATCATTTAGAAAAAAAAGCTGGTGCAGAACTCTGCAGGGGCCTATAGGCTCATCTATAGTGGAACTGCCTTAAACAATACAGAGTGGAGGAAAATGGAAAGAAACCTTTTTGTGTTTTAAAACAAAAGCAGTTGTCAAAATACAAGTACTTTCCCTCTTGAAGATGATTATTCTCTTTTTTTACTTTTTTTTTTTCTAAAATATAGACAAAAGGGGTGTGAAAGCACAGATCTTTGTGCCAGTGAGTGGTAGAGGCAAGGATTGAAAAGGGTCAGTGAATCAGATATAATTTGGACTCTGTTTGAGATACCAGTCCTGTGTTTTGCTGATGGTTGGTATTCCCGTCCTGAAAAGCTGCAGAGGCATTTCTATCGAATAGAAAGAACATTATCCCCATTTTCATTCTGGCATGCCTGTTACGACTTTGTTCTGTAAACAAAGAGGATTATGGGAACTGGAAACTAGATGGCATTTTATTAAAGAACTGTGTGAGTCTTTCCCTGTGAATACAAGAATTAGTCAGTCTGGTGATAGCTACCTGTGAAAGAAAATACTTTAAAAATAGACCTTAATGTTTGGACTATTATGGTTCATAAGGAGGTAGTCCTCGTGAATGTAGGAAGGAGCTGTAATATTTCCCAGTTCTACCTTGCAACAAAATACTTTAAAAGAAAAACTTTCACAGTAATGGTACAAATTAAGAATGAGAAAGAATATGTTGCAGAAATAAAGGAGCAGGAGATTTATGTCCAGTGTTCTTCTGTCATGTAGACTGCCAGATTGCTTTGAAATATGTTATTTTAGGAAACATACGTATTTATCTATCTAGAACTAGCGGTCTCGGGAGTGGAGCAGGAGAGAGAATTGCGTTGAATCATAGTTGGTAACCAGTACAAATTATTTTTACCGGCATAACATAAAACTTTTATAAAAAACGTAGGCTTTTTATACAGTAGACTACTTACATCCTAATTCCCCAGAGTGAAGTCATATATTAGTGCTAGGTTTTACCTTATGTGTGCTGCAGAAAAGTTGAACTGCTTTCAATTAATGAAAAAACGTATGAATTAACCCTAATTCTTGCAAATCACTTTTCCTTTTAATTATTATTTTCCTAACTGAACGGACGATTAAGCAAACAGTTCAGCATGGAAAAGTGGGAAGTTAAGCTGCCATTAGTCAGATCATGAAACACCTAAAATTGGTAAATAGCTTAAATACATCCTCAGTTTTACCTCAGCTGAAACCTTCTGATATGACACTTCTTTGCTGCTTGAGAGCTTCATAGCCAGGCTTACCCATGGATCCAGGTTGTAAAGATGTTGAAGACAAATGTAAATAGGATTTAGAAGCAAATGGCCATATTTGGCCCTTTGTAAGCGGCAAAACTCCAGTTGGGCTTGCATGACCTGCTGAAGCAGCCCTGCAAGTGGGCTGGGGTGGCAGAACACAGTGCTTAGCACAGGGCACAGGTTTTCAGAAGCAATTATTGAATTAGCAGGCTTTGGTAAGTAGCTGTCTTTTGACAGCCAGCTTTCAAGTGTCACAGCTTGATTACTCAAGCAAGGCTAAAAATGAGTAGTGCCTTGAGATTTTTGGATGGTCTGGAGTATGGGATAAACTAGCAGGTCATAAATACAAAAGCAGGGAAGAAAAAGGGATTAGAAAAAAAGACTAGAAGAACCTTTTAGAAACAGTGCTGGTGTATGGAAATATCACTAAAGGATATAATGACATATGGAATTACAATACAGGTAGGGAAATGCCATTGCCTAAAATAACCTGGTTATATTTCATATTTATTTTGACTCGGTAATTTCCATAGCTAATTTTTGCAGTTCACAGATGCAAACAACATTTTTTTTCTGACTGGTACATACAGCCCATATATCAGAAATAATAATATTTCAAGCTGGTTTCAGGAAGTTCTAAAATCAGACCAAATTTAAGGTGGTGATGGAAAAGGCAAGTTAGAATGTACTTTAGTTCTTTGTGATTATAACAGTTTGCCAGGATGTCTCATCCAGTTCTTTTGAATGTCATGTATAATTATAGTAAAGGATGTCTCATAGGCATTACACATACCAGTCCAACAAACCATGAACTGAAATCTGAGCATGTGCACTATGTCAGTAGGACTAACAGATCATCTTACAGATGTAGAAGTAACCAGTATGAATAAATTACTAATTTATAAAGTAAAAAGGGGGAGGGGGGTGTGGAGTGTGGAAGGGGCCGTTCTATGGGGTTTCTGTGTAGTTTTCTCCTGCTTCACTCTCTGAGAAGTAAAGACTTGTTAAATACAGAGTGTTCTTGGAGAGTGTTCAGATATTAAGTATGCAGATAGCTAGACAGTTCAAGCAGAATGTTTCCATATAGTTTCTGAATCTGTCAAAGGTAAAAGTGGTATCTAGTACATGGTTGTACCTAAGATACTTTCTTATTCTACTTATTTTGTCTGTTGCAAAACAATACCTAGTGGATTAAATAGCTTTAGGTTTTCTGTTTTATGATGCACAGTCTTAACTCTATTGCTGAAGTACATGTAGTGTTAGCACTTGGCATTTATTGTAATTTTCCATGATGTCTACTGTGAGCCTTTGCCTTGAGGTTGATGCTTAGGCATTGAGAGGAGCATTCAAGAGAAGCAGCGTTCCAGCAAATTCACAGAAGGAAGCACACTGGTGTGCTTGTGTGCATGTGGATGCTATCTAGATGTGAATTGGAAATTTTCTAAGTGCAGGAAATCCAGATGGCAAGCTCAGTCTCACAATCAAAACAAGTAATGAAAACGCCGTATCAATATTCTATGTTGCACATGAATATTAAATGTTTGTGAAATATTGTACAATGAGCTGTATTATTAACATCAATTTTTTTGCTAAGTTCTTGTTTGGATCAAGTAATTCTGATATTATTTGCCTAGGACAAAAAGAGCAGAAGCAGGTTGTCAAAGAGTGCAAACCAACATGAGTAGCTGTATTTTACAGATAGTATGAATCATTCATCTCATTAGACCTGAGCATGAGTGGTGGTGATCTCCAGTGCACTTTAAATGAATTTGCATGTCTAGTTCTTAACTGCACATGTATGCATATGTTGTAATTACTTCCATGTGAGAATGTTAAATTGAAGCTTCCTTTAATGTCATGGAGCTGTAGACTTTCATTTTACAGTGCTGAGTTAGAGTGTTGTCATCTCAGAGGTCCTCCTTTATTTTTTATTTAATAGAATATACTTGCCTTGGTTTTAAGACAAAACAAGACTCAGATTAGGATAATAATGGTCTTTTGTCTTAGGTTATAATATTTAGTAATAATCATATGCTAACAATAAATACAAATTTTCTTCTTTTTAAAGACACTATGTTTATAAACTCTTTTGTACAGCCTTATTTTGAGCTGGTGAACTGAGTGCATTTACTCCCATGTTGCACATTGCTACTTTGATATGACCAAAAGTATTCTCTTTAAAACTGAAACAGTTATCTTTGAGTTTGATGGAGTACATCCTAGGGCTTTCAAATAATATACTTCTGAAAAGCAGATACTTTCAGAAGATGAACAGGATACTCAAAAACACTTAAAAATCCATAAATTATTTTTATAGATTATGGTACTCTTATCATTCATTCAGAGTATTATTAAAAAGCAGTAAAATCAGATGCTCGATAACTCTTTCTGTTGCATATAAAGTGACTAAGATTCTGAAGAGTATATCTATTTAACCTTTTTTTAAGTGGAAAAAAAATCTGAGATTGATCTGTCAACATAAAGAGACTTGTGGAAAGCATACCTCCCTTTCCTGTGGTTTTTAGAAAAGAACATGGTTGCATAAGCAGTCATTATTCACAGTAAAAAAAAAAACTCCTGTAGCATTTTTGCAAAAAAAAAAAAATCTTTGCCTAAAAACCTACTGTCAGAAATCACTCTTTGTTCATACTAGTTGAACACTGAAAAATGAAGCAAAGTGATCTAAATCGAATTTACAAGACTGATAACCATGTGTTTGGGGGGAGAGTAGCTACTGCACAACCTGTACTCTGTCAAGGGAATTTAATTATAGATGGTTATACTTGACCATAATTCATTAATGTGTGCTCCTTGCAAAGGGAGAATAATTCTCACATTGACAATTTTATATGTTTTTACCAGGATACTGGCAGAGGAAGGGATTTTCATTGAATTTCATAATACAGAGTCGCCCAGGGGAAGAATATCAATGAAGTGGCTAGCAGGGTGGGGTTTTTTGTTTTATTTTTGTGCTGCTGGAGTCTATATGTAAGGAGATGAGGGAAATAAATCTTCTTTTATATGAATTTGAATATCTAAAATATGGGTTTTTTCTGTTACTGTGCAATAGTTAGGAAATATTTTTTCATAAAATATTGTTATGATATCTTGGTCTTTCAGACCATAACAACAAACATTCATTTTAGCTTTCACCTTTTTGAGAAACAGTGATCAAAGTTTAGATTAATCTTCATTCTCTTTCCAACACTTGTACTTTTCAGAGGTAAGTCTGAGAAGAGCCAGAGGTAGAGCTGGCTTTGCTGTTTGCCCTTTTGGTCAAGACACTTTAATTGAAAAGCCCATTTTGAAAGCAGCTGTAGCTGAGTTTAGCAGAGGCACAGAGCTGTGGGGTTATTTTGCTGGCTGGTGTTTTTTTGTTTTGTGTCTTTTTTTGACTTAGGTGAACTGTTTCTGAGAGATTTGGTTGTGAACAGTGGTGGCATTTCAAGGATGCCCAGCTTCATCCATGCTTGGGGTCTGGGTCATCTGTGCCTCTGTAACCAAGTACAAATAGCACTGTTCAATAGTCCAGTCATTGAATTCCTACATCATTAAATGTAGTGACTTTGGAGTAAGCTCTTCTTGGACATCGTTTTATTCTTGTGCTGGGCAATATGATCCACCCAGCTCTGAATTCAATTCAGAATTACAGAATTTCAGAATTAGGACTACAGTAAGTATTTCTACATACTGAAGTAATTGCTTTAAGTAGTAGTTTTATATTCTTGGCTTAGAGTCATGCATGTTCTCATTTGGCTGTTGCATTTTAACGTAGTGTTGCAGTGAACTGACTCAAGCTGCAAGGCCCATGTTGAAAAGAGCAGGAGGTCAATGGGATGGTTAACATCTGGGAATTGGACCTTCTGCCTGTCAATTTTTTCCTCCCATGTGAAGAGCTAGAGGTCTTCAAATTCTGCAGACCTGTAGCCTGTAGATTATAGGGAAGTAATTGTACCTGATAAAGTAGGTATATATATGCATAAAGTATATGAGAACTTACACGAGAGGCTGAGTATTAGAATTTTTGAAAAGTATTCACTGGTTATGAGGAAGACCAGAGGCAAGCTCTCCAAGGAGGATCACAGGAGCAGCCCTGCTGGTGAGGTTTGAGCCTTTTACCCAGGCAGATTTGTTGTTTCAAGGCTCAGTGCTTTGTGGACGTGGATGTGCTTCTTCCCAAGGAGAGAAGGCTGGCCTTCCACAGGAAAAGGCCTTCGAACTCTGGGATCTGTCTGGAAAGAGCAGTATCCCTGCCCAGTTCAGCAAGATTAAAATTAAGAAGGTTGATGCTGTATCATTTATTTATAGTCATGTGCTGTGCTTTGTCTCCTTTTATTATCGGATGGACCCTTTTAAATTACAGTCTTTTCTGTCAGGAGAGTGAAAATGAGGGATTCTGGATGACTGAAAGGGTGCAGTAAGAAAAGAAATTTAGTCTGTCATCTGAACATCAGTTTGGTCCTTAAAGTTCAAATACAAAAAGTATGATTCTTCTTGGTACCTTCCTGAAAACAGTGCATTACAGAAGAAAGCATATGATGCATGGCATTTAGTAGTGATTTTTCTTGAGAGTTTTGAAGGTTTTGAAGCTTTTAGGTCTTTAGGTTTTGAAGCTAAATAGTTTGTGCATGGTTTAGCACAATATAAAAAGTGCAATAACTGAAATGAGGCAGAAAGCCTCATTTCATCTTCATCTTCATGATGTGAATTTCAGCACAACCTTCATAATGGTATTTTGCACTTCTATTGCCCATACAATCAAAATATTTCATAATGCTTTGGAAACATTAAAGAGCGATCATTGGTTATAAAAGCACACTTTCATTTTTTTTACTTACTATTATTTGCAGTAACCCAGAAGATAAGTGATGGTGAAAAGAATTGGGTAGAGAAGGCAGTAACCTGTTACCAGTTCTGTTTTGTGCACAACACATCATTATCTCTACATTCAGTTTTACTGACTTCTTGTTCCAGTGTGCATCTTTCAGGCACAACAAAAGGAGGGAGGGAGGGAATTAAGAAAGAATAGGTAATTCCTAAATCGATAAAGGGGCATATGTGGTACATAATACAGCTTTAAAAACAACAACAACAACAACAACAAACAAGCACAAAAACCAAAACAAAAACTCAAGGTCTCTAACTTAGGTTTTCTCTGTGAGGTATTTATTGCCTCCTCCATCTTGTCAATGAGGGACAAGAAAACTCAGTCCCAGAGCTCATAAGTAATCTTCCTGAGATGGCACAGCTGAATCACAGGCTGATGTGGGCACAGAATTTATTATTTTTAACATATTTTAGGGTTTCTGCCTTACTCGCATTGGCAGGGAGGGTGCTGGGAGCACAGTAGTATTTTCAGTTATGGTTGCTGTGTAACAAAATTTTTTGAGTATTTTTGAGCTTGATTGGATATTTGTGAAGCTTGAAGTGCAAATCCCCACAGCCATCAACTAGCAACCAGCTGAACTGTACCATGGGAACATGGAAGGAGATGGTTTTCTTGCTAGTGGTGGGGTAAATTTGTAGGAGGGAGGCTGTTCCTGTCTAGGGTTAAAATCTCTGCCTAGCAGTCCACAGAAGGATATCATTGTTACATAGCATGGACTGATGGATAAAGTACAAGTACTCATAATTGCATGTGATAATAGCAGCAGCAAGTTAAGTGTCTCTGCTTTTGAGTTTGTTCTTAGTGCATTAAGTTAAGTATCTCTGCTTTTGAGTTTGTTTAGTACGTTTGATGTCAGAGTGAATTCAAGTGGGCCGCTTTTTCAATTTTGTTTTGTTTGTCATTTTATATCTGTTTTACAGTGAGGTTTCGAAGCTGTGATGGTAACAAAAAAATACACTTTGGTAGCAGTGAGCCAGAAGATTTCAGAGTAGGTGAAGATGGTGTGGTCTATGCAGAGCGAAGCTTTCAGCTTTCAGCGGAGCCCACGGAGTTTGTTGTGTCTGCTCAAGACAAGGAAACCCAGCAAGAGTGGCAAATGAGGGTGAAGCTAACCCCTGAACCAGCCTTCACAGGGGCTTCAGAAAAGGTAAAACAAGAGCTAAATGCAGCATGTACAAATGTATCTCCACAAAGAGGCCAAAAAATAGGGGTTTAATTTTGCCTGTCATGCACCTCTCCATGAACCAGCTTATTAATGGACACCTAGTGCATGCAAAGCTGGAACTTTAGAATGAACTTAAGTATTTTTTATTCTGTAGTTTTGATAAGGCATGGAAAGACGTACCTGTTTTGTATAGGATTCTTTGTGTTTGAGCTTTTTGTTTGTATAGGTTGAGATTTATACCTGAATTTAAGTCTCACAGAGCCATTCCTTTATTTTAAATTGCTTGAAAGTATTATAGTATTTATTCAAGCGGTTAAATATAACCGCAAAATAAACAAATCTGTGATAGAATGCATCAGTCACATTTATTAGATGGGAGCTGTAGATTTACAGCAGTAAGTCGGAAAGCACTTCTGGCAGGGAATATTGGCTTTGTCTTGTCCCGTCATAATCAAATTGGAGATTGTAAATTATTCATGATTCCAGCACTACTTGGTAAGGAAGATAGTCTCCCTCTGCTGGAAGCTGCCATAGAATGAACCATGTACTGTAACAAAAATCAGACATAGCAACATGCAGTTAGCAATCTATTTACTTTAGAAATGCCTATTAGGTTGTCTGCCTTTTTCTACTATATTACCTGTTGCCTGCTGTCTCTTGCCTTCTCCTTAGTGAAGGAGAAGTGCTTAGTTTACAGATAAAGAACAAAATTTATTCATAGATTAACATGTGTGTAGTAGGTACACATTAAAGATTTAAGCATAATGTTAAAATAGGTAATGTGGTTATGCAATACATTTTCCTAAGAACACACTGGAGACCACTGCTGTGTAATCATCATTGTTTGTTTGCTTACTTTGTGATTGTGTTAAATCTGCTAAGGCATGTTTTTAGCAAAAGAAATACAGAGGTTTTGTTCATGGAAGCATAGTAAAAGACCAGATGCTTAGATGGGCCAGAGCATGCCGTTTATTCCAAAGACACTAAGACACTATTCGGGTATCTTTACCATCAACAGAATGTAGAGTAGTAGAATCTGACCTTCAGTTGTGTGTCTGTTCATACTTTGTGACATAGTTGCTTAGATTAAAAAAATCTCCTTTTGAAAGATTTGGAAAATGTTTTTGTCGCCCTGTTTGCAACCTTAAGCAAGCTAGCTGTGTGTGCTGTCATCCAAAGGATGAAATGACTGCAAATATAGAGGGGAATAGGAAGGGAATGTTGACACCCAGCAGAGATTAATACCCAGTGTGTAAAGTGGGTCATCTACTGCATCCATCATGGCTGACATAGATTTAAAATAATTACAGCATTAATTCTATGGGATTTAATAGGGTCATAAATATTTGAGACATTCCTACCAGTATATATTAAACTTCTCTTTGAACTCAAATTACATTATAGCACACCCAGATCTAAATTTGGTGTACAGTAGCACATTACCTGAACTAAAGCTCTAGCTAATGAGAAATACATAAAGGCATACTTTTAAATTCTGCAAAATATTAACTAGTTCTCAGGAAGTGCCAGATAGTTTACACAGTAGCACCATGTTATAAATGGTTTATAGTTCTTTCTCTTCCTAGTTAAGTAAGGAAAAAAGGGTTCTTACAATTTTGCAGTGCAGTTGTAAATGATATTGGTTATTTTCAAACTGCACTGTGAATGCAAATAAAACAGTTCGATGAACACAGAGGAAAGACAGCCTTTCAGTCAATTATGTAATTGCACCTGAGTTACTTTATAATGTCTGCTAGTTATTCTCCTTCTAACATGTGCTTAATTTTATCTTGTACCTGGGAAAGGACCAAAGGAAAATTGAAGAAATTATATTTCCATGGCAACAATACAAGCACAGCAGCCCTTTGAAGAGGCAGAAGAGAGACTGGGTTATTCCTCCAATCAACCTACCAGAAAATTCCAAAGGACCTTTTCCTCAGGAATTAGTTAGGGTAAGGAAGTTAATAGAAGTGTGGTTTCAGTGTCCCTCAGAGATCTCTTGAAGAGACTTTGTGTAAATGATGTCTTGTTCATCATCCAGACATTTATTAGAGTCTTTTGGGCTGATTTCTTATTGCTACCTCTGCATTGCATGCTGGGATGCATCTAATTTCCTGGGGTTTAACTTGTTCCTGTGCATCCAGTGCATCCTGTGCTTCCACCAGTACTGGTGGAAGGTGACCTTGTTTTGGTGGTGTATTAAGGAGTATCTCTGCTGGTTCAGAGTTCTCCAGTCTCATCTCACTGGAATTCTCTGCCTGGGAAATGGTGTGGGAGTGAGCAGGAAGCAGAGTGCACCAGGAGACCAAAGGAAATGGGATCTGGTGGGGTGAGGACAGGGCTGTTCCACAGGACTCTGCTGCCCAGAAGTGGCCATTGCAAGGAGCCAAGTGCCTCCTCTGGGCTGGCTTCCAACCATGGTGCTGGCTGGTCGTGATCAATTTGTTGGAACTTGGCAGAACATTAGCCCAAGTAGATAGGACACAGTTTCACTCTGTTCTGTTTTATGTGTGTGCTGGTGATTCAGCTGCTCCTCACAGATGCACTGCCCTTCAGTTGTTCCCTTGGAAGATGAAACAAGTTTGGTTTTCAGGCAAAAATGGCCAGTTTCTAAAGAGCTGGCCTGCAACAGAAGAGTCTGTAGCTCTGGGCTGGGAAGGTATAGGAGAAGGGGAAAAACACAAACCAGACTTAATTTCATGTGTAATTTTATGATAGTGTATGTTTTCTCTAAGATCTAAACAATTCTTCTTAAGGTAAAAGTACTTGCTTGGTTTTGCTTAACACAAATCATTTTTACTCTGAGAAATAAACAGGGATAAGTGTACATTTCTGAATATCCTTTGACCAGTTTCTAAGAGTGCTGTTGAAAACTTCAGACTTTATACCATTTCCAGAATAACTACTTTTGCAAGTACAGTTTAAGTAGAAAACAAGCGGAGCTGCTGCTTGTCTCAGCAGCAGTCCCACCCTGCGCCTGTTTGTAGCTAATGTAAGCTCCATCTTTTCTGGCCCCCAGATCAGGTCCGATCGCGATAAAAGCCTTTCACTGCGCTACAGCGTGACTGGCCCAGGAGCCGACCAGCCTCCAACAGGCATCTTCATCATCAACCCCATCTCAGGACAGCTGTCTGTCACAAAGCCTTTGGACCGCGAGCAGATTGCCTCTTTCCATGTAAGAGTTTAATTTGTCTAAATCAGATTATCAAATTGAAGACGAACATCTGCTTCGAACATGACTTGAGCAGCCAGCATTTAGTTTTGTATGAGATATGATTTCAAGAGTTTGTAGCAGATTTGTATTTATTGTACTTAATAAGGCTAACTCTTACTACATTTAAGCAGCTTAAATACATTAACATACGTAAACAGTGATTAAATGTATTTAGATAAAGTAATTTTAAAAGATTGAAATATGGATACTGTGGCTTATATTTCAAGTACAGGCCATTGATCACAGTCTCCACTGAATTGTATACTTTCCAAAAGTTTATTTTTAATTCAGCAACTTAAATTAGGATGTGACTGCTATTAGAATTGCAGCAGCTGTGATTTGAGAAATGGATGGGGAGAATAATGTACCAATTTTTATTTTAGGGGCAAATCTAAGCATTTTAATAGAATTGAAAATTAGGCCTGTCAGCTTATGAAAATGATATTCTTTGCTCTAAAGAAATTGACAAAGTAGACCACAGATTCCAGTACCAGTGCAAAAGGAAAGTTTCAAGGAAAAGGGAGAGAGCAGGCTCTGAACTAAAGTTTGCTGTCCGTTTGGGAAACTATGCTGACATCACCCAACTCCTGGAGAGAGTTTTCCAGCATGTTGTGGATTAAAACACTCCTTGCCTTGTGCTCTGGGGAGCCCTTTGAGTGCTGCTCCCAAACAGAGGACACAGCAGGAGGCATGTGGGGGGGAGTGTGGGTGAAAGGCTCGCTCAAACAACAGCTCTGGCATCCATGAGAATTTAACTGAGCATTTGACATTGGCAAGTCAGGATTTACTGATGTAGAAATTCATATTTATATGTCATTTCCACAGTGGGGAGTTAATGCCATCTTGCTTCTTTGTAGTAGTTTTGTAGCCATAAGGTATGTGTGTCTATATATGTATGATGGGCATCAGCAGGACTGCTATAGGAGAAAGTTGCTCTTTTCCCTAGCTATGGCCACTCTCTGGTCTAAATACACATATTTACATTTAAATCTGCATATTTTTAGAGAATGTTTTCTAATAGTCATTATTAAAACCAGAATTCGGTATGACAGTAGGCACCAGTAGTAATCAAAATTACATGATCTAAAATAATTTTCATCAAATCAAATTAAAGAAGGAAGTCTGCAACTTAAGTTTGGAAGTCTGAAGATCAGTTCCATTAACAACTTGGAAATTTAAAAGGTCGGCATGAGGGAGCAGTGGCAGATTAGAAAATACACTGAGCTAAAAACGTCTGGCCTGAAACTTCCTGTCACTATTATTATATCTATTTGCACCTGTACGTTGTGCAAATTCTAATACTTTTAATGATTTTTGCAGTTGAGAGCACACGCAGTGGATGTAAATGGAAACCAGGTGGAAAATCCTATTGACATTGTTATTAATGTCATCGACATGAATGACAATAGACCTGAATTCTTACACCAGGTTTGGAATGGGACAGTCCCTGAGGGATCAAAGCCAGGTAATACATGGGCTTTTGGGAGGCAGAGGTATTATTTTGAAGTATCATATCTGCAGTATCATTTTGAAGGTGTGACGAAGGGGGTACTTTCAGACCTTGTAATACTTTGAAAGGTGTCTTCAGCGTGATGAGCAAAATCTCAGCTACTGTCTTCTTATTTCACCCTATTTTTAATGCACTTTTTAGCATGCTGAGATTCATTTTCAAAAGGCAAAATTGCTATATACATGAGCTAAAACCAGGGGAAGCTTTAAGAATATGATTTCTGGTTCATGGTTTTCAAAATCCTAATTATAACATCACAGTTCTTACATTTATTTTTATGATAGACATTGATGTTCATTTAGTTGACAGGTCAGGGTATAAGAGACTTCCGAAATGTCACTAGATCCAGATCTAGTTCTGATTCCCAGAGGCTTTGCAGATACTGGGATTTGAAATCAGTGTCATTTGAATTCTTGAGAAAACCTAAGTGTTGTTCAGATCTCATTAAAATTCTAATCAGCTCAGACTAAAGTTTGCACTATGGCTGAAACCACTTTCTTAATTTGTCAGAAGTGCAAAATGAAAGGTTAGCACCAGAAATGTGTTTTCTAACTTTGCAGTGTTTACTTGGCATTTGAGTCTCAAAGACTTCTGAGAGAGTATTATTTATATTGATTTTCAGTCACTATCAGTATGTCCACCAATTCTGAAAAATAAGTATATTTCCTTTGGCCCAATTAATAACATAAGTATCTAAACATGGGATGTTCTCTTGTTACAGAAATGTTATTTGTGGCAGAACTGTAGGATTTCATTGTTTATGTAGCTTCTTCAGTTATAAGCAAATCTAGTCTTTCATAAACATAGAGTATTTTTATCTCCTCTTACGTATTTTAATTACTCTGTTGGTGAGTCTTGAGTTTAACCAGTTTGTTTTAAGTAAAGAAGGAATGTGCAGATTTTACCAAGAGAAATACGTGCTTTGACCACTGGTTGTAAAGTGATCTTGTATAATCTGAGTGTAAACTGTTTTTATAACTTCAATTATTTATCCTGCTGCTAGGAACCTACGTGATGACTGTTACTGCCATCGATGCTGATGATCCCAACACCCAGAACGGGATGCTGAGATACAGAATCGTGTCACAGGCCCCGAGCAGCCCCTCTCCAAACATGTTTACAATCAACAACGAAACTGGTGACATTATCACTGTAGCAGCTGGCCTTGACAGAGAGGTATGGCAGGTCTTAATCCCCTGGGCTGGGTTGCGCTTAATGTTGTGAAGAGGCACAGCTCAGGGGTGTGGTGGGTGAGAGGCTGGACATGAGCTGACAGTGTGCACCTGCAGGCAGTCATGTCCAGGGCTGCATCAGAAGCAGCATGGCCAGCAGGGCAAGGGAGATAGTTCTCCTCCTCTGTTCTGCTCCTGTGAGATCCCACCTGGAGTGCTGCATCCAGATCTGGGGTTCTCAGCACAGGAAATATGTGGGTCTGCCTGGAAAAAGTACAGAGGAGGGGTGTGAAGATCATCAGAAGGTTGGAGTGCCTCTGCTATGATGATAGGCTGAGACACCTGGGACTGTTTAGCATGGAGAAGAGAAGGCTCTGGGGAGACCTTATTGCTGCTTTCCAGTACCCAAATGGGACGTACAGGAGAGCCTGGAAAGGGGTTTTTAATGAGAGCATAGAGATAGGACAATGACAATGATAGGACAGTGATAGGAGAGATGACTGTAAACTGAAAATATGTGCATTTAGATCAGATAGAAGGAAGAAATTCTTTACTGTGAGGGTGATAAGACACAGGAACAAGTTGCCCAGAGAAGTTGTGGATGCCCCGTTCCTGGAAATGTTCAAGGCCAGGTTGGATGGCATTCTGAGCAACCTGGTCTAGTTGGAGGTGTCCCTACCCAGGGCTGGGTGTCTGCAACTAGATGATCACTTTTAGTCCAAACAATTTCATGATGCTGTGAAATATTTCTCCTCCTCCTCAGTCTTAACCACTGCCTTTCTTCACCCTGTTGACGCTTTTTGTTGTCCTAGTCCCAGAGTACAACAACTCAGAGAAGGGAAAATGATGTTAGGGATGAAATTGGACCTACATGTTCCATACATGTAGTTAGTTACTCTTGGCTGTGTGGGGTCATGGAAGGGATTTTGTCCCATAAGCCTGTTTGCTCTTAAGAAACAAGTACACACTAAAACAGAGCAATGCAGTAATAATAATGATAAAAAGAAATAATATGTCAGTAACTCATTTCTACGTGCTGAGCAAGGTCTCTGCTGTCTAGGCAGTTCTTCACTGTGCCCACCACTGGAGAAGGAGCGTGCCAGATCCTCTGCTCTGATTCACCCATCTGTGAGGTTGGGAATAAAAATATTTCCCTCCCAACTCCAAATCTGTCACGCTAACTGTGCTTTTAAACCACTTGAAAACTTCACAAGAGATAAGCATTATTTTATAAACAAGCTATAAAATCCAAACAAATCTCTTTTGAATACATCTTGTTTCAACTTCTGTATTACTAACCTCATTTTAGCTCATTAAATCCAAAGTACTGGATTTGCTGTTCATCTTTTAGCTGCTTGTTTATAGTTATTTAAAATGGAGAATAAAAATGCTTTCTGAAGTTCCATGTTTGCTATTAATATTCTGATGCATTTCAGTTTGAAAGGGGCAATCAGAATATTTGAGAAGCTAAACAGACTGTTAGATATTGCAATTAATTTTGAGGTTTTATTAACATTCATTCAATTTAAGTTGTTTTGGAAAAGAAGGGATTTGAGCAAAGGAAAACCCTGAACTTTACAGTATTGCCCTATTAAATTAAAAGAATGATGGGCAGCTTTGCCCTTGTTTTTAAAATCCCCTGGTCATCTTTGACAGATGAACTTTAGGAAGGACATAGCGATAATTCTTGAGGTTTTATCACTTGGTGACTAGCTATACTGGAGGGATTTAACTCGGAAGAAACCAGCTGCCTGTGAAGCTTAGACTCTCGCATTAACAGTTGGAAAAGCCTTGTCATTCACCATCAGTTTTCCTGATGGATCACTCTGCTGATCCTCAAATGGGTATATATAAACATTTCTTGAACATGCTGGATATTAATGATTAACGTTAAATCATTCAAATATTAAATTAGACTAATATGAGATAAAATGGTTTCCTTCCCAAGCTTTGCTTCCTCCATTTCCTGAGTCATTTTGTGGAAGTCAATTAAATTAAAATGACTGGGAGTCTAGAGTGCCAAAGCTGGATCGTCTTCTGACAGTGGGCCAGGGAGTGCCTTCTTGTCCATGTAGCCCAGCTGGTCTGCCCACTTGTGCCTTTCCACTCTTTCCTGCAAGTCTTGTCTCTCTTTATAAAGCTCTAATTAAAGTCATAAAATACTATATAGAATTTTAAATTCTTATATAATGTGACACATTTTTTATGGGAGCATAAGTGTTGTAGGCATTTAAAAGAAGTGGCTCCTCTGATAGCATTCCTCATCTGCTGGTATTTTAGATTAACATGCACAATGCATTATCTGTGCTAACATGCACAGGAAGAGATTTGCTTAGGTAAGGAAACTCAGCTTAAGGCAGAAGAAATCTTTCAATTGTTATCTCAAAAGATGCTGCTTCATGAGATCCAGCTGCTCTTATTTCTTCCGTTATTGCTGTGGAATTCACTTCAGCATAAAAACATCTGCCTTACTGCTGGAGGTGCTGAAGAAGCCAGGCAGGGTTCTTAAATTTACACACTGACATTCCTGCCTCACGTGAGGTTAATTCAGTGAAGTGCTCTTTTATTTGGCCTGTGTTGAAGTGGAAAGATGTGAACTGATGAGGTCTGTGTTCTTTCTTGAAGCTGCCAGCTCTCTTTTGGAAGTGTTGCTGCTAAGTCTCTGTGCAGGCTGCTGACACTTGCCCCACAGCTTACTGCTGCCTGCTTCTCAAGCCACAGTAAAAAGAGGAGACCCACCGCCCCCAATTTCCCCATGCCTGGAAAGTTGTGTGCTTGTTGATATCTGAAATTTCACTCTCAGCAGTTGATCTGCTTTATGTGAATGCTGGGAAGAGAGAAAAAAATACCACTAAACAAAAACACTGGTATTCTGTCTTTTGGGGCACTTTCTGGGCAAGTTTTTAGTGTGCTAGTTCTGTTGGAATTAAGTAAGGTGATTGTAAGGAAGCTGAGTCTCTGTGTAATAATAATGGAGTTTCCTTAATGAAATTTGCTTCTTGGGATCAATGTGTTAAGACCCAGATGAATCAGAAGCACCTGCTGTTTCAATAACATAGAATCTTATGGCAGTGAGATTTGCTTCAATACTTCGGATTTTATTGCTTCTCATGATTTTTTCCTCGATGAAAGTGGTAAAAGCATTTCTTTGATTCCCTCATGACTGCTACTCTTGTTGGTGTCATGAAGAAAACCTTTAGTATGTTTAAAGCCTTTTGAAGGTCAGTTGGCAAATATATTTTCCAAGCAAGAATTCACATATATATATATATATATATATATGCATTATTAAACATATATACTGCATTTCCATAGACTTAATACTAGTCTTGCTTTTTTAAAGAATTGTGCGTATATAGCAATATATAGCAATATATATGGGGTGTCTTGTAAGAGTTTCTGAGTGAAGGAGGGCATGAGCATAAATCATTATTTTCAGTGGAAGATAAAGATCCATACAGCTAATTTTAAAAACTTTCTGTTCCATGACTCATAGTTGCTGCTTGGAGATGTGCAAACCGTTAAAACCTCTCATGTCTGTCATACTGTGTGGCCAAAGTTTGAAAGAAAGCTATATACTAGGAGTGGAATTAACCTTGCTTATTTTTTGTATCAATACCTGCAATTCCTTTTCGTAAATGGTGTGATTCAGGGGTGTCCTGCTTAGGGTGAGGAGTTGGACTCTCAGATCCTGATGGATCCGTTCCGACTTAGCATGTTTCATGATTCTTAAATTGTTTCCATGAGAAGTAATCTGTCATATACCCCACTCTGCAGACATTAAAAGAAAGTAGCACACCTAGTGGAAAAAATAAAAGAACCAAAACATAAAAATAGGCTCTTCTTGAAATATATTTATTTTGCCAAAAGGTTTTTGCCAGTGTTAGTAAATGGTTTGTGAAAGTGCTGTTTTAAAGTAGTAGCAGCTCCTTATGTTTGTGTCCTTTCTTTTGGGAAAAACTGAATGGTAACACTTCTCTCCAAGGAAGGACGATGAGCGGGTAAATGAAGGAGCATACACAGTGTTTGAGAGCAGTGAGTTAAAATAAACTTTCCAGCAGTTCTATACAGAAGACATCTTTATGATTTTCCTTTTTTTTTTTTTTTAACAGAACCTTGTCAATGTTATTTTAAACAGCTCACCAGGCTGAGGTCAGGTCTCCGCCAGACGTTTCTAGTCCTGAGAGACTCTGGCCCCACTCCAGCTGTGAGGGGGGAGCGAGTGCCCAGCTCAGGCGCCCTTAGCAGCAGTGGGAGGAGAGGGGCCCATGGCTGCTGTACTCAGCCGGGGTGTTTAACATTTATGGAAATAGCCCATAGTTTGGTGCTTCCCTCCCCCTTTCTCCCACTGCCCTTACTCATCTCTGTTGGCCTCGACATCTTTGGTTTCCATAGAGATCACAAGAAGTTGCAGCAGCAGTTTTATACTCAGGCTTGGCTGAAACAAAACCTTGGCAGTTGTGGCCTGTTTGGCCAGCAAACCTACCTTGGCTCAGTGCTCTCAAATGCTTTTGAGGACTTTCCCTGTTTTAGTATAAAATGCACACTGGTTCTCTTTTCAGCATTTGAAAAGTGTTGTTAAACCTGTGATCATGCATTAACTGTCTAAAGTGGTTTGATTTATTAGAGCAGGAAGCAGTCAGCCTGTCCTTACCTTGATGGTCTTTGAAGAAAGTCAAACAGTCAGTATTAGCAGCCTGCTGCTGCATTCCTGTGGCACAAACTTCGCTCCTGTCATTTCGGGTGATGCTAACTAGAACAAACTGTGTGATAGGCTCCACTGCTTAGCAGAGTGCAATTTTGGGAACACCTGCTGTCCTATGGTAGTGTTAGTTTTGTCTAGAACTTATGTTGTCATTTTGTGTTTTAGAAAGTACAACAATATACATTAATAATTCAAGCTACGGACATGGAAGGAAACCCAACATATGGTCTTTCAAACACAGCAACTGCTGTCATCGCTGTGACAGATGTCAATGACAATCCTCCAGAGTTCACTGCCATGACTGTAAGTACAGGATAGGAGTTACTGAAGGATGTGCATATTTATAATTGTTCTCTGTTTCTGTCATTATATTCACAGATAGTAAATATTTATTACTTATTAAATAACATACTGGCAGGCAGGATCAAAATATGTGCAGACTATGTATCCCTTACATGCAGTGTTCTGCTTTTGACCAAAAGGCAAAAGCTGACAAGGGAGTCAAGCCATTGGTTCTCTGGGCGGCCTCAGGTAAACTGCATTAGATAAATTGTCAGAGCCCCAGTGAAGAGAGATGGGCTGCCCCGCTTTGATGAACATTCAGCCTGGTGTGGCTCTTGCACGCTCCTCCAGATGAGGTGAAGTGTTGCCCTGGTTTTTGCAGTTCTACGGGGAAGTTCCGGAAAACAGGGTGGACGTGATCGTGGCGAACCTGACGGTGACAGACAAGGACCAGCCGCACACGCCGGCCTGGAACGCCATGTACCGAATGACCGGCGGAGACCCGACGGGCCGCTTCGCCATCCTCACCGACCCCAACAGCAACGACGGGCTCGTCACCGTCGTCAAGGTGAGGAGGGGTGCTTCAGAGAGCCCAGCTGAGAGGGGGGAAGTGGGAGGACACTGGGAAATCGGGATTCCTGAGGCCACCATGAATCTGGAATGAAATGGATGCTGCCTTTCTTGTGAAATCTAGTCATCTGTGTCCTCAAACGTTACCTTGCTTGTGCTATCAGTAGTATTCCACACGCTCAGTTTTAAAAATCAGGCTTATTAGAAAGGTTATTAGAAATTACAAATCTTGAATCTCTTTTTGCTGAAAGTTAGAAATTGTGAAAAAGCGTTGTGTCTGCTTAGTATTTTTTGCTAGTCTAAAGGAACAACGTCCTACCTCCTCAATTAGAAGTCATGCGTGTTGTCTGCACATTTTATGTCAAGATGTTCCATTAAGGAACAGATATAGGCAGTCAAAGCACAATCAGAGAGGAAAAAATGATAGGTGGGAGGGTACTTCTACAAGAGACATTTAAAGACTGGCTATTTTTAAAACTTCATTTAAATACCTTTTATGGAATAAACTGTCTATCTTAATTCTCTAGCCAACACAGCTCTGTGTTGAGGGACAACTTATTTCAAGTGATAATAACAGTGTGGTTCTATAATTAAACCTGCCAGGCAGTAGTCACCTTTCCTCATGACCCTCTGATAAATGTTTCATCTCTGAGTTGGCCTGCTCTGGTTTTGGCCGATCCATTTCAAAGTCAAATACGCAATGCCAGTAATCCCATTTAGATATTAAAACATTCATTTTTCTTTTTTTTTTTTTTGTTTGTTTGTGGTTTTTTGGTTGTTTTTTGTTTTGTTTTGTTTTGTTTTTTGTTTTGGTTGTTTTGTTTCATTTCCATTTCCTTTTGTTTGATTTTAATCCTTCCAATATCTAGGTGACAAAAAGATACAACCTACATACATCATTAATAGTAATTCACACTGGTTTTTTTTAAGAACTGTCTCTGGTTTATAACTGCTCTTCCCCAGAGGTACCAATTGTTGCATTGCAGTCTTCCAGGAAGAATTATGTGAGTGTCTGTGCTTTTTAGCACTCTTTTAAGTGCCCAGACATGGGAAGAGTTGGAAACCTGCCTACAGTTTTTATTGGCAGTGCAATGATCTGCCAACCTGTAATGAAGATTAGATTGACTCTTGTCACTTACTACATACTGTCACATGCCAACTGCCCCAGTAAGGTACAGGGTTTTCTTCCAGTCTGGGATCTGTGTGAGTAGTACAGTGCATAGTACAAAGGCAGATTCTGTCACCAGGAATGCCTCAACCCTGTGCAGCATAGCACAGGATCTCTAGAATCACACTGTTTTTACTTCTCCTTAAACTGGACTTCTGGCTCAGTGAGGAAGTCTCCAAACTAAAGGTTGTCTTCACTGGGAAGATGGAAGTTGTTGGTATACCAGAAATGAGGTTGGCTAGGATTACCAAGAGTCTTACTACTGGGATGTTGAGGGCCTGGGAATCTCTAATGTGTGGGAATAGCTGTGGTCATGAGCTTGTTTGAAGGAAACTTTCATCTTTCTAACAGAAGGAGGCAGCTTTCTGTCCCCAGGAGAGATCATCTGGGGGCACATGTGAGTGCCTGGCACGAAGTTGGGAGACTGTTCATAATTTTGTGATTAAACTATATGTTTTCTCCTCATTGTTGTAACCTTATTTCCTCTAATGGCAGTACCAGAGTAGGTTAAATCCAGGAACGACAAGGTTTCTAGCTCTTCTGACTTCAAAACTGCTGCTGCTGCCGCTAAGCAAAACCCCAGCACGTGGGCTTGTGTTGAGGTGATGATACTGTGCTCTCTTGAGACTCTGTGCTCATTTTTGAGAAAAGCAGTACAAGTAATCTTCAAAAACGTGCTTTAATTTTAAAATGTTACTGTGTGTCCATTACTACTGTGAGTGACCATTAACACTTCCTGGTCTTTGCCCTTCCCAGCCCATTGACTTCGAGACCAACAGGATGTTTGTGCTTACCGTGGCCGCGGAAAATCAAGTGCCTTTGGCCAAGGGGATCCAGCATCCCCCTCAGTCAACAGCGACCGTGTCCATCACGGTCATCGATGTGAACGAGAGCCCGTACTTTGTTCCCAACCCCAAGCTGGTGCGCCAGGAGGAGGGGCTGATGGCTGGCAGCATGCTGACAACTTTCACTGCTCAGGACCCCGATCGCTACATGCAGCAAACGTCCCTGAGGTCTGTACAAGCACGTTGCCATTCCTGTGCTGTGGAAGGGGTGGGAAGCAAAGAGCTGTCACGTGAAATGACTGCATTTGCAGCAGCTATCCCAACACTTCCTGGGGGTTTTGTGCAGCTCTCCCTAAAGGGATTTTTGGCTGTAGAGAAGGTGAACTGACCAATATTCATAGGTGTGTGAACTGGGTCATTTTCTCATCCTAGGGCCCATTTCATCAAGATAGAACGCAATTATGCATCTGTGGCAAAAGTATATGTTTTATCTCAACAAATTCAGTCAGAGCAGACAACATGCTTCTGTGAATGAAGATCATTTGCAATTAGAATTCACCAGTAGTTTTCACATGGCAACAAAATCAGATTTTTGATGAAATATGAAGGATTTTCTTTTATTTTTTTCTCCAGCAATGCAGAGTGGTGGTGTTGTCTGTCTGTGAATTCTTGTACTGATAGCTATGATCATAGTTTGATCATAATTTTTCTTATGTCTAAAACTTTGCTACACAAGCATGCCTTTTGTAAGGTATGGTCATTATCTGCAAACCTAAGGCTGTGACTGTCCATGGATCAGGACTCACCTTATCCAGCTTTTTTTTTTTTTTAGCTCATGTAGAAGAAACTCCAGAACTTATGTTCTGTCTTTCCTTGCAAAATCAAAATTATTGCAATTTTATTTTCTCTTGCTACTTGGTTAGCTGTTTGTGATACTTTGCTCATTTCTGGACATAACCATCATAGAAATGACAGCATGAGGACTTTGATACTAAGATACCTTGCACTTGATCGATGTCAAAGGGATAATTTATCAGATAGAAGAATGGTTTTGAAAGGCACTTCTCTTTCAAATTAAGATGAGAAACATGCAGTAAAACCAGGTCCTCTGAAAATGAAGTGATATGGAAGTGCTAGAACAATGTGAGTTAGTGCAGCTAACACTATCCATTTTTACCTTTCTCCTACTCTCAGTACTCTGACAAGATGAAAATTAGTATGAATATCTCTGTTGGTGTAGAAAAACCAAAAAGGATCCTGACTGAATATTTTAATTGAGTCTGAGTATTAATGTTGTATAGTTTATGGTAATTATATGATTTCCTCCAATTACATGGTAACTTACAGGGCGAGGCATTTAAAGAATTAAAATGCAGGACTGGTTTTAGTATGTATTTCCAAGATATTTACTGACAGGCCTTGATAAATGGAAATTTGTAAAATTCTATCTTCAAATTCCAAAAAACATGTTCAGAATACAAATTAAAATATTAATACTGTCTTTGTCAACAGATAAATAACACAACTTATTACTAAATACACAGGTACTCAAAACTTTCAGATCCTGCAAACTGGCTGAAAATTGACCCTGTTAATGGACAAATAACTACTACAGCTGTTTTGGACAGAGAGTCAATATATGTGCAAAACAATATGTATAATGCAACATTTCTTGCTTCTGATAGTGGTATGTATCAATATTGTGTATTTTTTTCAAAAAGCTTTTCTTCTTTGTGATTGAATGGTATTCAGTTTTACTGGGGCAGAAAACAGGATATGCTTAGAATACATCCCATTGGAAATCTGTATTATTATCAGACTGTGTATAATTTCCCAGTTACTTGGGAAATGGCTGAAAAATAATTCTCTCAGTTTGTAGAAAAACACTGTCTTGGTTACATTAGTTGAGCTGACAGAAATTTGAAAAAGCCCTGCATGGGAGTGTGGTAGGTTGACTGAATGCACAGCATGAGTGGGCTTTATGGGGAGTAATGTGTGATTGGATGGGCTTTGTATTTTCCCACATTCAGGCTGCAGCAGTGCAGAGGGAAAAGTATCTTTTTGTTGTCAGTTTGTTAATGACAATTAACACTGCTCTGAAATGAGCCCTTTGATTTCAGCTGGAGTGCTGCACTGTGCATAGCTGATAGCAGAAAGATGGACAGGCGCAGTTAGGAATGTTCTCACATTAGAAGGGAAAAATGAAACACTGGGGCTATTTGCCTTGGAAAGAAGACATGGTAACATTTTCTGAACTAGAAGCTAGATCAACTGTTTCTATACTTTGGCTCTGTTCTGGAGGAAAAACACAAATGGAACTGGAAGATTATGGGAGGTGGAATGAGAACCATTGCTAGTTATACTGAAAAATTCAGTACCAAATGATCACATCAATGTATGATTCCAGCAAGGTTTATGGAAGCATATCCATTCGATATGGATAGGAGTGTCTAAAAATAGCATGCTGAAAGTCAGTATTAGAAAGAATTTAAATAGCACATTTATGGTAAAGGGTGATCTTAGGCCTTCAAAGTTAGGAAATAATTTATCTAGAGGACAAACCATCCCAATTTTGCACCTTCTTTGAAGCCTTTGATGTGGACCATCTCTGAAGATTAACTGTCTGTCTGGTCAGTGAAGTGGATGAGTCCCTGATCTGTGGATCTGCAGTTATTTGATGAATTTTGCTGAGTAGGGACATTTTTCTGAGAACAGACCACATAAGAATTAGTGTTAGCAGGAGCAGTGACACATTTAGACTGGGTTTGTAAAAGACAGAAGCCCAGAAGTGAGGTAAACATACAAGAGTGTCAGTAGGGCTTCGTTTAAATAACTTTGTAACTGGAAACGGGCTTAATGCTATTTCCTTTTCTTTTAGGAATACCCCCAATGAGTGGAACTGGCACACTTCAGATATACCTGCTGGACATCAATGATAATGCCCCCCAAGTGCATCCAAAAGAAGCCACAACTTGTGAAACACTGCAGCCTAATGCAATTAACATCACTGCTGTAGACCCTGACATAGATCCAAATGCAGGCCCCTTTGCCTTTGAGCTGCCCGACACACCGGCTAGTATTAAGAGGAATTGGACCATTGTTCGAATTAGTGGTAATTAACACCATGGAAATCTTCACAGTTTTAAAGAAACTTTTGCAAATGTCTTCTCTTTGGTATTATTTGACAACATTCGTGAATTTGGTTAATATGAACAGGAAATCCACCTTAGTGTAAGTTCCCCGGAGAACAAGAGATTTTAAGAAAGAAAAGATGGTTGCAGCAGTCAGGAAGTCTGTCACCCTGAGTGTCACATAGCAGGTTGAGCACAAAGTTGACGCCGAGCTCAAACATGAGCTATTTTTGCCAGTACTGTTTTAATCCCATGTGAGCAATATATTGCTTTTTAACCAGTGCCTTGTTTTCACTCACAGGTGATCACGCCCAGCTCTCCTTAAGGATCCGGTTCCTGGAGGCCGGTATCTACGACGTGCCCATAGTGATTACAGATTCTGGAAATCCACACGCATCCAGCACTTCCGTGCTGAAGGTGAAAGTTTGCCAGTGTGACATAAATGGAGACTGCACTGATGTTGACCGGATTGTTGGTGCGGGGCTGGGCACTGGTGCCATCATTGCAATTCTGCTTTGCATCATCATCTTGCTCAGTGAGTAGATAGCTCTCTCAATTCTAACTCCTTTACTCTTGTTTTGCAAGTACAATATTACATTTTAGTATCAAGTACCTTTGACAAAGATGGGAATTATTAAAGGCTCAGGTCCAGGAATTGTTACTGCAGGGTTCAGTATTTTGGACAAGTATGAAAACTTCCTGATAGTACAGGGTTTGGAGCTGGACAGAGTACAACTAGCACCTGTTTGACAGTCAAGCCCTGCAGTGGGTTTGTGAAAGAGATTTTCCATTTGTACTCAGGGACACTTGTAATGTTACGTCAGTGAGTGGCCAGGTTGAAGATGTAATTAGTCCCCAGGCATCTAATCTCTCTTGTGCTGCCAGTATTGATTTGGTGCGACCCATAGCGGGTAACAGGGCTTTTAAGGAGTGCTCTGATGTTACTACTATTGTGCTTCAGATTAATGCAAGTAGGAATTAGTGTTGGAAAGTAATACCTGGCCTGACAGGAAAGGCAGGTGTTGCAATGGTGTGCATGTTTAAGTACTGCATAAATCTGTACTAGCATTTTACTTTGTGTGAAGTGCATTGAGTAAGGGAAATGACTAAAAATCATGAGTAAGTGTCTGTCCAGTGTAGTAAATTAGAAGCTAGCTCTCTATAATGTTACACATAGTTAACTGATTGCCTGTAGTGGTGGAATACAAGGGAGAGATTAGCCTGGTCATAATACACTATGCACCCGTCTAGAACATGGAAAATAATGGAAAGGAGTAATAAAAAAAAAATTGAGCCTGGCTAAGCACATCATGATTCTACATAAGCACACAGCACATTTACTTTCTTGATGCAAAATACTTTCTAAATTCTAGGTATAAACTAACAGAACCTTATTGAAGAAGAGATTTCTTTCT
This sequence comes from Cisticola juncidis, assembly GCA_013400215.1. Classification (NCBI taxonomy): domain Eukaryota; kingdom Metazoa; phylum Chordata; class Aves; order Passeriformes; family Cisticolidae; genus Cisticola; species Cisticola juncidis. The sequence goes on from VXBR01011469.1 coordinate 95,681, forward strand.
GAATATAGTGGTTTATGAAACTTTCTTTCTTTTCATGACAAGTTTCTTTTGTGGATGTGAATGGATTTGTTACTACAACCTTGAACATGTGATTGATTTCCAAACCAAATTACCTTTAGTGGCCTGAGCTTAAATATCTCTTGCTTCAGCTGCCTTCTTCAAATTTTTAATTAAAAAATCCTGTACCTTATCTAGAACAGTCAAATCCAAATTCATTGCTTTTTTTCTTTTTTTTAATCTTGACATTAAATTTCTACAATCTTCTATGGCTGTATTTCAAAATGAAAATGTGATTTTGTCTCTCCCATTTTTCCCTTACAGTTTTAGTTTTAATGTTCGTGGTATGGATGAAACGCCGTGATAAAGAGCGTCAGGCAAAGCAGCTCTTGATTGATCCTGAGGATGATGTGAGGGACAACATTCTGAAATACGATGAAGAAGGGGGTGGAGAAGAAGATCAGGTGAGGAAAAGTTAATGGGTTTTATGTATAGATTTACACTTCTCACTGCACTTTATTTTGTTTATGTTGAAACACACTGGTAGGTAGCTAATTTTTACATTAGGTATTTGCCCTGGTTTAGGGCAAATTTGGGAGGCAGTAACTTTAAATAGAGGAAGGCAATTAGTTGAAATAAAACATTTCTTTCTCATTTTGGTTTCTTGTAGTTGCAGATATATCAATTCTTGAGTTGCAGATATATCAGTTCCTTGACATATGGATAAGATGTAAAAATAGTATCTTGTCCCATTTCAGTAAAAGCCTTCTGACCAGATTCCAACTAAGGCTGTTATATTTAAATGAAAGTTAACATCTACTCATTGCTGTCTGTAAACTTTCCTCACTCCTTGTCTGGGAACTTGTTGTACAGCAACATGAGTGCAGGGTGCCTAATATCACCTAAACCAAATAAAACCCTTTCTTGGTGGTGGATGAATGCCTGTCTAGATCTATAGTAATGTTGATTATTGACAGATTTGCCACCACTGGGATTTCAAGCTTGGAAAGCATTTAGATTTCAAGTAGCTGTCAGGGCACATCTGTGTTCATTCAAATACCTTCCCATGCAGGTGCCATATGCATTTACTCTCATGTCACCTCTGGTTGAACCACTGCTGCTATGTCAGAGAACCAAGAGTGATGTGTATACTCTAAGAATAGCTTCTTTTTCCACCCCCACTCTCCAAGTTAGTGGATTTTCAAGCAGTGTGATTTCCTTCCTTTAGAGGACGTTTATTAAGTGCTTTATGAACATGACAAACAGCAGATTTATGCACATTATTAATGGTAGAAGTAAGTGTAGTAATTACAAAAAGAACAGTGCATATAATAGAGTCTAAGAAATTTTCCAGTTAAAAGCCTTGAAAAATTAAGTGCGATTCTTCCACACATCCCCAGTCTCAGTCATCTGGCACTTGAGTTATCTGAAAAGTGTCTCCCTTCACTGGTACAGACTTCTATGATTTCCTTCTGCTCATTTGTTTGTTTGTCTGAAATTTGTGTTCCCCTTAGTAATTTCCATGCTTCCTGCATTTCCCCAAGTACTGTTCCTACTTCCTGGCTTTTCTGCATAATGTTCTTCTTAGGCAGTTTTCAAAGGAAACTTCAGTTTATGCAATTTTAGAAAAATGCTTATGTTAAATAAAGTGAAAACAACCCTTTGAGTCTATGCATGTATTCCAGTTGTTTGTACATAGTTTGAGTACAAGAACTGCATCCTGTTTGTGCATCTGTTATCGTACAGGAAAGTTACAATCCTAAAAGAAAATTAGGAAAACTCAGTCCTGTGAGAAGTAATTTTTCACTTCACATATTCCCAGCTCTTGTTCATCAGGAGTTCTCTGGAGGTTCTGCTCAGCAGTTGTCATGGATCTTTGATTTTTAATTACTGTCCATGCAACCCTCAGGACAGAGTGAGATAGGTTCTCTGATGCATTGGGAAGCCATAGGTGACGGTGGGGTGGTGTTGGGAGGGACTGTGCTGCAGATGGGAAAGGTTAAGAGTTTTAACAGTGTCCAAGGAGAGCAAAACGGGCGTGGTTCTGAGATCCCCTCTCTGCCCTTCCTGTGCTGTGCTGTCTTTGTGAGAGGTGGGGTTGGGGTGGTGTGGCAGGAGTCAGCGTCCCGTGAACGCCGCAGAGATCAGCGCGATGTGAGCCGTCCATAATCGCAGCCTTTCACCGGCAGTGCGTGAATGTGCTGCCTGCAGGGAAAGAGAGCTGCCAACGGGTGCACTGGCAGGGAAACAGTGAGAGATGGGAAATGAGGACCATTTCCTCTCACAGGGGGCATAGAAAGCATCTAGACCTAGAGAATTTTAAGGGCTTTACAAAAGATTGAATGATTTTTAGTCGCAAACCCCCCTCTTACTTTCTAAAGATGAATTTTAAAGTCACTACTGAGATTTAGCTATTGTCACTGCAGCCACGTTGTGCAGGTACACAGGTCTATTTTTTGACCCACTGACAGTAGGCCGGTCTCTTGGGGTCTAAACTTGTCCAGAAAAGAGCAGCTCATGCAAAGTAGAACAAGCTTTTATGATCACTTCCACTGTACCCAGTTTTATACCACTGGTAGGCAAAATGGGGATAGGTTCTCCCATAGCCTCTAAGCTAGGAATTTGTTCCTATGAAGAATGGATGAAGAGAAAGCACAAACTTTTCAACTTATTTTTTTATCCACAATGGATGATGTAAATATGTTCTGTCTTGCTTTTCAGGGAGATTATTTTACTTTATTTTTGTTAGACATTTTTTTAAATCTAAATTCTGCCCGTACTTAACTAGATGATAATAATTCCTAGGTTTGTTTCCTCTTGGTTCCCTCCTGGCCCACCTTACCTTCTGTGCCCAAGGAAAGAGGGAGAATTATATTTCATTAGGGTTTACTTGGTTTTGCACATTTTATGTGAGATTTAAGAATGTAGAATGCAAAATTTTGTAATGTCCCAACAACAACAACAAGTTCTCTGCAAGCAGTAATCTCATTTTTGTAAACCACGGTTTAACAAAATACTGCATAAGCAAAGCTGCATACAGAGCATTGTGGGCAAAAGGTATTGGCTAGAAAGATCTTTGTGTTTTTGTCAATGTTAGTGAAAGTATTCAAGTGTTGAAGTGAGTGTTCTAAAAAAGTATGGGACTAACATCAAAAACGCATTTTCAGAATGAGACCTCATAGGGTAAAACTGCCACTGTTCTATTAAAATCAAGAAAAATTGTTTCATGTCAGTCTTGGATCTGTAAGTCATCAGCAAATTGTGAAAAATGTTCTGCATCAATATTAGCATTTTTGTGGTTCAATATCCCTAAAATCCTGATGATTGATTAAACAAGCAGTTTCAATACTAGACAGTACACAAGGTGACTCAAACACAGAGCCATCAAGCCCAGCATGTATGTCATGTGGTGAAAATACAAGGGAATTTTAAAGCCTTGTGTGCATTTCAGTGAAAACAATATTTTAAAGGTTTAGACATTTTCATAATCGGTAAAATTACTTTCATTTATAGCCAGCAAATTACTTTTTAAAATCACATGCTTGTCTAGAGGGACAACTTGAAGATTTTACCCTCTGTGGCCTGATACTTCTCAGATGCTTAGGTTATTTGCAGATATGACTATTAGGGTTTGAAGGTAAGTGATAGAACTAAGACCTCTCTGTATCCTGAAACAAATTCAACTGGAGGTTTTTATCTTAAAATTGTTTGTTTGTCTGAGAGGTTTAATTTATTTATTTTGAAGCTTTGCAAGTCGGGTTTCTTAGCTGTCATGGCAGACCCAGAAACTCCTAGAACATGTTCAGCATGTTCCTTTCAAACTCTGTACATTCTATCAGAGTGATGTCTTCCGTAAGAAATTAGATGAGTTCAAATTCCAGCTAGTTCCTCTGAGTCATAGCAACTGCCACCAACAAGTTGGAATTCCTGTTTGGTTTTGTTGGTGTGTTTGGTTTTTTTCCTCCTGTGCCAGCAGTTCCAAGGAATTATGATGTGAAATCTGTAATAAAAGAGCAGTTTAGTCCATCGCGAAGGTCTTCTGTTAATCTTATCTGAGGCCATCTTGGCTTGCCTTGTTCAGTCTGACAGACAGAATGCTTGTCAAGAAAATTGAGGATCTTGAATGATTCATAGTTGTCTTCTACCCTGCCGTGATGTACACAGGGTCGTGTGATCTCCACAGCAGCTGAGAAAAATGCTATTAATTCTCTAAGCCAGAAAAGCTTTTGATCTGTGGGTCATAGCTGAAGTCGGCCTTCTCGCCTCTGAAGAGTATTGTCTACACTGGAAATGTTCTGGACTTTTTTACCTAGAAAAAGCAGGCTGAAAAACAGGCTCCAAAAGATTTACACCACTCCTGTTGTTCCAGGCAGCAATTTTCTTGGTTGTGTGAATGATGACTGTACTAGCAGAATCTGGGGACAAAGGAGGAGTGAGAGAAAGCAGAGGTATTCCAGATAGAAAACTTTGGATTCTTCTCAGGATTCAGTTTACTGTTTTCTACTTTTAACAGTTTAGCTACCTGACTTAGAGGCCGAGAGAAGTTTGAGTCAGCATCACTCCACAGAAGTCAGTGGGGAGTGGTTTGGGAAGGAGAGAAGTGTTGGGAGTTTTTGTGTTTAGTTTTTTTGTTTGTTTGTCTTATGGGGGGATTTTTTGGTTTGGTTTGTTTTTTATTGTGATTTTTGTTGTTGGATTGTTTCATTTTGTTTGGGGGGGTTGTGTTTTTGTTTTGTGGGGTTTTGTTTGTTTGTTTGTTTTGGTTAAACCTTGGTATTTTGGGGATTTTTCCTAAAATTGTATCTGAATCTTAAACTCTTTGGGGTAGGGGACACTATATAGTTTGTTATATTCTGATACAGAAAGATCAAATTAAGAAACTGGTAGTGATTATTAATGAACTTCGTGATCCATAGCTTGCAGTTGTTTGGCAAATGAAGGAGGTGTGAGGTGTAGATGGTGAATGTCCTTTCCTGATACAACATGCTCTGAACTTGTAACAGCAGTCTCAGTTCCAGACACCAAAACCTGCTGCACTTAGCGTGTGTGTGCAGCATAGTTCACACACACATCACAATCCATCACCATCACCAGCTCATTTTTGTCACACATCTCGGGCCATTTGTGTGACTTACACCAAGGCAGTGGCCACTTGACTGGGATATGTGCAGCATATGTCAGCCTGATAACTGTGGTACTTCTTTTTCTTCATCTAATTGCTTTTGTATACATCTCATTGAACAAGATGATTCTCTCCTTTGAGTTCATTTCTATAATGTTTGCTGAATTTTAGTAGTACTTGCTCATGCAGGTGGTCCTGCTGAAGCAAGTTGTCTGAGCAAGTGGGTGGTATGCTTTTGAAGTGTTGCAGATGAGCTGTTTTGAACATGTAGGATAATCTAGCCCTCAGATCTTTTCAGCACAAGAATTTCAATGCAATGATTTTACTATTATTCAAAGTAGTTTTCTTGCTGAGGAGTCTTCATGGTCCTTCCTGCATCAAGATTTTTTTTTACATTAGTCAATAGCTTGCTTTTTTGTCATATTTTTTACATATTTACATAAAGAGGGAAAATAGTAGCATTTGCTTTAACGGTGTTAATCACATTAAAAATAAAAGATGAATTATTTATTGTTATGTGTGCAGGATCTAAATTCTAAACAGAAATTGCTCCTTTTTGAAAGGGTAGCTGTGTTCCAGCATTTACATGTCATAGATAAAAGTGAAATTAGGTAATCCTTCTGAATTTTTGTGTGTGGGTTTTGGTGATATTTTTTCGTTTGTCATAACATTCTGTATGTCCACATTTTGAGATAACTTTAGTCTTCTGTGCTGGGTCCTGTTACCATATCTGTTGTAAACATGATAATGGTGGTTACCTACTCCACGAACATTCTAAATCCATGTGATTAGATTTTCTTTTCCACCACCCTGAGTGTTAATCAGATCATTTACTCTTGAGTTTTTAACCTTTGTTTTGCATTACATTAAGAATAGAACATGTTTTATGTTCTGAAATTTCAAACATAATGAATGAAATAAAGGTTGCTGTGATATTCCCCATGAATATACAATACTATAATTAAAAGGTAGTTATTTCGGGGGTTGTGTTTGCTTACTAAGACATTAGCTTCACTTTTTTGAATAAGTGACTCATACAGTGCTCCTGTGGAGGAATTACTGTCATTCCTTGGTGAATCTTTATTTCATGATATGAAAAGCAATGTTTTCATAATTCCATTACAAAATTGTTTTGTTTTATTTTATCATATCTAGTACCCCTGCGTGTTACTGCATTGTATCTGCAGCTGGAATTTAACTTTCACCTTTTTTATTATGGAAAAGATAAGACAGCTTCTTTGTTATCTTAAAAATTATTAACTTGTAGTATTCCAGATGCATCTATAATAAAAACAAATGGGAAAAGCAATATGGCAGAAAGTAATCTAAAAGCAAGTGACTGTGTAAACAAAGAACAACTGTTGGTGTAGGCATCTTAAGTGTCCTCTTCTCTTCAGCCTACATCTAGTCAGTCTTTGCTTTTTTTTTGAAGTCTCATAATTTCAGCAGATATAAGCTTTGGGAGAGGTTGTAGCATTTTGCAGAACTCAGGCAGTATTTTAAGTTAAAATTTCTGATAGCTTTTTAGAGTGATGTTTGCTGGTTTGGGGGTAGAATATATAGCAGCATTGGCTTTCACTTCCTTTTTTTTTTAAGATCTAAGTGGGAACATGCAGGAATAAAATATTTCTTTCCTTACTTCTCCATCCCATTTCTCTATAGGAGTAGACAGTAATTGCCTTCAGAACAAAGGCAAAGCAGAAGGCAAAGCATGTGTTTTATCCATAGGTACTTCAAAGTCATGATTAGTGCTGTCCAGAGAATAAAAAACCTGAGTTTATACTGAGGTTCCATCTCCTCTAAAAGGAGCAGGTAAAATTCTGCCATTCCTGTTTTATATGCAACTAATGCACTGCAGCTGATTGTGTTTGGTGAAAGACACTACAGGTCTCACCATCAAATTAAGTCAAAGTGATCTGGTGGCAGTTAAGTTGATTATTTTGTGTATGAGGATTGAGCTGAACTTTCATATTCCTTTGCAAAAGGTGCATCCCTTAGAAATGAGGAACAGGTATAATGGTTTTGTTACATGGTTCGTGTGTCCAGTCCTGTGCTCATGCCTAGCCAAATCTTGCATTCTGTAGAAGGTAAAAACCTAAGTCATCCCTAGAAGTGCATCCCACAGTCTCATGAGCAGCCAGTAAATAAACAAGAGCTCTGAGGTAACAGAGAAGCCGGAGTCATAAATCATTAATGAATGTCAGTCACATTCCAGGCACCAGGCTGTGGTAGTGGAAAGCTCAATTCAAATGTAATGTATTAAAATATTTTCTGAGTTTTCCTTTCTCAAAAAAAGTCAGTTCTGTCTCTGCATAGCATTTTGGAGTTTTAGTTCATTGTGGTTTCATTCTGTTGTTTGCAGTTCTGCATCATAATGCTTCAGGATACATTTATATAAGGCAGTTATCAATTACTGTAAAAATTTTTACTTTGTTAGGGTTTTTTCCAGGAACTTAAGTAAATCTTCTAGTTTAGAGCAACTAATGAGGATGAAAAAAAAAAACCAAAAGATGTTTAAAATGTCTCCTGCTGTAACTGATGACTGCTCTATGAGGGATTATTACTCAGGTGCTGTTCAGTCAGTTGCTTTGCCCAAGAGGAAGTTGTTTAAGGAGGAGATTTTTGAAGGCTGCATTATCTTGTTTTTAGTGATTACTGGGCAGTGTAAAAGAGCCTTTTCTTCTGTTCAGGATGTTTCTTCTATTCAAGTTGAGGTACTTGAACTGTGCTTTGAACTACTGTGTAGGTAGTTCTTAAAGAAGTTCTTTGGGGGATTTTAGAGCCTTCTGCTTGCACTTCTGGTAAAGGTGGTTAATTTGTAGTAAATCTGAGCTACCTGATTTTGAATTTCAGCACTCTTCCCTGGAATTGCATGTTTCAGGAATTAAGCTTTGAACTAACAATGGTCAAAGTCTTTTCTTAAAACTGTTACAACTAAGTAAAGAGTTATTAATGCCAATATTGCATCAATGTGGAAGGGGAGATGGGGTTGGTGGGTTTTGGGGTGGGGAGTGGTGAGATTGATTTCACAGGATGAAACTTGTGATAAAATATCCTTCTAGGTTGTCATCTCTTTAACTACCAGTTATCAAAGAGGCAGTTATAGTTTCTCCAGTGATAACAGATCCCTTCATAAACAAGCAGAAAAACAAAAATCATTCAACTTGCTTCATTTACACCCCTGTTGTAGAATGTGATGTTTCTGTTTCCCTGTTGACTGTAGGCTTGGACTGTCAGACTAGTTCAAGTTTCTAGTTTCCAATGACCTTAGCTTTTCTAGAGGCAAAATGAGAGCAAACAAATATGTCTTAGCAGTATTATAATTGAGAAAAACTAAGTCGGCTCTCTCTTTCATCAACAACTGTAAGTTTGTCCAGAAGTTTAAGGAGGAAAAAACTTGAACGAATGATCTGTTTTGGGTGTGCTCAAGTCCAAACTGAAGGAAGGGATTTTTTTTTAGAATTGCTGGAGTTAGGGCTAAACAGTTCAAATAAATACCTCTGACAAAAATTGGCAGCCATTTGAATAGGATGCTCACAACTCTCGCTGAAGTACATTTCCAGTGGAGGGCTGAGACTTTTCCCTCATGAACTGCCAGTAATCCCTAAGCAGACTTCAAGTATGAACTGGTTATATGGGAAAAGACTGGAGCAAAACCACAACACTGTTGAATTGTGGTCCTGAAATTAAGAGTAAAAATGATGCTCCAGGATACTGCTCAAAGTGGTCTGTCCCAACATATCCTAGCATGTTTTGTTCTCTTTTTGATGTGCCAGTTTTCCATTCAGCTGTCACTTCTACAGTTAACTATCTTAACAAACTCTATTTGAGGCTAACCTTTAAGTCCATTCAGGAGCTTCAGGTACTACGAGAAAAGCTTTCCCACTTCCCTGCCTCTGAAAGCAGCATGGAGTGAAGAGAGGGGACCTCAGCACCAGTAAACAGATTATGAACTGGCATTTTAAAACATTTTCCCTTATTTTACTTTGCAGTAATTGAGTAGAGTTGACTTGAGACAGGATGTTGAAACAGCTGGAGTTGTTGCATGGTGCTGTGTTTGCCTGGCACTCACGAGGTTTGAGGGGGTGGTGGATGAGTTGGCTGTACCCCACTGATGTGCAGTTGGTATTGATTTTAGTGATTGGAGGGATTGGAGAGTCCAAGGTAATGCACACAATGGATCTGCTTTTCCTGTCTGGGCACTATTAGAATTGCAAGATAAATTTCCTCTGATAGGAGACTAAATGAAATTATCACAAATTACCCTAGAAAATAAAACCAAAGCAAGATTCAACGTAAGGATACACTCTGCACTGCTGTTACCTCACAGATGGCTTCTTTGCTGACTTTTTAGCAGTTAGAGTCTGGATATGTGTCAAATACATACAAAAGGATGCCTTAGATGTGGACATAATAGACTGACAAACTTGATTTGTATTTCTGTATGACCACTAAGCAGTAAAAGAATTGCATACATATGTGAGGGGGTGGGAAAAAATGAATTCTCTTTATAGAATTGAAATGAACAGAGACACTCTTCTGGTTTTAATACATTGTTATTTAACCATATCAGTTTGAATTCCTCCACAATGAAATGCTTATATTTAAAAACAAATCATTTCTCCTTGTTGGTGTTTTCCACCTTTATCTTTTGGGTGGGTATGAAAACTACTCTAAAAAGTACATTCTAAAAAGTACATTCTTCCATGTTTGATAGGATTTTCTAATAGCATGTCTCTAAACTGTTTTGATTTATTTTATGTAATAAAAAGGGAAAGGAGAAAAAGTTCTATTCTGTTTACTTTTCTCCAATTCATACTGCTTCCTGGAGATCAGTTATTATTCTGTTTGGTACATGAAGTACCGAAGGGTAGGAGTTACAGATCTGCCCCAAGGAACTTGTAATCTAATTAAAGCATGTGAAACTGCATTCTCAGATCTCAGTGGAGCTGTTCCACCTTTTTTGACTATATATTTGTATGCAGTCAACTGAGAACCCAAGTAACAAATCAGGAGGTGTAGTGGGTTTGATAATCAGTTACAGTTCTCCCCACAAACTACCATCACTGCTGTCAAAAAGAATTCTTCTCCTGTTGAAAAGTTTGGGTTTAGGGTCACAGGAGGTCATGGTCTCAGAAAGGATCTACATCCCATGAGATAACAGCAGCAGTAAAAGCTAGTGTTCCTTCCCTTAGGAGCCAGTAAGGAACTAATGAAAATCTAGTAGTCTGAACAGACAGTTTCCAGCAAGTTGAGATTATAAATCAGATTTTTACCAGAACAGCACTGTTGAGAAATGGATATTTTTGATGGATAGAGTAGCTTATTTAAGATGTTTATAACTGCTTGGATTATTTGTGGGCCAGGGTATCTGGCATAAGCCTTGAAGTCCAGTTCTTTGTTGCACATTCTCACCAATGCCCTGTGTAAAGACATCCTAGGGCATGACTTTCTTCTAGACACGGCAACAGTGAAGAGAATGACAATGATGAAATGCATCACACTGTGCAAAGAGAATTCAGGCATATCTATGTTCAATGCATAAACATTGATCTAATTAATTTTTTCACATACATACATACTGCTTATTTGAATTCATACTGCTGTGCAAACTTAATCAGTCTGCCAGACTTGGAAACTGCAGCAAGTACTTAATGAACAGATTCACGAGTAATCTCTAGAAGGTGCTTAGAATTAAGGCCAAATCTGCAGAGCTTTGTACTTCGATGACATTTTTCCCCCTTTGGCTTTCATATTATGGAACCCACATAAAATCAGCAAGGAGTCTTAAATTCATTCTTTGAAGGTATTAGAAAATACTGCAGAACACTGTGCTTGCCTTTTTTTCTCAGAATGTATGGTATTTATTTCCTTAGAAAAATAAGTGCTGGATTTGGCATCTTTGCTCTATGCTGTAAATCATCATTACTAGGTAAAGTGTTTAGTCCCTTAATAGTACTACTCAAATCCCTGCTTCTCAAGGGAAAACTTAGGAGAAGCTCTACAAATCTGATGGAATAGAATCAAAACAGGAGATTCGAGGAGTATAAATCAAATAACATCCTGTTGGTATGCAAATAACAGTGTTATTGACTTATTCTCAGTAAGTATTACAATCCTGAAAACAGGACTTCTGGTGAAATGATACTTTGCGTTTTTTCTCTTTCCCCTGACAGATACTGTTTGAAATTCTGCTAACATACTGTGTCGGTTTCATATTTTGCAGGATTATGACTTGAGCCAGCTCCAGCAGCCTGACACTGTGGAACCAGATGCCATCAAACCTGTTGGAATCAGACGTCTTGATGAAAGGCCAATCCATGCAGAACCTCAGTATCCAGTCAGATCAGCTGCTCCTCATCCTGGCGACATTGGGGACTTCATTAATGAGGTAAAGAAGCGAAAAAGGGTTTCCTCCTAAGATCTGATAAGCTTTTATATTTTGTTTATTCTACTCCGCATGAGTAGCTGTTGTTAGAACATAATAACTTTTTAAAACTTCCTCAGACAATTAAAATTGTCTCTCTAGACAGAAGTAAATATGTTCTTTTAAAGTGCAGACAAATTTAATTAGCTCATTCCAACAGAAAGGGAAGATATATCAATTAACTTCTGTGCATTCATATTAATTACATTCATAGTACGTTATCAGCTGCAACCACAATATCTCCAAACAGGATTATGCAATGGGTTCCAAGCAGTAAACAGACTAACAAAATTGTTGTGTAGCCTAAATTCATTTATTAATTCACAGTAATTTAATAATGGAAGAAGTTCATTTTCATTCTCCTCATACATTACCCTTTGAATCCAGATAATGGTGGAAATTTAGTACCTTCAATAAGACCAAAAGAATTCCATCAAATACGATTAGTGAGCAGGGCAGCTAAATTAAATGTTATGTAAGTGCTTTTAATACTTGTCTTGTCATAGAGCTTTCAAAGATTTTGCATTATCTTTGATTCTTCAGTCTAATAAATGTAATTGAGGTTCAGACTATACCAGAGTACTGGTAGTTCTGAAAGAAATTATCCTCATTATTTCTATCACTGGTCAGTCTCAAATCATCGATGTTGTGGTACTTATGATAGAATGTGTTTCTTGTGCTTGCTGGTTATAGGAAAAAAAGCTAACCCAGAATTTGCTACTATTTTTACTTTATTCTGTACTTGAACTGTAGTAGTTAATTATTTTCTCTGGTTTTCTCATATCTTCCTTGTCAGCTGGAGCTGGACACATATTGCAGAGTATTGCAGAACAGTTTCTGCAAACGTGTTTATTCTTGTTCGCCTTGAAGAAAAGTCAGGTTAATGTACTAAAGTCTTTTGTGTTAGAAAGCTGCAGAAAATTGAATTTTCCCCTTTTGAGGTATACGATGATACAATTGTCAAAAAACTTAATGGGGAGTTGACTAGCAGGAAATGTAGAAATATTCTTGTAAGACGTATTTTAAGAGACTACAGTTTTTGCATGCCTTACTTATAAATATTACAGTTATAATGGACTTCTGGAAATTAGTGGAGACACAGGACAATAAAAGGCCCACATTGTTGGCCAAGGCTTCCAAACAACCAGAGATTCCCATCCTGTTCTCACACAGCTGTGACCAGACAGTGCCCACCTGGCAGGCAGTAGTGATGAACCCTGGTTTTTGTTGTTCTCAGAGCAGCTAGGAAACTGTTACAGAGCAAAGGCAGGGAGTGGGTCTGATTATGCTGGAAAACCAGAAAGGGCCAGAAGTTGTCCGACCTCCTACGATTTTTTAATGACTTGGCAAGCTGTTCTTGCAATATTATTTTTCAGTAGGTTATCATTCTTGAAGATGATAGCATCAGTGTGTACACACGGAGCTGAAGAAGCAGTACTTGCTGTCCTGATTTAGCCCAGGATGTTTATATTGCACTGCAGACAAGCATGGAGTCATTCTCTTCCTGCTGTCTGTTGTATTATATCAGTACCTCCCTTTATGCTTCCCCTTGCCATCCACCAAAGGAAAAAGCTTCTCTCAGCTATTCATACATAGTAAAATAATGCCATTAATGTCACTGATTAAGAAAATATATGGAAATATATATGAAATTAAAGAAAACATGGCAATTTTCTTGTCTGCAAGTTAGCTCAGAATTAATTATTTCCTCTGAGTGAAAGGAACTATGTGAAGTAGTTTCTGTGTTTGAAGCATTATATATTTAGCTTGTCTTCTTCATAAGATTTTTTTCCCTTAGGAATTCAAAGAAATGTATTGTTTTACTCTGGGACATTCCACCTAACTCTCTCTAGCAGCCACCCAGAGATTATCCATGCTCTGTCTGTTTTCCCAGATGTCTGAGCAAAATGGGCATTTTATTTCTCTAAAATAGTGTCATCTTAATTTGTGTTTTATGGAAGAAAATTCCCATGGCACATGTGATTATAAATTTTCTGCTGGGTGTGGGGGGAAATGGGTCTGTCTTTCATAGTAGTATTCATTGTTACAGTTAAATTTCAAATTTATCAGTCTTTAGAGCATACATGTTCAGGCTGCACAGGTTTTGAGACTCTCCAGAAAACTGCACGTGCAGTCCTGGTACGATTAAACCCAAGAAACTTGGTAAGTTTCTCTCAGTTTTACTTAAGGTAAATTGAAAGAGATATCTTGAGTAAAGCCTGTACCCGACATTTCTTAAGGCAGTTCCTAGAGAAGATAAGCTAAGCTGTGGAAACAACATAGCAAGATAAGAAAGAGCAAAGTTCATATCTCTCTGCATCCAAATTCAATATTCTTAGACATAATTCTTCCCTTGAGCATCTTTAACCCAAACCACCCACAAAACTAACCCAGTCCTTAGTTGAGCAGGGAAGGGCTGCTTTTAATAGTCAGCACTTTGGGAGGATAATTGTCACACTTTCTGTGTTAGCCCTTGGTTTGAAAAGATGCAGCACCTTTGGAGATCAGTCCAGTCTTTTGGAGGACTTGAATCTTTTCCAGGAGATGTGGGTCACTATGATCTTTTAGGGTGCTGGTCCACATGTTAATTAATTAATTTAATCTGTTGAATGCTCACCACACCTCAGACACACAGACAGCATTGTTCAGATCAGCTTCTGAATTACTTCAGCTTTTGACAAAAAATAACTGCAGGTTATTGATTTCAGACACTGGAGGGTTTAGCTCCCATTGCCAAGCAAGCATGGGGGGTGTTTATCTTATTTTCATTACAGAGTCATAAAAATAAAAAGAAAAAAAAGATCTAGTGGGTCATTTAGGGGTTTTTTTTTCCTTTTAGCAGTACTCTGTTTCTTCTGGTATATTATTTTCTATCTGTCATCCCTTGTATTAAACCTACTTAACTCAATGACACATACATAAGTAAGAGTATCTTGTAGTGTTCTGGTGACTTCTCAGTTGAAAAACAAGTTAGAATTGCGATAAAAAGTCATGCATTTTTATAACACAGAGTCGAGATAACATGTACAGAGCTATGAACTGTCTAAAATAGGAAGGTTCCACAAGTGTCTGTCTGATAGTCAAAATAGGTTTTGCAGGCATAAGCTAAATGACCTCAGGGACTTTCTTGTTTTGTCTGTTTTAATGGATAGATGAATCTGTAATTTAAGAGGGGAAGGGAAAAACCTCCTTTTCTTCCAGTCCAGTGTACAAACAAGTCAGTGAAATAAGTCATGTGTTATTAAAAATCCTCTGTAGACTTTGTTTTCCATCTTGAGCCTTTTAAAGCCTAACCTGCAGAGTGTGGAGCATAATTAACACTTAGAATAGTCAGGATTTTCAGGACAGTGTAAATTAGACCTGTTTGAAGTAGTTTTGTTAATCCTGTTTTCAAGACCCAGGTATATTGTCCCTAGAAATCTCAAGCAAGTTACATTGTGGTAGAGAGCTTGTGGTTAAGAATATATTTGTAATCAATAGAGGACATAGCCTGAGGTAAACTAAATTTAAATTGCAAACTAAAGGTGTCATCCCATGGGGACGTGGAGGACCCTCAATTCATTCTTAGTAAATGGTTATTGATACAGTGCACCTCCATGCAGAATGGAGTCCCTCAGTGGTTCCTGTTTTCTCATCTCAAAAAATGGTTCCAGATATAAACCAAATTTTTTTTGTATTTCCCTGAAGGTCTCTGTTCTTCCTTTCCTTCTCATGAAAAGTCTGCTGAATCTGATTAAGTAGTAGGATTAATGAAAAATAGAAGCATTCGATTTTGTAATGTTCCATGTTAGTTCAAGATTTGAGGGGGTTGCTTTCCTTTAATTTGAGACAAATAGAGAATGCTGCCTGTATTAAGGCAGATTTACTCTTGTTCCTCAGTCAGGGCACTGTAGTTTCTCCAGTTCTGCCCCTTACTGCCTCCTTAGTGAAAGCTCTACTACATATATATATATAAGAGGAAAAGGAAAAAAGTGAGTCCGTCCAAGGTCTCAAGCTGGCCTCTCTTGCTGTGGCTCTTCTGTGACTGCTTGTAGTGCACTGGTGGTGTGTAGCACGTCCAAAGCAATGTGACAATTCACTCTCCCAGCAGGTTCCCCTGCTCCTGAGGATGTGCCCCGGAAATTCGTTCTTGAATGAGCTTCTCACCCTAGTAAAACTTGGGGTTTCAGATCAGGAAACTGTAAACCTGGTACCTGTAACAGCTCTGCTGCTTTGAGGTTCTTGAATACATCTGGTAAAAACTTGGATCTCTTTTCAGAAGTGACTGGCAATGAACACCTTGGCAACAAAACCAGCAGAAGCCACTCCTGGCAGCCATTTGTTGTCCTTTCAGCTGTGCAGATGCAGCAGGCTGTGTATCCACACCACCTCCACCCACTGAAAGGGACAGCATAGTAAACAAAAAAAGTGGCAATGCTGAAACTAAAGGGAGCTTCATAAGCTGTCAGCACTGCCAGGGCTGTCTGACATGCTGTAGAATCCAACAGCAAAGCGCAGCAGTTCTCTGGGTACGCTCAAAGCATTGGCTTAGCAGGGGGAGAGAGGAAACATCGTAGTATTTCTTTCTCTCTCGTTTTAGTATGTAACTTGTGACACAAGTATAGCAGAAATCTTGTCATTTGAAGAGTTAGACACTAAGTTCAGTCATTACACTGTGAACCAGCAGATAGGTGCAAATGTCAGTGTAACTTGTGCTGCGTGGTTGAATCAATACCTCCAAAACATGACCCGTAGCTACGTTCTCTGAATGAAATGGATTACACCGCCAGCACAACCTTTGAGAAAGTGAATTTGTTAGTGAGATCCTATCTTGTAAGTCAGTAACTCAAAACCAGTTTCCTTTTCTGAAATGCTATCATGATAGCAGCAGCAAATTGAAAAAAAAATTACAACTTGCCCTTCGGAAAAACAGATGGAAAGAGGCTGCCTTCTGCCTTGTCATGGATGACTGATAGGTATCAGAATTTTTGCAGTGATGTAGGAAAATGTTTTGTTCGCTGATTTTTTGAAATAAATTGGTATCCCATGGTTGGCTGGCTATTAGTAGGCAGAACTGCAGGGAAATAACATTTTGTCTCCACACCAACTTTCTAAATGACTTTCACACATGGATACCTGGCATTCGAACCTGAGCACTCCTTAACCTCAACTGGTATTTATTCTCCTTCCCTGTCACCTGAGTTCCAAACACATGGGTGTCCTGCACCCCAAGCAGGCTTTAGGAAAGATCTAAATACCATAAGGCCAGGTACTGCCTAAGAAGTAAAGTTGCCTTTGTGCTTCAGCAGCAGAAAATAAGAAAAAGCCTTAGAACTTCCCCCTTGGAAGCTGGATAGAGGATGTCTTCCAACACGTGCTATTGCCTTTTCAAAACATCACATTTTTTGTGCTTCTTATGGCTGTCAGGTTGGAAAATGCCAGAGAGAGATAACAAGCATCACCAATTATTCTTATCTCATAATTCAAAATTGCACTTTTAATGCAGGCTATTAATAACTTGCTTGATGTTGTTGTACCACATGAAATGATCATTTCAAGGCCAAAACTTGTTCTTGATTAGAAGTCATTAGCTTGATAAATATGCTGGACTTTTCCACCACCAATTTGGAAATTATTTTAGGTACATTTGCACAGTTCCGAGTTATTTAAATAGGTAATAAAGAACCAGGATTCACTTCTACCTTATCAATGCCAAATGCTTTAGTTAATGGGTTTAATATGTATATACTCCATAATACACATTTGTGGAAGAAAAATCATCTTCTGGTTCCATTTTGTCATATTTGGACAAAACACAATTGAGAGTGAAATGTACTTTTCTAAAACCAGAATATATGGAATAATTTGAAGGAGGCACACTCATTCCTTCAAATAAGTGGGAGTATAATAATGCCATTCTTTAAATAAATAAACATTAAAAATTAAAAGTAAAACCAACACAAATATCACTGGTTAAAATTAATAGGGAGCAATTTAAAATCTTAACACAGCCTTATAGACTTCTGGAAGATAAATTATCTTCTGTCAGTGGCTGCCAGAGTAGATCCTATTCAAAGTGGAAGATCTTGAAAAAGCATAATCCCATGGAAGAAACTGTGAGGTTAAAAAAATACAAATCATAAGAGGGCTTTTTAGCTTCAGGCTTTTACATTCAGCTTGTAAATCTTCCCCAGATAGGCGCAGAGAAATTGTCTCATATTCTAAAGTTAGTTACTCATATAAGTGTTTAGGTATGGCCTTATGTAACAAAACAGGGAATTAAGAGGCTTTTTTCTGGAAGAAGTGTGATTCTTTTGTGGCTTTTCCTCTTCAGTTTCCCAGCATTTCCTCCAGTTCAATTTGTTTTGGCTTTAATTTGGGCTATTCAACTCTATAGACTAGAAATCTAAAAATGCTGATGGCCCACTATTCGTGTGTTGATAACTTCAGTACTTTGAAATGAGGAAATGAAAACCATCATCATCTTGTATTCAGCTTTGATGTCACTGTGTGTTTTTTCTGAAGAGCGGTGGATCTCATGGGTGGATGTGGCAAAACATAAAAGGCTTAAGGCAACATACCATGTATTTTTCTCGCAGCAGCCTACAGAGGTACTTGAGTGTGCAGGACTAACTAAATATGGATTTTGGCTCATGCAGATGGACTGCAGGCCAGAAAAGTCAGTGGATATGCTATTGACCATGTGAGATGGCTGTTGAAGTGATTCTTTGCAAACATGTTTATTTCTTCTTCGTCATCTGTCTAACCATTCCCACATTGCCCATGGCACAGTTTTTAAGCTGTGTATCTTTGAAGCTGTTTATTTACTAGCTCAGTCTCAGTGCCATGACTCTCTATTAAGGTTTTGTCAGGACTCTAATTGCATCTACATTCAGAATGTCCAGCGCTGCAGTGCTGGAAACCCAGCCATTCTAAAAGGAGTCACAAAAATGTAAATCCTGTTCTGCACTGAATGGCGGGAGAGGAAGAACTTTGTTTTCCCAAGTGGTGCTGGATAGATAGCTGCGCTGCAGATATTCCGGATGTGCTTTTGTGTCACTCCCAGATCCAGAACTTCACCTTCTTTTCTCCCTCCCCTTCTTGCAGGGCCTTAAAGCAGCCGACAACGACCCTACAGCCCCGCCCTATGACTCCCTCTTAGTCTTTGACTATGAGGGAAGCGGCTCCACTGCGGGATCCTTGAGCTCTCTTAACTCCTCAAGTAGTGGTGGTGAGCAAGACTATGACTACCTAAATGACTGGGGCCCACGCTTCAAGAAACTTGCCGATATGTACGGTGGAGGTGATGACTGAACTTCAAAGTGAACTTTGGTTTTGGACAAGTACAAACATTTCAACTGATATTCCCCAAAAGCATACAGAAGCTAGGCTTTAACTTTGTAGTCTACTAGCACAAGTGCTTGCTGAAGGCTTTGGCTTAGGCTGCAAACCAATTTGGGCTCCGTGGAATATCAGTGATCCAATGCTGTTTGGAAAAAAATATTGAGCTCAGTTACACTTGAATTTTACAGTACAGAAGCACTGGGATTTTATGTGCCTTTTTGTACCTTTTTCAGATCGGAATTAGTTTTATGTTTAAGGCTTTAATGGTACTGATTTATGAAATGATGCATTAAAGAGACAAAATATGTTGGGGTGGGGAGGAGTAAGGTGAAACACAATATACTTCACAATGCTTTTGTTACATCACATTGCTTTTATTAAAATAAGGAGATTAAAAATAAACAAAAAAATCCTCATGGAACAATTTTATTATCTGGGAGAGAGGACCATGAGGTGGAACAATGTACATTACTTCTAGTTTTAGATGTTAGGGGACTTTTTTCACTAAAATTCTAAAACTTATGCAGCTGGTTGCAAATAAAGGGAGTTTTCATATCACCAGTTTGTAGCAGAATTGATTTTTTTTTTCCTTATGCTAGAATGTTAGACACATTTTGGTCTTAATCCATGTACACGTTTCGGTTTTGCTTCTTGTTTTGTTTTTTTTTTTTTAATTTCTAGTATTTTTTTCCCACTTCACTGTAAAAAAATGGTATGTGTACATAATGTTTTATTGGCATAGTCTGTGGAGAAGTGCAGAAACTTCAGAACACGTGTATGTATTATTTGGACTATGGATTCAGGTTTTTGCATGTTTATATCTTTCGTTTATCGATAAAGTATTTACAAAACAGGTTGCAAACAAGTGACATTGATTCAATTGTTGAACTGTAGTTAGAGTACTCAATATTTTTTTTAATTTTTATTTTTATTATTTTTTTTGTTTGGGGAGGGAGAAAAGTTCTTAGCACAAAAAAGTTTTACATAATTTGTACCAAAAAAAGAGGGGGGAGGGGAGTTGGCCTGATACTGGTGGCACGAGAAAATACAAAAAGTATGTTTTCGGGGTGGGGAGGGGAGGGGGGGAAGGAGCTTTCAAACTGGACAGACTTCTGAGAACAGCTTTGCCTCTGTATTGTGTACCAGAATATGAATGATACACCTCTGACCCCAACGTTCTGAATAAAATGCTAATTTTGGATCTGGTGCTTGGTTTGGCATTTTTTCTTCCACCTGAGCAGCCCTGACTACAGTAAATAAAAAGTACGCAAAATGGGTTTTGAGTTCTGTGAGAAGCTGTGTGTGCTGCTTTGGCATTTCCTGCTGCTGGACTGAAAACAAGCTGCATGTAGAAGAAAGCCCTGCACAAATTTGCAAGACAAGTTCCCAGGTAAAAACAAAGTGATCTGTGCTGGAATTTCTGGGAATTCACAATTTTCAGTTCCCCACAGATGGCTAGCTGTTTGATTTAATGTGCTTTATCTAAATAAGAACTTGCATCATTTTTGGCTCATTTCTAGACTGACAGTTTAATGAATGTGTGATCATGCTGCGGGTTGCATAAATAAATTGCAGATTGTTGCAGTCCTCTGCTGCCTGGACTTTCTTGTGCTGAGGTGAAGACAAGCCCCTGCTAACCTAAGTGTGCATCAAATCATGGCCTTCAAGGAGGTGCTTGGGGTTGTGGAGCTCTATCAAAAAGCCCCATTAGGAGATTTGTCATTAGTAAACGTGTTTCTGACCTATTACTATGAGTTACTTGCTAACAAAGCAAGCGTAGTGGGTACAGCAGTGCTGTCTTTGTTCTCTTGCAGCAATCTGCTCAGGTTTAATGCCTACATTTAGAGGCTTTAAGGACCTAATTGTGAGCGGTGTGAAGCTCAAACTCAGCAGAAACCTCACGGTTCTGCCTTCAGTGGACAGTGGGGGGAACCAGGCTCTGGGTCTGGCACAGGCACCTGCTGTGCTGGGGCAGCTGTGTGAGCAGCAGTTAATCTGGGGGGGAAGCTCTCACTGCTGCCTCTTCAGTGCTTCCTCAGCTCTCACACCATAGTTTATATGACTTAGGGAGGTAAATCCCAAAATCTGATTTGGGGAGCAGTAATGCTGCATGGGGGATGTCTGCACTGAGCTTTCCATGTCTCCTGCCTTTTTCTTGCTCCTAATGTAAGGCAGCAATCCTCTCAGGTTGGGATATACTATTTCAACCACTGCACACCTGACTATAATTTATATAATGCATTTGCAGCTCTCACTTAATGCTGTAATACAGCCTTCATTTTTGAGTAATGTGTCAAAGTTACCAACAAGCACCGTTAGGCTATTTTCAAATTCAGTTTGTAGTAAAAGGAACAAAGGACGTAGATCAGGACATGGAAATAAAATCTGACCATGCATAGTTAAGTAAGGAAAAGTTTCATAAAGGGCAGGATTTAAACTGTCAATGCACGTTAAATAAGCGGAAGACGACTTTCAGCACAAGAAATTATGCAAAAATGTATTTTAAGCATAATCTATTATTGTTACTTGGAACCAACAAACTGGAAATGCTAAATGAACTTCATTCATTGACATTGAATGTTAAAAGACACACTGGGGGAGAGATCTCTGAAAGATTTCCAGTTTGCGCTATAGCACAATTTTTTGTTAAAAGTGGACAGAGGTCATCTTTTATAAGCACTTGACTGTTCTGCACAGCAGTAGGAGCTTTATCTTGATCAGACAAACAGCCAGCTCTACAGCTCCTTTGAAATTGTAGCAACAGTTCTCAAACCTAGTGATGGATCAGCATTAGGTCTGCTGAACAGAGCAAAAAGCAAATTATTTTTATGCATCTCAAATGCTTATAGAAGAAAAAAAAGATGTTTGATCATCTTTCATTGAGTTTCAGATTCATTCTTATTCTGGAAATGTGCAACCAGGTTTTGTACCCATGATACCTGCTTCAATGCCCGTCAGAGCACTGAGAGGGAGATGGCTGAACGTTGGGCCCTGCGGTATGTTTGAAAATCGGACATTCCGGCTCCCTAATTTCTAAATGGCATTTGGTAGCAGCATATGTGATCTCTGCTTTGTAGACACTGTGTCCAAAGGAATTTACTGACAAGAAATTAGGTTTTAGCCACTTTGACCTTTCAACCTTTTTGCTATTATTTATTTTCTTTCAGTGTTAGTCTTTCATAGCCTATATCCTTCTCAGCTTCAGGGCTGATAAAGGTGGGGAAGAGTTTCAGGAAATAAACATTTGAAATGGATACTAGTGGCCTTACATGTGGACGGATATACCTTACTGTATTCTCTCTGGGACTGCCAAATATTGATGAACAAATGGTGATACTTATCCCATAACAGTCTAAAATGTACTCACCATACTGCCTCCAGGTAGTTAAACTCCCAAGTGGTTCTTTTGGTGCCAAAGTGACAAAAAGCCACATGAAGGCTGCTTCTTGGGAGTTCTCTTTCTTGGTATGCAGTACTGTTTTGGACTAGACTCCTTACCCAGAAACGTTTACATCTACTCTGCCATCCCCAAAAGGTCTCTAAAACCTTTCTGTAGTTATTAGAGATGTCTCATGAAAGCCACTACCAATACTTCCTTACACAATTACTCCCACCTTCCTGAGAAACCTTCCTGAGAAACCTTCCTGCTAGCAGTGGCAGCATGACTTTGGCAGATTTACCTTTCTGGTTCAGAAGTGTGAAAGCAAAGTTCCTGCTTTTACCTTAGTCAATATTTATTAGTCAAATAAAAATCAGAAAAGTCAGTCAAATGCTTAAATATCTAATCCACAGTGGTATATTTTATACACAGTTTTCAGACAGGGATGATCTAGATTTGTATGGTGTCCTTAGTTTTTTATTTGTTTTACGTTTGCTTAAATAAACTTTAGTGTTTGGTCTCGCTCCAGACAACGATCTTTACTAGGAATTTCTAAGCATAGGATAATTTCCCTTTACTTAATATATGTCACAGGAATAACAAAAATCTTTCCCTTTAGCCCACTGGGAAATAGAAGGGGGGAAGAAAGGCTAAAGAAAAAAGATTAAGTGTTCCCCAAGGTGCCTTCCATCACACAGATGGGGAAAGAGCATCCCATTTGTTGGGGACCCTTTGATGAATAAATGCAAGGTTCTCCAGCCATCCTGCAGGTCTGTACTGGCCAAACATCATCTTGGGTGTAACAGAGAACTTGGAGATGTCCCTTCTTTGGAGTTCTCAGTGTCAGTGCCGGGTTACACTCCAGCACTGCGCTTTCCAAGTTTTCCTCAGTTTACCTAGGTAGTTGAACAGTGTCAAATCTCACATCAGCTTTTATGCAATCTTCTCTTTACAAGCTGCAAAGAATCAAGGTCTTAAGTCTTGGTTAGGTTTGGGTTTTTGCTGCAGGCTGGAGAACGTGTTTTCCACATGGCAATAGCTGGGAAGACTTCCTTTTCTTCCTTTTCCAAATTCAGTGTCCTGAACAGGATTTTACCCCTGAGACCTCTGGGTTTCTAGGACATCTAAAAATGCAGCAATTGCCAGTGATACATTAGGTACTTATGATCAGATTTCTCATTTATGTGCTCTCTTGACTTTGCTGCCACAGACAGACAAATCCTGTGGTGACAACATGACATTGCAATCGCGCCCAGAAAGATCAGTCAAGGTGAGGTGGTGGACATGCAGCTCTCTGAGCTACTCTCTTGTTGCTGTGGATGCAGAGAATGCATTTTTGTGTGTGCAGCTGTTGCCTCCCAGAAGATTTAGACACAATTGCAGATTTCTTGCCACTTGCACAAACAAGCTGCCCAGGAAGGACCCCTGGAATGCACCCACACATCTCATCTCCTGCATACCTTGTCATCTTTACAATCATTTACTGCCTCAACAAGATGGTCCTTATTTTCTATTTGCTTCCATCTTTATTCTTCTCCCCCCACTGTGTTTCAGAAAATTTGTCTTTCATTAAAAAAGGGAATGCACTCTGGTTTATGAATTACTCTTGTTGCTTGCCGCATTTGCTATTTAATACATGGGGTTTTTAACCCTTTTGCCTTCCATAAGCAAATCCTACTTTCTTGGTTCTCTTGGCAAGTCTGAGAAAATGTTTCCACTTTTGTTTCTACTTACCCATTTTTAGTTTTTCTAAGAATCTCTTTTGCTTTGGTTTTCAGACCTTTAATCAATATGCTGTAAAAAAACAGTGACCAACCTCTTCTTCTTTAAATTGGCTATTTTTCTTCCTCCTAATGGAGAAAATTGTTATAGAGTTCCTATTTTCCTGTATTGCACCCAGGAAAATGTTAGATTTTTCATTGTTCACAATGGATTTTATTTATGACTGTTACTTAAAATATATTCATTTTGAAAGGCTTTTTTTTTTCTTTTTTTGAGCACTAATGGATTTTTAAACCTCATGGTGGTACACATTTATGTAATTTCATGAAACCACCTTCAGGTGGTTCACTCCCTCCCAGAGAGCCTAAATACTGATTCTGAAAGAAACATATTTTTCTCTGGGTATGAATAATGAAAATAGCATTGTGCAAATTACTTCTGTACTCCTGCTTCTGAAGATAAAATGTGTTGATATGGTATGTGTATATGCAGACAGACAGATCCATGGGCCCACCCATTCTGGGTTCCAAATTACAGAAGTTTGATTATTGCATTACATTTGTTATCTGCAGTACTGCAGAGTGAGCTTATAAAAACCCAGCTGTCTCTGTATGCCATAAATCAAAAGTAATGGCCAGATAATCAAAATTATGTTCCAATTCTAGAACATTCATTACTGGTGGCATTGTGTGAAGCAGTTATAAAAAAAAGCAGTGTGCTAGGATGATTAGAGGGAATTACAGTAAAAATGTAGAATCATTACTGGTATGTTCTGACTTGAAGTTAACCAAGAGCAGTTTGCTCAGTAAGGTTATTTCAAGATAAACTGAGAAATAAACAAATATTTAGCTTTTAGCCTGACTTAGTCAGGAAGCAGTATTCAGAGCCCTGTCTTTCTGAGAATTGATTTTTCCTCATTTGGAAAAAATGAAAGTAAACAAGAAAAACTACCAAAAATAGTCAACCCAACCCTTAAAAACTCCTCATGGAACGGGAGAGGCAAGTTCAAAGACCTGCTCTGCTGTCATGTTTCATAACAAAAAATTCCAGACTATTGCCAAGCTTTTTGATCTTCCCATTTTTTTGTGGGGCAAAAATTCACACTGACTAGAGATCAAATTATCTGACTGCAGAATGTCTAATCCAAGCTCTAACTTAGTTACTTTGGTGTTTCCTGTTGTTCCTTCTTGGTGAGACTAATTAAATACTTTCTATACCTAAGAAAAGACTTTAACACCTAAACTACTCTTTGGGACATAAAAAATCCCCAGTCCATGCTCAGGAACCATGCCTTGATGTTTTATATGCTGAGTGAATGCCATTATTTTAAAACAAATTAGTTCTTTCCATTAAAATCTTAAGGAAACCTCTAGCTTTTATTGTGAAGGAAACAGGTCACAAATCCTTTACATTTCTTTAAAAAATGAATTGTTTTCTGGGTGTTCCCCCACAGCCTTCAGCCATTTGAAGGCAAGGCTTAAATGGCAATAAGGTTTACGTATTGGTGGATGACCACAAGGAGACCTCTTGGGCACTAGCATTCAGCCTTGTCCTTCAGAGGCTGGAAAGCAATCCTCTTTGCTGAAGAGCAGACCACCAGGCCAAGTTCTCGTGAAAAACGTTTCCCCTTTGAAATTCAGTGGTGTCAAGGTGTGCTGGAGCAGTGCCTTGCAGAGCGTGGCAGAGCACCGCCCTTCCAACGTGGGAGCAGAGCCAGAGCCCCTCAGGCCACCGAGACGCTCCCATCGGGGGTGTCCCCAAGGCCTTCAGCTCAGGGAAACGTTTATGTCTGGGTTATTCCTGCAGCCACATATATAGCATTTGAAGGTAAACAACCTTGAATCACCAGTAATATATGCATGAATACATTTCTTTCAGAAAATAGAGACTGACATAACAATTCCAGGTTGTTAACGATTATGGGTTGACTTCGTTTCGAAAAATGTCCTTTAATGGCTTCATAATTTTTAACAACTCACTGTATTCACTGAGCTGAACTCTGGACTGTGTTGTGATGACAGGTGACACTGTTTAAATGAGCTTTTACAGAAATCTATTTCAGAACTGAGTATTTGGAAGAGAATTTTGATGGCAATTTTGTTGGCTGATGGTCTCAAAGACCAGTCGACGTTCAGATTTTTAGTAGGTGCCACAGGTATGTCAGATCAGCTGCCATTCTAGAGGAGAGGGAGAAGATGATGCCACGAAATTAGATTTTAACACTGTTCTACTCATGAATACAGTAGGAAAAAACATAAAGGAAATTGCTGGGTCATGAGCTAGATGCTGTGTAAGTATTTATTGTAGGTCTGTGGGCCACCTGCACAGTGATGGCAATTTTGCGAGGATGGGATTCGTATTCAGTCTCAAATAAAACACCAGGCTTCTCTGAAGATCATCACAAGGTTATTTGTCCTTTCAACTCACATGAATATGTTGTGCTTCTGCATATTTGTATCTTATTGAGAAGGAGATTTCCTCCAGTACTTGAAAATCCTTAGTGAGTCTTAAGTGTAAATTTTTGTTAATTGAATATAACAATATTCAATTTGTTAATTGAATATTGTGGGATCCCTGACAAAAAGAAAATGCTTATGAATGTTCACTTAACAGAGATTATAATGAAAGTAGGTAAAAAGGGCAGATTATAATAGCACTCCATCACCCATACTATATAAATTTGCCCAATGCAGACAATTGAAGAGGTTTTTCACAGTAGCAGCATCTTATTGTGACCTTTTTTTAATTCTAAAAAGAGTCAAAATGGGTATAATTTTAGAACTAAAGAAGTAGGGATGGAATGAGCACTTATTCTGTGATCTTGAAGATTTGGGACTTGTGACCCCCCTCAGTGAAAATAGAATTGCTAATGTCAACCCATCTTTGGCAGACAGCACCTTGCATTGATTTTATACATAATTCAGCACAATTGACAGCCTTTTCAGGACAAGCTGGAGACTGATATGTTATGGAGGCTAAATTGCTTCTCCCTTCTGTAAAAGGAGGTCTCTAGAGGCCATGATTTGTGTTTAATAGTGTAAAGAGTTGGAACTGTGAAGAAGTTAGACTATGTTATGGCTGATGTGAAGATACAATAAAGCAGTAAAAAAATGCCTCCACTGAATTTACTTTTTTCCTAAGATATAAAAAGAAACCCTTTTCTCCCCTCTGTTGTGCCCCAAACTGTAGTCAAAGAAGTGAGTGAATTACCCATGTTTAGTTTTGCACATGCAGTACAGATATATTACCTGTGCAGTCAGCTGGCAACCCAGCCATGGTGGGACTAACCAGCAGAAGAGCTATGGGAAACAGTGCTGCATCCTTGCTGATGCTCTTCTGCTTTTATCAACTGTAGGATTGCTCAGAGAAATGGGCAGGTGAGAGAAATGTGGAGTAAACCTGGGCATAAAAATGATATTTATTCATTTTCTCTAACTGTCTGTGTCTGACTCTCCACCAGGGCTCCTGGATGGTTTTTCTGGGATCTGTCTGGGTAAGAGCAAGTGCACAAGAACATTTTCATGAAGTAGCTGCAAATCCCCTCCACACCACAGGAACATTTTTTATTAGCCCCAACCAAAGGGGTCCTTGTGCAGTGTCAGGGGCAGGCATATATGAAATAATAAGGCAAAGGCTGCATTTTTTTTACTTCATTGTCTCTTAGAAAAATCTTTTGATGCCATGGAGCACCACCTTTGCCAAACAGCTGGTGCACAGCTCTCAGTGGCCCCCCAGGCTGTCCAGTCTCTGGCCACCATGCACCTTGCAGAACAGAACCAGCTTCTGTTCCTGAGCTGGATGTCTCCAGAATCCCCACTGTTAATTTGAAGTACCAGCAAAACTGTCTCACAGTTTAGGAACAATAGTGGCAGAGACACACTGTCCTATCTGATTTTCATTTTTTTGTTGTGTTTATGTGAGTCACTGATGCACATAGTCTGTATTCATTGATGGCATGCAAAATTCAGTGCATGTAAGAAACTATTCTTGCAGTGTAATCAGATAATTAGATGTTTTGTCGCTGTCTTGTGCTGTTTAATATAAAGTACTTTGAATGACAATATGACAGCTCCTCTCCAGCAAACTTTACAGGCTGCTTGTTGCAAATTGCAAGTTAACTTTAATTGGGTGTCCTGAGATTTGCTACTAGGAAGGTAATAACCTCAGCACAATAGCACAAAGCTGCATCTTTTCACTGTTGTCAGTGTTGTAAATAAAGGCTAATTTTCCAACAGGCTCCCTCTTTCTTCAGCAATCAGGTTTACCACAAGAGGTAGAACCTTATTCTGTAATTTCTGCAGACTGTAATATGCAAAGACATGAGTAACCCAAGTGGCGTGGTGTGTGAATGAGCATATGGGGGTGGGGACTGGCAAAGGAGAACAGCATTTTGAAATAACAACATGAATTTTATTGAAAAAGCATTGAGTTGTTTGCCCTTTTATTTAGCCTTTATGATAGCAAATAGAAATGATTTGGCTTGCCAGCCAGACTTAGAAATGTGGAGGTAGGAAAAAAAGCAGCCCAAAACCTCAGTGTAATTTTGTGTCAAATGAGGTTTGGATCAAACTCAATACAATTTATTTTTATATACTGTCCTCTATGCAGAGTATTACAAAGCAGTTTACAGGGAGAGTTAATCATCAGAAGCTAAAGGGAAAAGTAAGGTTTTAAAAGCCAAAAATAATTTGGTAGCACGGAGGAATCATGGGGGCTTTTATTGGAGGTCTGAGAGAAATGAGTAAAGTTCCAGGTAGAGAGCTTTTTTTCTAGTTTTTGGTAGGCAAAGTCCTGTATTCAGTTGTGTCAGAAAATGACCCATTCTTTTTAATGACAGTACTTTTGAGTGGCTCATCTTGTCAGAGAACCATGTCAGTGTCACCCAAACTGAGACCTGTTCCAGTTCTGCTCTGAAGAGTTGCCACATAGACTACTTGCCATAAATAGGAAAGAGTATTACAGAGATAGAGCTTCACACACTGCAATAATTGCTCTATTTTTTTTCTTTTTTTTTTTTTTAATAAAACCTGATATTCTCAAAAGATCATCCACTTTATCCATTTTGAGGTCAAATTTAAAAAAAAATTAAAACAGAATGCTGCTATTGTATTATGATTTTATGGATGTGAACACACACACATATACCCACACACGTATTTAATATGTACTAATTTATTAATAAATTAATACTACTTAATATTATATATATATAATTTAATATGTACTAATTTATTAATACCACTCAGGCTAAGCTAATTCATACTAGCTAAAAATTTGATTTTTTTTTAAAATTTTATTTCTTTTACTTGCTTTGTGTTTACAAAAATCAGTTATATGTATCATTCAATTAGTGGCTCTCACTGTGAGGTTTTAGTGATGCAGGATGAAGAAGAAGGAACACAGTAACCACATCTAGCCCTTTAAAATTATATGTATCCTTGGAATCACCACTGCCTGGCTGACTTTCCCTCCAGACTCTCATGGGCACTGCAATGCACAAAGCGCTTTCCAGACCTTCAAAATACCTCAGGCAAAATGGAATTTTCACCTCATCGGTCTTCTTCTTTATCTGAGAATGTCCTTCCTTGAAAGATCAAAATAATTCCTACTGCTCTCTCTGTTATGTTCACTGGTTGGTCTTTGTCTTACACTGACATCTCAGCCTGGAACATACCTCAGAAAACAAGAGGAGAGCAGGTGTGAATGCTTTCAGTCTGGTTTGGTTAGCTTAAAAATTTTAACCAAGCCAAACATTTGTTGCTTGTCAAATTCTCCAGATTCTTCCAACATTTGTGTTTATAAAGTGGCCTGTCAAAGGATTTGATGTATGAGTGTCAGCTTGATGGGGAGACAGGTTCCTACCAGAGCCTGGAAGCTGTTCAGCCCCTTCTCAGGAAGGAAAAGGAGGTGTGAAATAGTCGGGCTCCATTACAGTCCCACCATAAACAGAAAAGGAAAGGGAAGAGGCGTAAAGTTGCAAACAGGGATGGGTGTACAACAAGGCGGGGGGCTGCCTTTCAGATAGCCCTTGCAGGAGAGGAGGCAGCCCTCCATGCTGCACCCTGCTGAGCTGCTTTATTTCCGTGTGTGAGCTGGAATGTGCCTCATTCTCACTGACCAGAAGCATGGGGTAGGGTATTGCAAAAGAAAACTTTTAGTCTAGATCACAGAATAGGCAAGACACAAAGTGCACTTTCCTTTGTGTGCTTTTGTCACTCATTCATTAAGGGGGTCATTTCAGGAACCACTGATTAGCATTAAGAGATGCTATGCCTCAAGCTACCTTCAAGAACACTTTTAAAGAGTATTGTGATTCCATTCATCATTTTTCTAAATGACAACCTCTAACGACACAGTTTTCACACAAATGTAACTTCACAGACCTTGATATTCATGTTTATTACCATGAGGCAAACGTTGAGCCCATGACCGTCCATGTAAAAGAATAATGATGACATTAGATGATGTGTGATATTGTCTTACAACACTTGTGGGTTGTAACAGAATCCTCTGGATGTTAAATCTCTTCCTAGTTCAATTTTTTTTTCTGCTAAAAGCAATTTTTGCCTCACCACCCACTCAAAGCCTGAAGGTGCTAAGAATTTTTTTCGTTCACACATTTTCACTTAAAAATAGGGATGTCTATTACAAAAGTTTGCAGCAGTTGGGAAACAAAACAGTTTGGCTATAAAATTTAAAATTCAAATAAAAAAGTGTTTACAATGAATGAATTTTCTAGTTCAGAAACTTCAGAAAACTATTGCCGCCTCACATTTACTCTGTGATACACACATCTTCTTGTGAGGTCAAAGATGCACAAAACGCCTCCATTTAATTTTATGTATATGTTCTTCTGATATTTCAGCCCTCACTTCCCTGTCCCCTATGTTTCCTTTGCTTTTCAAACTCATGAGCTTCCAGCTTTATCTGTATCAAGTACAAGCAGATCTTTAGGAAACTGATAGGGCTGTGAATTACCTATTCAGGAGGACAATCCTTGGTTTAACAAGAAAAAAAGACACTTGCATTAGATTTTGTTCTTAACCTTTCTCTTAAGATTCAGCCCACAGTATTTTGATATCAGTGACAAAAAAGTCAGATTTCTAAGATTTTCAAAGGTGTTCTTGATGACCACCATGTTCCAAGCCAAATATTCTTCTGAAGTCTTAAAAAAAGTTCATCTTAAAAAAAGGTTCACTTGGTTTATAGTTTTGATAGCGTGGAGGGCGACAGGAGTGTTATCTCTGAGAAGAAACCGAGAGTTGCCCTCATGTGGGCCAGAGACATTTCCAGCTGGCTCCAAAAAGTATCTGCTGCTGCTCTAACCTGAGCCCCTCAGAAATGTTGGTGGTGTCTCTGTAATAACATACTTATAAAGAGTGAAAAAATATGGTGCAGCAGCTGTGTGAGAAAGGACAGTGTAAAAAGTGTGCAAAAAACAGCCCTGCAGACACCAAGGTGAGGGAGGAATGAGGGGGAAGAGGTGCTCCAGGTGCTGGAGGAAAGGTTCTCCTGCAGCCTCTGGAGAAGGATGTAAGGAGCAGGCTGTCCTCCTGCAGCCCATGGAGGACAAGGTGAACGTGCCCTGAAGGAAGCTGCAGTCAGTGGAAAGGAGCCCTTGCCAGGAGCATGTTGTCTGGAAGGAGCTGCTGCCCATGGGACACCCGTGCTGGAGCTGCTCTTGAAGAGCTGTACATCATGGGAGAGACCTCATGATGGAACAAGGGAAGAGAGAAGAGAATGGAGCAGCAGAGGTGAAATGTTATGGACTTACCACAACCCCCATCCCCCATTCCTCCCTCCCTACTTCCTCCAATAAAAGAGTCAGGAGTGAGGGAGTAAAATTGAACCTAGCAAGAAGGAGGGATGGGTGGAAGTGTTTTAGTTTTGTCTGTTTTCCTCCCTATCCTACTCTAATTGGTAATAAATTAAATTCATTTTCCCCAGGTGGAATCTGTTTTGCCAGTGACAGTAATTGGTGAGTGATCTCCTGTCTGTATTGAGACCTTGTCTTATTTTCTCACCCATCTGTTGAGAGATAGCAAAAGTGCAGCTGGGTAGGCACCTGGTGGTCAGTCAAGGTCAGCCCACCACAAAAACATATCACCAATAATATCTGAGTGGCAGTATCACAGCATCATTAACTTTTTCAAACATGTATAGAAAGACAAATACATACTTATCCCTTAGTTCTCTCAGCTCTGTGAAGCATTAATACAATAGTGAAATATCCCAGGAATTTTGCAGCTTTAAGGATTTGAGAGAGGAGAGGCCAAGAAAAAACAATCCTGAAGGGAAGCTGATGAAACATAACCAGAAGACTGAATAGGTTCAAAAAAACAGCAAGTGGTTTAGAACTGTAATGAGGAAAACAACCCTCTGGTTCAAAAGAAACTGCTTTCTTGTCCATTTGCTGGATAATCAATATCTCATCCTAAAACATCTGTGAGCAAATATAAAAAAGAAAGAATACTCTATTCTGGAAAAGATTTGCTGACCAAGCCCAAGTTCCATCAGAAATGGAAGCATAAATAACTTCAAAATATTGATAATGATTCTTAGGGAAAAAGAGCTGAATAAACAGCACTGAATAAAATGTGAAATTGCACTTTATCCTTCTGTTTTCCTGTAAAACTCTGTGCTAGCAGACCTGGACTGTGTCTGCCTCTAGCATTTGATCAGAATTCTATCTCAGTCAGCCTTTTTTATTTTCCTGCCTTATTTTAAGCATAATTATCAGATTGATAAATATGTGCATCAAGCATAACATTAGCAGAGCCTGTGTTCTGAATTACTATGGGATTGTTGCTTCAAGGGAGCAGAGACAGTTTAGGACCAGAAAAAAAGCATGTTTCACTGAACAGATTATCTTTTTCAGCTAATAATAGTTCATATCAAATACTATTTTGTGAAAGATAGAGACCAACTTTCACACTCTCTTTAAAAAAAATGTGGAAAAGGTTCCCTACAGAACTCACATATTACAAAATCAATTTTGCCTTAAAGGACAATTTTTTAGAGTAGTTTCAATCCTAAAGTAGGTCTGTATGTTGCTGGGCTCCTTATATATTTATATCATAGTGAGCAGCACAAGGACCCAACAGTGCTCCCATTTCAGGCCCTGTGTAAAATTCAGCTCAAAGTCTCAGTAATGATAATGGAGACTGAATTGTTCACATCCTGAGAATTTTTGTCTTGAAAGTTCCAGTTAGATCTTACAATACATGCACCAGCTTGAACTAAACATCTAACTCTTCCAGGACATCAAGGTACTTGGTCTTTGTAGCTTCATTATAAATTGTTGTTGAATCTGATTTCTTCCCCACAAACCAAGGTTCACTTTCCACTTTTCCAAAAAATATCTTCTCCTCCTTGGTACCAGAGGCTTCCCTCAAGGAAAGCTTAGCTTTGCCACTTTTAGGAATTGTTCAGCTTGTTTCTTGTAGAGGGCAACAACTAAGCTGCCAAGAGAAAAGGATGAGCTGTCTGAAACAATGTGCTACATCCAACAAGCTCAAATCCTGTACATACTCTAGTATTGGACACCAAAATGGGATAGCAGGGTGGTTATCAGCAAAGCCTCAGTGCCTGCAGCACTGGGCTGGCTGAGGGGCCTAGGTGATGACTAAGAGGTGAAGGCTGCCCAAAAAACATGCGAAAAAGAACTTTCCGAAGGAGACCTGTGTGGGGAGACCCCTTTTGAGTCTCAAAAATGTGTTTTAAGCTGCTTCGTCTAATGAGTGCAATGTTTCCAACCTAAGCCTTTCACAGGACCAGTATGCTCTATATTCATATAATCACAGAGTCATAGAATCATAGAATCATAGAATCGTAGAATGGCTGGAGTTGGAAGGGACCTTAAGGAACATCTGTTTTCAACCCCTCTGCCTCCCACTAGACCAGGTTGCTCAGACCCCCATCCGACCTGGCTTTGAACAGTTCCAGGGATGGGGCATCTACAACTTTTCTGGGTAACCTGTACCAGTGTCTCACAAGCCTCACAGTAAAGAATTTCTTTCCAATATACAATCTAAACCTATCCTCTTTCAATTTAAAGCCATCGCCTTTTGCCCTGCATGTATCTGCCCATGTAAGAAGTACCTCTCCAGCTCTCTTGTAGCGCCTCTAGGTACCAGAAGGCTGAGATTGTATCTTGAGGCTTTAAGTGGTCCAGCTTCAGAGCCTTGGACAGGTATGGGCTGCAAGACTGGGGAAAAAGTTTTTTGGATCTACTGCATCACATATAGAGCTGTCTTTTGGAAGGTTTCACGTTCTCCTGTTACTGGGTAAGGAGGTGAGGTATTTTAGCAAAGAGATAGTGAGCATTTTCAGCCACTGGGAAACTATTCACAAGCTTGTGTCCCTGACTTAAAACATTGTTGTGTCTTACAAAAAAAAAAGGAGAATATCCAACAATGCTGTTCCTGCTCCAACAGAGTTTTGCATTCTAGTAGGTTACCTTCAGAAGCGGCACAGACTTTGGTTGCTCATGCAGCCCTACAGACTATTACTGCACATGTTTTCCAATTATCCAACTTCTGTGAGAACAGAAGGTCAGCAGACCATCTTAGACAAGTATTTTCATCACCTTGCACTAGATAACTAAGCTTTCCAAAAGGTAAACAGTTATGATTTAATCATCAATCTTGGAATGACAAGGTTCTGAAGTGCATGGAATGCATGACACATTGCCCCAATATCAGGGGCAGAAGATGAGCACTGACAAATGGTGCAGAAAGTAATATTTTGATTGATTATTTGCATAGGAACTTATTGGTGAGGTCTGAGAGCTTTGATAAGATGCAAAGATTAAGACTTAGAATTTAAACTCAAAAAGTTATGTTTCTGTTGCAGCTCTGGCAAGAAATGTGGATGGGAGAGAGTATTGAACAGTACAAAAAGACAAAATTCTCTAAGAAAGTAAATCCAAATGCAATAATAAACTAATTAAACACTGTTAGAAATACAATGAAACTAGCACTGACTCCCACAGGCAACCTACTGTCTTAAATAAACATTTTAATAATCCTCCTGTGGATTTTGGTACAATTTTGTTTGACCTTTAATTAAAAAGACCACCAACACAGCAACTGCATAAGACTGGTCAACCTGTATGAATTGTCCCTAACCTGGAGTCAGTTCTCTTTATTTCATTGCCTACTTTTTTCCTCTTTACTTTTAAATACAGCTATCCTTTCAGGGGACTTCTTTTCTTCATCAAAATCTGCTGCATTTTTCTGTCTTCCTGTGTCTATTTGTCTCTTTTTTTTGTCCTTCCTAAAGATTTTGTAGTCAGCTGCCGATATTTAGAATCTTTCTTTGTTAGAATCGGCTTTTTAAACCAAATTTTTTTAGCACTCTTAGAAATTAATTTAATACCTATTAAGAAAATAGAGGATGGAATTCACTCCCTGTATAGCCACAATCACATTCAATGTACCTTGTGGGAGGAAATTTTTTGATACTGTGAGTGTTTTCCCTGGCAGTGCTACTACATCTGGACCAAGAGTTCAATCTGTGCTGAGACTGATGGAGGCAGGGGTTCCATCCCTGAGTGTGCAACTCTGCCTTGTAGAGTGCAAGATCTGTACTGTGGAACAAGGATGATTGTTGCAATATCAGATGAGTCAAACTGAAAATGCATGCACAACTGTGCATGGCCAGTCATTCTCCTCCTGGATTTCCTCTTCTTTAAAAGAAAAAAGGTGGTCCTTCCCTGCAATATCAAATACCATTCCAAGCTTGACAAACTGCTGCTGACAACCATAGCCACCACAAACAAAAATGATCCATCAAAATGTCGGAGATTTTGGAGCAGTAGTTCTCCAGCCCTAATTCATACTTTTAAAGAACAGGGATATGTACAGATTCTTTGCTGTCTTTGCTGTCAAAGACAAGAAGATTTGGAAGGTACCTTTTTTTCCTCCCACATTTAGCATATGTTTTAGCCATGCATAAGACTTTTCCAGAGTGGAGGAAACATAAGAGGAGGAGGAGGGGCAGGGAGGAGGCAAAATTTTCTTCCTTTCTAAGATGCAATCTGAAGTGATTCTAGAAACACTCACTTTAGCTGTATATATTTTTGAAGATAAGACTTGTTCATATCAATCAAAGCAGAGTGGCAGCAGCCAAGTGAATTGCTTCAAGTAGTCCTGCTTTTCACAATCTAATGCAGCCCTTTGATATGTTTGTTCAGTTGTAGAGGGGCTCTAATGTCACAGGCACAGCTGGTTTCCCACTCAGCTATCACACTTAACTATGGGGGGCTCTCCTCCACTGCAGGTGCCTCTAATATCAGTACCACAGGTATTCCAAAGGCCCTGGGTTTTCTGTGGGCCCATTGCCTCTCCCGTCTTACCTCCATCTTACTAAGCTGATAAATAAACTGTTCATGAGGTTTCTTTTTTAAAAGTTAATTACTCAATCCCAGCCACTGGTGATTCCAAATGAATGGAATCTTGGGAGCCAGCCATTTTGTGTGAAGGTATTACAAATCTATTAATGGCAGAGGCAAGCAAAGAAAGGTGGTGGAACCAGGAGAGACCTGGACAAAAAAATGAAAGCACTCAATGACATCCAGGTAGAAAGTGATGCAGAGTTAGTCACCTGAAGAAGCAGAGGGCGAGAGTGGCACGTGAAATTCCAATTTTCTGCTTTCTGAGCTCATTTTAACCTGTTATACACAGGGCTGCAACTGTTAGACCTACTAAGCCATTTCCACTGACACCGATGTCAACCATTCCATTGCTTCCTGTGAGAATATATCTAGGCTGATATAAAATAACTTTACCCTAGAAAATAACATTTTGAAGCACTTAATTTATATTTTTAAAAGTGTGTTTTGAGGATGAGTAGTCTTTGTTGACATCACTTTGGGTTTCAACTGAAACTGAAGCACACCTAGTTTTCTGTTAAGATTAGGTAAACTTTAAAACATCAGAAGAATTTTAGAATCGTTTTTCTGCCTTGAGTA
The DNA here is from genome assembly GCA_013400215.1 of Cisticola juncidis. NCBI lineage: Eukaryota > Metazoa > Chordata > Aves > Passeriformes > Cisticolidae > Cisticola > Cisticola juncidis. The sequence goes on from VXBR01011469.1 coordinate 132,624, forward strand.
TATCAGAAAAAAATAGAAATTCATATTTTAATAGCTGCATTTTTTATTTTAAATTCATGACTAGTGGAGGTTTAGAGGCAATATTTTTGGCAAGTTCTGACTGTATATGAATTGTTTTGCATCTCCTTGTGTAGCATAAGGCGAATTAAGAGATGGCTATTGTCTTGGTTTGGAAAGACAGGTATCTGTCAGGGAAAACTGGAGTTTCCCTTGGAATGGACAATGTAAAACCCCCTCCCTCCAAATTATTACAATTTTGCAATTAGGAGCTTTCAGGCAAAAATACGGGAATAGGAGTAACAGTTCTTTACTAGGAATAATTTTTAAAAAAAACCAAGCAAACAAACAAAAGTCCTAGAAAACCCTGACAGAGTCAGGGATACGACCTGACACCCTGTTGGCCAGGGTGTTGGAAGCAGTCCAAATAAGTCCTCCTGGAGTGACAGATGTGGTTCTGTTGGAGTAGAGATGATCCCGTAGTGGCAGTGACAGGAGTCAAGCCTTCTTGTGAGAATCCAGTGGAAAAGAGGATGCTCTGATGTTCTGAATCTCAGGTTTTATTCAAGTAGGAATGCTTGGCTCCTCCCACTGGGTGGAGCATCTCAAAATTGAATGATATAATTTTATCAGTCTTGTGGTGAGCCTTAATAGGCCATTAACAGCAGATATCTCCCTGGAGAGATAAGGAACATTGCTCCCCTGGTTTTAACAACTGGCCCATTAACAGAAGGCCTCCCCTTCCCTCCCCACTGGAGTTACAAGAGATAAAGGAAAAAAAAACATCTCTCCAGCTGGTTTCAACAGATGAAATGGAATACACCTTTTTTTTTGTTACATAACCCAAGACAGCTATATATAGTTTTTATCAATAGCTGTTGAGAGTGGACAGTGGACAGTAGTTGTCACGGAGAATGGTTTGATTATGTTTATGTGTCAAATGCTAACTGTTCTGGATGCAATGTCTCTGTATCTGCCATAAGCAGTGCTGGTCATTCTTCGAGGTCTGAATATTGAACAGGTCAGTCCTCGGACTGGTGCAGAACCACACCTTTCCAGACTGAGTTCACTGGCTTGAAGACAGTAGGCTTCAGCCTTGCAGTGCAGGATCCACCCTCTCAAGAGTACTGCTGAAATTCCACATGAAAGAAATCAGGACCTCTGTACCTTGTGATGGCGAGTGGCAAACTTGGGTGGTCAAGTGCAGCACACGGAAATAACGGCACAGAGAGTTTTCAGCTGATAGGGAGATCTTAAACACCTCCAAATATTGTAAGCAAATTACCCCCTGTTCATGTAATCAAGGACTAACCTTGGAGAGTCTGGGACCTGCTCAAGGCAGGACTTTCACACGTGGGAAAATAAGGCCTCTTTTCTGAAAAGCACTGTAAATTCTCTACAGTATGACATCATCATCAAGTAAGTACATCTGTGAGTGTGTTCAACAGCAAATTTAGCAAGAGAAACTTGTGCATGCCATGCAGCCACACTCTCACATGCTGCTTATACCTTCCCACCTGAAAGCTGCTCCTTGGAATGTTGTTTTATCACTTCTTCCCAGCATCTGTGTAAATCCTATGGTCTGATATTCTGGCACAGGAGAAAAGACTTGAAGAAGAGGAGGTGTAGAGTACACTAGTCATTCAGTGGATGAATGTGTCAGCAGTGGAGTGCATTGAAAATTGTGTCTCTGGGAAGGGTACTAAGAAAAATAGATATACTCTTCTGGTCTGTAGCTCCTCAAGAAGCTTTTTCTGTGCCCCTATCAATAGGCTGCAAAACAAAGAGTTTGCATCTTTGGGACAGAGAACTTGGGAGTGAGGTATGGTCATGAGAAAGCGTTACAGAAGCCAGTGCAGTGGTTCCCAGCTTCCCCATGATTTTAGTAGGCAGACAGACACAGCTAGTTTATGATTGGCTTTTCTTGGAACTCAGAGGCAGATCCCAGATTGTGACTGCCATTCGCAAATGCTGCAACACATAATAAAAAGAGTATGGAAAAACTGCCATAATCTACATGACTTGTGACATCCATACAGTGGCCTTTTACAGTGCCAGAGAAATTAAAGTAAATATAAGAGTTCAGCCAAGTTGTTCATAATGAATGCACACATATTCTCAAGTGTTAGAAACAGACGAAACCTCATATATGGCAAAAAATAAATAGACTGTACTAAAAAGTGCTCATCAGCCTCTCTAGGAGTAATTCAGGCTAAATTCCAGATGCAGATGGCATAATCTCCACTATGATTTTCTGTAAAACTTTGACAGAGGTGGGTGCTTTGTTGACTGTCCTTGCACAAGGTCACAGAGCTGACCGTGTGCTGTTAATGCCATTGTAGAAAAAAAAAGGCATCAGAAGGAAAGGCAGGCTTTGCATGACTCCCTCAGTCACCTACCCAATTAAAATTGTGTAGCTGAAAAATCATCAGGCCTTCACTATAACGGCTGTAGACACTTGGAAAAAACCCAGTGGGATCCTAGGACTTTAATCATACTATTGATCTCCCTTTACCTATATCATTATGGTATTCTGGATTTTTTTTTTTTGTCTGCATGTTTTTTGTTTTTTTTTTTTTTTTTTTTTACACAACCTGCTAAGATTTTGCATTCAGTTTCTGCATAAAACACAGAGCACCAAATCTTTGCTCTTTTGTACAGTTACACACAGCCCACACAGCATTAAAATGACCATCATTTTGCTGGTCATGTCATGTGTGGGTGGCAATATGTAGAATTATCTTTTAAAGGCTAGTCTCTCTAAGTTAATCCAGGATGGAACAGTAGACGAAAATAAATAGCTATGTTGTATTTAACATTTCTCAGAAAAAAAAAAACCCTATGATAAATTACAGAAATGACATAATGACCATGGAGATAGCAAGTGAATAACTGAAATGCATTGTTTTAGTGCACCTGGTTTATGTTTCTGACTAAGAACTAGTTCACTATTTCATATTTCTGACACACAGAAGTCTCTGTTAAATGTCCAGACCACCTATTTCTTCAATTAAGATATGAGAGCTCGCAGAACATATTTTGCTGCATTTTTAATAAGCCCTTTAGCAGGCTACAAAAGATCAAAACCAAGAAGTAATACAGTTTTACTAGGAGGTTGTTCTGGCATTTATACATCATGTTGAGTACATCAGAAAACAAAGCCAGTTTGAGAACAGTTCCGTTCCTCCTAATGCACCAAACAGGGCCTGAAATTATTCACTTTAAATTCAGTGAAAAAGTCCCATTACATTTAATGTGTTGCATCAATTGTTGTTGACTAAAATGTCAATATTTACAGCTGCCACCAGGAAACATCAAACTGTCACAGCACTTGCCTTTTGACAGCAGAAAACTAGCTCTCCTTGGTTAACACCACATGGAAAGTACTGGGAATAGCAGTCACAGTGGGGATAACAAAACGCTTGATGAAATCCAGGCACTAAAATCCAGAGTGCTTTTCTCTTCAGAGGCAATCCTAATGCAATAGGTCTACAGAGGCACAGTAAGTAACTCCCACATCAACCTCTATTACATAAAATAATTAAGTCTACATCAATGATTTGGAATAAGAGACGGTTGCTACAGGATCAGTGTTGTGCACTTTGAAGAAGAACGAACCTGAGCTGCACCATGCCATTTATTTTCCATAAATGCCTCATTTTTGCCTTGCTGTTCTTGCATCTGCAGGAGCCCATTATCCTAGATAATATCCTATTCCATTGACAATTATATCTTATTTCTGTCCTTTAAGTAGCCTCTGCTTTGAGGATCTCTCATTATGTGATGCAATTCTCATCACTGAACCTCCTTTAACTTTTACTGCCAGGAGTACATTTTTATATTAACCCCTGCAAGTATCCAGAAACACCCGCTCAGAGTCAGCAATCCGGCAGAATTTTGATGGCTGCAGCAGGATGATCACTGTACAGAGCTTGGGAACCAACTGATTTGTATTTAAGCTGTCAGCAGGGACAATGGAAATCCCAGAACTCAGAAGAAAATGAGTAGATTTAGGCTTTTCCCACATGCTGTGTTCTCAATAATACAAGCTTTCATTAAAGGAAAAAAAAAAAAAAAAAAAAAAGAAGGAAAAAAAAAAGAAAAAGAGAGGAAAAAAAAAAAAAACCCACAAAAAAACCCCCACCCCAAAAAACAAACCACACCACAACAACTTCTAGCGCTTACAATTGCAAGAATAGTCTTCACTAAGTAAATCCCATTGCTGCTGTTTTGTTGAGTCTGCAGCTAGCCAGACTGAAACAATAGCACCCAAAGAGCCCACAACTCCCTGGTTGCATCTTAATGGGCTGTTTGTTAACTTCAAAGCTGACCATTTAAATGCTAACATTATTAGGCAAGTAATACAAAACACAAGCACCCAGCTTGAATCATTAGCACTTAATTGCCTAACATTTTCTCTTGTTTAATCTACAGCACTGTGCAAACTGGTCTTAATTCTGGTTTTGAACAGTGGAGTGCTCACATTAATGTTGTCCTGTGTGAAAGGACTCATGAAGAAAAATATTTGAGCATGCAAAAACCTGTCTTTTAATGACACAAACAATGCAGCTTTATGTTAAAGTTTTTTCAGCTCTTTTAAAAATTATTTATTTTTTTATTTGGGTTCTTTTCCTTGACTGAGATGCTTGTTACCTTCTCTGGGAAGGACTGTTGTTAAGAAGTAAGTGAAGATTCAACTGCTAATGAAAGAGTTCAGAGTTGTTTCCTCTCTTCTTTCCATGAGCAAATGGGGAAAAAAGCCCTTTTAACTGCTTTTTCAAGGTGGTGTAAAAGTCACTGGCAATAGCTCCCCTATAGATGCCAATGTATGACATTTTGCCTGAATACAACAGAAACATGATAAGCTATGGAAAAAATTTAAATTCTTTTCTAGATAAAGCTGTTTCTGGAATGTGACATGTTTCTTAAAATAAAGTACAGAATTTAACTCTTCAAATCTTATCTGAAGTTTAAACATGTCCCCTGCATGTAAAAAAAAAACACACAAAAAAGTGAAGTAACACAAATCATGTAAAATATATAAAATGAAACCTGGACAAAGACTAATAGACTAATGTCTAAACTGATGATTAAAGTGAAGTGATGATTTTATTATAAATGACAATCCAATTCCAATTAATAAAATGGAATTTTATTAATTAAAGTATTACAAGACAGAAATTTAGGCAAAACCAGCCATCGAAAGCACAGTGTCGATGCCCAGGATTGACACTGGGTGAACCAGTCACGGCCTCTATCGCATTGTAACTCCCTTGTTCAAGAATTGGCTCCTTTCAGGGTACTTGTTTTATACAGTTCTTTTGGCTGGTGGCAGAGGATTTCCCCACAGCTCTTTGTCTTTGGGGTGGTTTTTTCAAATTCATCTCATCATCGTTTGGTCTGCTAAATGATGTTTCCCTGCAAAAAGATGGGTGTTGATTTCTTTCCTCTGTTGTATGAATGGGAGGTGAAGTTCTGACTGAAAGGTGTCCTGTTGGAGTCCAGGACATCCCTCTGGCCACCCTGGAGGGTTCGGGGTCCGGACAGGGGTGCCTGGGATCTGTACAAGGGGGTCAGCCAGCCTCACACAGAGCCCAGGAGGACACTGCCTCTGATCCCTGGCCATGGGAGTGAATGCATGAAGAGCAACAAGCTGAGAGAATTCAAAATAAGTAGTAGCTGTTTTATCACAGAGTGCAAATGTAGAATTTAAGATTTTTATTTTATGGGGTTGAAGAGGCAAGATGGAGGAATTTGGGAGTGGTCCTGTCTTCCTTGTTCTTATTCTTTCCCCCCGTTTTCTGCTGAGTTGTATCACAAGGATTGGTTTAGAGTAGAAATGACATGTTAACATAGGTAGTAAGTATTGGTAAGATTTCGTAAATAAAAAAGTACATTTTGGATGGTGGTTGGACCAGGGAAATAGTACAAAGGGTCCAGGACCCTCTGATCCGCCCCAGTCCGCCGCGTGTCCTGCTCTGCTGGAGATGCAGAGCTGAGAAAGAACTGAGAGATAATGAAAAATAAACAACCTTGGAAACATGCACTGGCGGACTCAGCTTGTCTTCTCTGGTTCTGGCATGGAACCTTTCGGGCAAGAAAAGCTTGAAAACCTTATTACCTGGGGGAACAGCAACCCTGAGGAGAATCTCAGGGAACAGCAACCCTGAGACTGTCCCCCTGACAGTATCTCTGGTGATGGCTGGGTGTTTCACGGTTCTGCTGCTCCTGGAGGACTGATTTCAGTCTTGATTTGTCTTTCATTCTGATGTCAATAGCGGGCTCCCGATTCCTGGCAAGGCATTGTCCTTCTCTGAATAGCGGCCCCTGGGTGTTGCCTGTCCTGAGATTAGTTGGTTTCATGCCCAACCTGCTTGCATTTTTATTTTACAGAACATATTTACATTCTACATACACCAAAACCACGAATTTACCATATTTATTACAATTTGAAGTTTAAATTTTTAGCAGATGATTTCCAGCCTGGTGTGTAAGGGTGGAAATTCCATGAAAACCATGCTCACCAAAAAATAATCTCCAAACTCCTTTTTTATTACTGAGAGGCACCTTGTTGCTCATTTCAGAGGTAATGAGAAAGATGACAAAACCAAGCAACTGCGGTGTATTTCTGACACTTTGTCCTCGGAGATTTCCATTCCGCTGTTCACTTTTTCTTCATGCTTCTCTGGTGTCTGGTCTTCATTGTTAAAAAACGGGTCTTTTTCTCTTGATCTGGGAAGTGTTTTCTATCACAAAGAAAAAGCATAATGAAAACAACACTCCAGTTCCTCTTCAAGGTAAATTCACTTTGACCAACACCATTTCCCCCTTGAAGTTAAGGCTTGAGTAAATTTAGCTCGAAGGAAATATTACTCAGCTGATCCTCACTGGGTGCCCCATCACTTCCCTGCAGTTTAAAATGCAACTTTTTTGGTTTTAAAAGAAGCCCTGAGGTAGATGGATATACCAAACCCATATATGCAGTAGAACAAATCTGTCAAGTGGCAGGTTTATTTTTTTTTAAATTATATTTTCACTCAGAGATTAATTTTTGGAAGATTATTTTATGTTAAACCTGTAAAGCTCCCTGGATTCACCATTACACAATGTTAACCTGTCAGCATTACAGTGATCCATGTGAAGAATTTTGTCTCTGGACAAAGAAAGCATTACTAGACAGATTTACCAACAGATTTACCACAAGAGTTACCAAGTGGAGATTCCAGCCATCCTTCAAAAGAAGCCAAAGAAGATTGCTGTAAAAAAATTTGAAATTGGTGACTGCAGGATTGGAATTTGGACAAGAACTCAGGTAGACATAAAGCAAAAAGGATGGAAAGACAAAATATAGGGTCCTAGCAACTGGACAGCAAACTGATTAAAGTGTTTCTTCATCCCTGGCTGCCTGTAGACCTTCTCCTTCTCTCATCCATAACAAAAAAATCAAATAAATCCCTCTATCATTCTGTAGCAAGTTACACTGCACAGCCATCCCTTTTCCTATTCTCAGGCATGGCTTTCTAAAACCTCTTATGTGGTTCTCCTGGAGAAAATATGGGCTGAATTTCTGCAAACTAATCTCTGGCTCTGATAGTTTCCCCCCAATTTGGCCATTTTCATTACACTGGCACCTTCAATCCACTCTTTTCTAAACACAGTCATTGGAATTTTATGAATCATCTTCTTGTAGAGTAACATTACATTGAAATGCAGTAATGGAGGGTGCCAGCAGATGGTGACATATGTAAATTTCTATAAAGCCTATGTGTAACAAAAGAGTCTTTAGAAGATGCAGATACTTTATCTATTTCTGCTTCAATTTCTTGTAATGCACAGGGAAAAAAATCTTCCTTTCATTATTTCTATCTTGGCCTGCTACAGCTGGTGGCAGCTGTTTGGGGACCTATTTCTACCACTCAGATAATTTTGTTTGGCATTGATGCCTGGGTAGCTGCTGAAAACCATCTTGGAAACTCCTACAGAGTGTGTCTACATTATGCTTTTTTGCTAGGGGTTGTTTGTTGTTTTTTTTTTTTTTTCTTTTTCCTTTGGAGAAGTTATTACCAAGTGCACTGTTTACTGTTTATTGTCGATAACACAGGGGAGCCAGAATGCAAAATAGATGGCTGTAATAGCCACAGGGTAGCATACTGGGGGCCAGCAGAGGAGAAACGCTAATCACATTGCCGATTCCTGCCCCATATGGTCAGGGCTTCAGTACATGATGCTTTGAAAGGCTGTTATGAGTACAAGCTAATATCAATTCTAGAGAGAAGACTTTGGCAAACCTATTACCAACTCTCTTAAACTGCACCTCACAAACAATTTAGGGTAACCATTCATCCAGAGAAAATAAATTCAGCTGTGGGCTTGATGAACTCTTCTCTGAGTTGATCTTATAGGAAGGAAAAACTTTGAAAAGTCACATTAGCGGGTTTTCTTGGCATGAATGAACTGCCTATCTGCTTTGAAGGAATGACTTGCCCAAGCAGCAACCCTGTCCTTATATCCCAGAGAGATCTACCTCACTCATTCAGTGTGAAAATCCTTTTGGCCACAGAAGGCATTACTGCCCCAGCTGTTATTGTCTCCCATCCACCAGAGGCTTTCACCCCAAAATAGACAGGGCCATGTGTTGCCACACCAGTCCCCTCCAGCAATCTTTCCAAACTTTCCTCTCTGGAGAATCAGGTCAACATGCAAGACTGTGAAGTGGGTACCATTGAGGGACTGGAATGTTCTTTGAGGCTTTGGGATGGACAGCTGGAGGGCAGGAGAGACAGGTGGAGGCACCAGTTTGCCATCCCACAGCAAAAGTGGTCCCAGCTCTTCTGCTGGGGCTTTGCAAGGCTACAGCGGTGCTGCCCACAGGGCTGTTCTTCTGTGTTAGCAATAACTGGTGCCGTTTGCAAACAGTGAAGAAAACAGAGCAAATAACCAGTGGTAGCTGAGAAACCAATACATTCTGCTGAACCAAGAAAGGTTTGTTTTCCTACAAGCATTATCCCACATTCCAACCAGGGAGAGGAAGGACTTGAGGACAATCAGTAAATAATGGAAAAAGTTCACCAGTGACTAAAGGGGGAAACTGTGATAACTTTTCCTCTGGCTCCTCTTGTCTCCATCCTCCGTTTTTCCCCCTTCTCGTCTCTCACCACAGCCATCAGCTTTCCCTCCTGATTCCATTACAACAACTCATCTGATCTCAGATGAAACTGCTTTGTCTTGTCCTTTTTTTTTTGCCCTCTGATTTGGCTGCTGTGTCTTGCTGTGTGACTTACATGAGTACAAAAGTCATCTCAAAGTGAGCAGTGGGAGCATGGCTAGGAGTAGGATGGATGGAGATATTCAGGAGTGGAGCTGAGCCTGCTACTTTTGCAGCTACTATGCTGTTTGCCTCAGACCATGTCATAAGATCAGACTTTAATTGTGTCATGTGCTGGACAGAAATCTTGTCGTTAATTTGGACCTTTCATAGTGCAATAGTCACTGAATCAGTTGGGCTGGAATGGACCATGGGATATCTTTCAGTCTGCCCACAGCAAGGTCAAAGGTTGAATTTGGTCTCTTTGGTTAAATGTGTGCCAATGGGCTTCAAGAAACCCCATTTTGGTGGCAAGCTTTGCCTGCTGACAAACTGTGGAGCATTAAAATACCTAAAGTGACATGAAAGGAAAAGAGTGGATTCAGCCTCCCTGTAATTTCATGAAAGATATCCTCTGTGTAAGAGGTATTCATGGCCTCATATTCTCCTTCTGAATCTGCAGGTTTTCAGAACGGTTCTCTTGGTACACGCTTTCTTCTATAAGGGGTCCCTTGAATGTTTTTTTTTGCAGTAAATCCTGGAAGGTTTCGCTGAGAGAGAATGCAAAGATGTTCATACCTTATAAATACATAAGGCAAAGGATGTCAAGAAAGGGAAATATTCTCTCCATTCTATAAAGGAAAGCTTTGCTGAACCTTTTTTCCCCTCCAGAGTCCCAAAGAACATGTGCAGCAGAGTAGCAATGGGGACACCAACCTCCTGAGGCTCAGCCCAGTACCTTTCCTGAAAAACTATTTTTCTTCAAAGCTGTCATCAAGGAGGATTTTGTTAGCTGCTCACAGCTCTGAGATTTGTTGGGGACTTTTGCTTAAGCTCATTCCTTTCTTGAATACAAGTGTGCATTTGTTTCCTTGATCTGCTATCACACAATTTCCTTTTAAACAGAGCTTACTGTTCAATCTTATATCAGTCTTTGCATTTGTTCTTGTGCCATGCACAGATTTTTCCTTGCCTGGTGTGCCTCTGCACACTTCATAGAGATTATAGCTGCTCTAGTTTGCACTATCACTGCCTTACTCACCTCATTTTTTAAATCATTTGTAAATCTAATAGAAATTATTCTTTGTGCAGGATGTTCCAACATCAATATGAAAGATATTTGAAAGGCTGTTACAAAGTAATCAGATGCCTTGCCTTCTTTTGACAGCTGTTGGGAACACATGATGACCAAGTGGAGAGTTTTCATCTGGGTGCAACAATCTTCTAATGTTTTGATTGGAACCTTCATTTTATTCAGTCTATAAATTCAAAAGTGAATGAATTTTGTTAATCCTATTCTCCTTCACAGTATGAGTTCAGATTTTCAATTTTTCTCCACTGGAGACTTTTTTTCTCTTGTGCTGATATGTGCTGAAATAGTCTGCCTGGCTTGTTCAGTATTTCCCTAGGAATCCTTCTAGTCTTAGCTGCTTGGGTGGATAATTTCACCCATTCACTGTCATTGCTCTCACTTACCATTTGATATCTGACATCCTTTGCCCATCCTCATTTACGTCCTCTTTGCAGCTAGTATAGGGAGAGACCCTTTTGACTTCACATGTTTGCCAAAGTTCATGAGCCTCCGAGCTCTGTGTTAGGAGTAAAAATGTATGAGAGAGCTGGGTATCTTTTAGGTAACACTTTTCTACTCCTATGGCCCTTAATGTTGAAAGAATTAACCACTGGGAGGAAAAGCATTTACTCATAGTTCAAGGTACGTCAATATTCAGCTTCAAGCTCTTGATTTTTTTTTTCAGAGCAGTGTTTCTAGGAAAAAAAGAAAGGGGTGTGGGTTTGTCCTTGTGTTGTTTCACAGTTGCCCCCACTCAAAACCAGTCATGCCCTACCATGTAATTTAAAAAAAAAAATGAATTACTTTGTCTTGTTTCTGTAGGGAAGCAGAGATCCACATAATGTTTAGAAAAAAAAAATTAATGTGAGAGAGATACAGGTTTATTACCACAAAGGAAGAGCTGCAATTGAATTTGTTGGAGTGCATGTCATTTTCTCACCCTTTGACTAAGTACTTGGTGCAGCAAGAGTGCCCCTTTTGAGAAATATCTACAAATTCTAAATTGCTGGCTATAATCCAGCAGTTTGATCAAAAAGGCAGACAAGTTCTCCAGTATTCCACTGCAATGGAGCATCCCCACTTTTCTGCCGTCTTTATTAACAGCAATATAAGACACAGATGCAATAACACAAGTGCATCACCAGTAGAGACAGTGACAGGCTCTGGCTTTTCAACCTGACTGCTTTTTCTGCTCATCCTTCCTGATGCTAATTCCCCAAATTAACTTTGCAATGAACATTTACGTCTCTGCAATGTAATATGGCTGCATCTGTACTCCCAGTTACCAGAAGGTGTGGCCAAAACATTTCCTGCATCATTGCCTGGACTCTTCACTAAGGATGTGTGAAAGGATTTTGGAAGGTCAGACACTTTCTGTGTAAACAGCATTGAATGTCCTAAAATACGCTGTCTCCACTGTGAATTCCAAAACTTTTATTCAGCACTTATGTTAGCAAAATTTACTTGCTTAGAGGCAAGTGAAAGACAAAGGTAAAGTGGGTTAGAACATAGCCAGACCTAATTCAATTTTGTATTTAAGTGATTATCCTCAGGAAATTTTTACTTAGTACTACTAATTTTAAAATTAATTTCTTAAGAAAGAGATAGAGGAAAAAAGTCATTTATATGTAACTCAAGAACTACTCTGGCACTGGGATAAAGTGCAGAGCAAAGATGTCTGAGCACCTTATTTAGTGCTTGAAAATAGACTGAATCCTAATTCATGCTTCTGTTTAAATGGGCTATTCCACAGGTCATATTTCTCATTTTCTGCAGCCAACTTGTCACCTGGTTAATATTGCAAAGATTTACACTAAATTCACAAATGCCAGTTTAAGGTGTCCAGGCTCCTTTAAAAGAAAAATAAAGTTAACCTGGGCAAAATGAATAATACATATTTTATAGCCAAAAAGTGTATTTCTTTTTCAGAAGAACTATGAGTTCCCGCAGCCTGTGATTGCAATATTTTTTTCCTAAGGAACAGAAAGCATTTATACCTTGATATCCAATTCCTTAAGGTATGCCTATACTTACAAATTTTAGCATATTTCTTCTCCTTTCATTGTATACTCTGACAGAAGTTGGGAACCATGTAAATTTTTACTTTATAGCTGCTGGAACACAGGCAAACAAGATGACCCCTAACACCTTCTGCGAAACAACAGTCCTTGATTTTTCTCCAAAATTAAACAAGAAGAAAACATTTATAAATTGGTGCCCAAAATTCTGATAGATTTTCTTTCCACAAGAAAAAAGGGCCTCACTGTTGTGGTTCCTAATGGCCATGCTGGTTTCCAAACATTGCCACACACGGCAATGCTTGTAGGCTGAAGATGTAACGTAAATCTCATCTTCAGATTTTAATTAACAAGAAAAGAATGTAGAAACATGAAAAAGATTGCAAAGTGTCTAAAGATTAGATAAAGTTCAGCTATTTCCAGTTGATGAAAAATAGAAGCTCTTGTCAAAACAGGTCATACAATGCCACTCATGGGCTGAAATTGATATTTTCAGTGATTTGGAAGACACACAATCCTGTTGTTCTGGGATAACGTGACTGTGATTCACTGCCTCAGAAGCAATCACAGATCAGCAACTCTTTCTGCCCCCAGCCACTCTATCCCATGTCAGAGTGAAGGTCAGAACAATGTTCAGCAGGCTGGTGAATGCCTGGGGATTTTGTGGCTTGTGTTTGTCAGGAGTATGAGAACACAAGTTTGTCATCTAGTCTGGAAGTGCACAGGGCTTACATCCATAGCTATTATAGGGCAAAAGTAGTTAGGGAAAGCTGTGTCATGGAGCATAAGAATGCACCCCCTCTCTTTGTCCAAATATACTTGCATTTGTAGACTGGAGGTCCCATGGGCAGAGTGAATTTAGAAGGTGTCTGGGCAAAGTAGACTCAGGTGAGAAAATTTTAGTTAATTTGTTGCCAAACCCAAAACCTTACAGTTGAAAATAAAAAAAGAATTTGAGGACTTACAAACACATAAGTAAGTTATCCATTTGCAGTCTCTGCTGTCCTTTGTGAGGCAATGGGCAGCACTGGAAGTGTAGAAACAAAGAGTAATGCTCTTCTGCTGCCCTTTGTCACCCACTATTTTCCTGCCAGGTTGCTTCTGAGTGTCCCTGTTCCAGGGTGGTTCCCTCATGGGTAGATCTAATTAACTTCTGCCCTTCACAGGAAGGAGGTCCTGAAAGGGATGAGGGTAAATAAAAAAGCTGTGAAGCAGCATTTTTGGAAGGAGAATACGTCTGCCAGACTGGAAGAGCTTCACCAGCACCAACAAAGCAGAATCAAAGGCCAGAGTGACTTCATAAAACCATGGCATGGAGGGACAATTAGAAAGGGTGAGGAGAAGACCAGTATGAAAGGAGTGAGAAGAGGAAGGTATAGGGCACTAGAATGGAGACGCAGAAGGCCCAAGAGAAGAAGATATAGCTGTTATGTTCTGCCTGAGGAGAGGAATGGCCCTAGTGCTGCTAAGGGAAGATCACCAGCTGTATGGAGGTGACAGGTGTTTTGTTCTGTTTTTGTGTGTTTGTGTTAGGCCTTGGTGTAAATACCTACATATCACTGGTCTCCCTGCAGGTTGTGCCAGCTCATCCTGTAGGGATGGATCAGCTAATCTGGGGCATTTGAAACAGCAATCTATTCCCATGTGTTCTAGAGACCAAGGAACATTTAACTCAGTGGATACTACACCCTCTTACACCTTGAGACACACTGATACTCTCACTTAAACTTTGAAATCTGAAGTTTTATTAGTCAGTTTTTCAATTTTAATTTCCTCCTGCTCCCCAAGAAATGCAGTGTAATACTACTACTGCTGCAGTAAGAAAATCAGTGGGTGTCCCAGGTCTGGAGCCATCTGTACATGATAGAGCTCAGGGAACTTCTGCTGAGGAAATCTCTTTGAACTTAATGTCCCCAAAATTCAACTAGCTGCAAAAAATTCCTTGACTTCACTTTGAAAGAATAGCTGGAAGCTTTGCCAGAAGTTTGTCAAAATTTTACTGCTCTGCCATTTCTGGTTCCCTTCTAAGAAAAAAAACCAAAAAACCAAAAAACGAAAACAAAAACCAAAACCAAAAAAAACCACAAAANCACATCCTTCAGTATAATTTTTAAAATTTTTCCTTTGACAGCTTTGAAGTAAGTGCTAATATGTACACTTGAACCCCCCTCCCTGCCCCTGGCCGAATGTCTACATGCTCTAGGAACTATATTTTTATGTTTACTGCTACCATCTAAAATGAGAGTCATGCAAAAGATATAAAAGAAGAACACTCTAATATAAAGTCAAAAGTAGAAGAGAAGCTGTAGGAATGACCAAGTGCCAACTCTGAATGGACGGAAGTTGACTACTGATGCAGCAGAAAGGGAAGCAGAAAGGGAATCCCATTTCATCCCCCAAATACTCTGTGAAGATGTTAGAGGAGAAAGGCAGAGAGGCCTCCCATCAGACAATAAACACAATATCCATGTTTTCTGCAATGCCATCTGTTTCTACATTTTGCAGTGCATTGCTACCTACAGCTGCTGCCACCAAATGCCCAGCTAATTTTAGGGTGCTTATCTGTGCCTGGGCTTGGGTAAGTAGCCTCTCAGCCTTCATTTGTAGGAGATGACACATGAGCTCTCCCACCTGCTGTAGATTTCCTGACAATGTCCCTTGGGAGACCATAAAGGCAGATATGCGGTTGTGGGATGAGAAAGAAGTGTTATACAATTAATTAGAAATTGCAAAGTTGTCAGCAGCATAGGCTGTAGTAAGCAGTTTGTTTTCATCCCAGGGAGGGGTTGACTTGCAAAATAAATTTTAAAAACCCATATCTTTGACTGGAAGGGTGCAGCAAATTCATCAATGCTTGTGTAAAGAAGCAAAGGAGGATAAAGCAAAGCTTGTGAACAATGCAAAATACCATAGTTACAGGAAAAAAGAATGAGCTGTCTTAGGAACCCAGCCTGTACCTGTGGACAATGGGGCCCCTCACTCCTGGGTAGAGGAACTTGCTGCTGAAGCAAGAAGTTGCATCCTGGTAATGTGGAGATCTGTATGTGTAAGACTTCAGCTTGTTTTCTTGCTTATTCATAAGCATTTGTAGGCATGGAAAGGCAAGAGGAATTGTCTACCTGTACATTCAATGGGACTGTCAGCTGGATGGCTGTGTGGAGAATGCCCTAAACTGTGCTGGGGAACAGGTGAGGGAAGGATAAATTAAATGGTAATTCAGCCATGATTTGGTGTGTGGATGAGTACCAATGTTTCTCCATGTTTGAATCTTTGGGTTGAGAAGAGCCTGAGAAAGACACATTGAAATCCAAGACAAAATGTTAGTAGTCAAGGAATTTGAATGGAAGCAAACTGACAGCAAAAATATTGATCTGCAGGAAGACTTATAATCTCCACGTGGCAGAAAAAATATAAAGAAGCCTTCATCATAGTCTCCTTGATGAAAACTACCTGTTGATGGAAGCTGAAATTCAAATAAAATAAACAAGTCTATCTTAAGAAAGTAAAGGAATGCCTCTAAGAATGTCTCATAATGTAAACTGAGAGTTTACAGTCACCTTGAATACTGCTTACAATTCTGGGCACAGCACTTCAAAAAGGGTAAAGCAAATGGATCCAGAGAAGGACAAAAGAAAGTATCAGAGGAATAGCAAGATGTCTCCTATGTGCATGGTGATTATAAAGGTGACTGCTTTAGAAAGGAGCAAATAAATTATGACACAACATAAATGTATCCAGTACTGACTAGAACAAAGAAGGTTAGACAGAGGCACTTGTTTGCTTTCATACTAGAAAAAAAAATTACAGCGACACCATAAATGATGAGGAAACCAATTTAAAACTGTTAAAAGTATTGTCCTGGAAGCATAAATAGCATGCAGCTGTGTATACACTGAAATAAAACATGACTGAGAAAAAGGGACCAGTAGGATCCCAAAGAATCCTTAAGACAAGATCTCCAGTGGTGTTCAGGTGACTAACTCCTACTGAGGTAACTTCAGTAGTAACTTCATGCAGTCACATGTGGTAACTTAAATTAGCCATGAGCTCAGTTTTGGGAAGTTCTGACCATGCTGGCTGTAATCCAGTGAGATCCATACTTTGCTCTCTGCAGGTAAATAATGTCCCTGAGGAGTGCAGCAGAAATTATACCCCTGAGGTTAAGTACACACTTATATTATTTGCTGGACCTACATGAGCATGTTTAGTACTGAGCTTTTCAGAAATAAAATGCCCACAATTATTTATCCTAGAGGAAAAAATTGCATCACTGAGGAACAAACATCCAGTGATCTATATACATTTAACTGTAACAATAGAGCTCATATAATAATGTACAAGAGCTGACTGAAATGTGAGGAAGAATTGAGCACTAACTGGAAATACATGCTGGTTGTTTATTTCACTGGCAAGAAAGACGTTACACTAAAAAAAATAGATTAAAGCTACATTTCACTGTCTGACACTCTATTTTGGAAGAAATGAATAGTCTCTTGTCAGTATGTCTTAGTGAAAAAACAAAAGAGAATATTTTTTTTAAAAGTACACCCCCACACCTAGAATATATAAAGAGGCAAATACATGAATCCAATACAGTTATAGTTTAGAAGGTCTGAAGTTCTGGTTCATTGTTGCTGAGAGCTGTTGGGATTAGTTACATGGTATGTGTTCCTTGGTGGCAAAATGAGCTGCCCTTCCTCCACTGCCCTTCAGCCCTTTATGCCTGCTCCCACACTCATTCAGATGTGCCAGCACAACTGCTTGTGGGATCATTTCATGGACCAGATTAGGGAGATCTGTGTTGAAAAGCAAACAAACAAACAAAAAACAAGAACAAAAGCGTTTTTTTCCTGGTGTTTTTCTTTTTGCCCTGAATTGTATCAGGGGTCTGAGGCACAGTTTGTTCCACAAACAATTGCATTGCCTTCTTCAAGGAGACAGCAAGCTGCAGTAGAAGGGCAGCAGCTGTGTCAGGACAGTGCTGAGGAAATTCCCAAGGGAGTTTTGTCAGAAAATATATTTAACTGTCCCAAAAGTCTCTCTCTAGACTCAACTACACCATAATTTATCTCCAAAATTGATATTCATACCATCTCTCTGTAATTTTACTTTTATACACATATATATATGCATAGAAATCTATATTAAAGTATTATGCATGTGTGCATGTGAATCTCCAAATTTCGAAAAACACTCCGTAAGCTGTGAGATTTATTTTCCTTGAGGTAAAAAATAAAAACCCCAAGAAACAAAACCACATAGAAAATCTATGTGTTTAGACACAGAGATAAAAATGCCTGGGAAAACACAGTGCAATGTTTGTAAAGACCTATACAATAGAGTCCTAGCTGCCTGCCACACAAGCATTCCTCTCTTGTGAATGGATGGAGCAGCAGAGCATGAGCGTGGGCAGAGCAGCAGATGGCAGGTCACCCTATTAATATGGAGAATTCAAGCAATTCCAAACATTTTGCTGTGCTTTTACCCCCACAAAGTGAAGCTGTGTGACAATGGAGAGAAGTTCCAGTGGCTCCATTTTAGGGACAAGGAATCTGCAGATAGACCTAATTGGATATTTCCCATTTACTGCCAGCTCCTATTTGCTGTAACCAAACCCCCCATTCTTCCCTACTCGATGAAGTGTGTTGTGTGTCTGTCAGCAAGTACTTTGTAGAGCTTATGCTTATGCTGAGATGCAGAATCAGTCTGTGTGCAGACATTTTCCCTGTCCCCAGGATAAATGACAAAACAACAATGCCCAAGAAAATGAAGCAACTGATGGATCTAGAAAGACGACTTTGGTCTCCAGGCTTCAAGACTGGGTGCTGGCCTGTGCCTGCCACTGGAAGGCCTCATGACTGAAGTTTTCCTAAGACACAATGAGAATTGCATCCTCCTTTAAACTCTTAGATGACCTGCACTTAAATGTGGTTACCCTTAACCACATTAACTGGCTTTTCACATTCTAAATCTTCCTAATATTTTGTCACCTGAGGAGCTTTATTAACATTCACCTGTCTGAAAATGACTGGGGAGCAGAAATGCAAATTACCCCCAGATAATGCAAATACATGGCATTTTGCAAATGAACCTTGCAAAGCTTATGCACATGTTAGAGCATATTCCTGATGCAGCTTCTATCCTCAATTAAGCTGGTGATGACCATAATATATTACACTGTATGTCAGAGGTTAATTGTTCTCACCTTTTTTTGTCTTTATCTCACCACCTTCTCTTTTCTTCTCTCCTGACCAGTGCTAACACCAGTTGGAAACAGGTGTCTTAGTTTGCTATCTTGTGTTAGACATGTTAAATACAGGGCTGCTGAAGGTGCAGTCCACATCACTCCAGGGGAATACGTTGAATACCCAGGGCCTGAGTTTGGGTGTTTGACTTTTGCTTTTTGCTGAGTTTGGGTGAGTTGGGGTTTGACTTTTGCTTTTTCTTACCTCTCCATGGAAGAAGACTTGGAGGGGCATTCTGTGAATTTCATGATATGGGAGCTGCCCCCAGGTTTTATGCCTTCAGATTGTCTTTTGGCTTGCCTGCATTTCTCTGAATTAAAATCATGTTTGTTCAGTACTTCAAATATGATAGGCCTTCCACAGTGAAAGGAATGAACAGATCTTCCCTGGAAAAACTTCAGAAAAACAAATAGGTACCAAGCCCCCACTGAAGGGCTGATCTTCACATGTGACTCTGCACTGGAATGGACCATTTTTATCTACCAATAAAATTTATTTCCAGGCACAGCTCTACACGATCACTGTTAGATACACTCATTGTATTCTGCACTGTACAGCGGAAATGGGATTTTGGAAATAATGCATGTAAATATGACTTCATGATATTTCATTTCTACTTCTCAAATAATACCATCCTCAACAAACTCTTGGAACCTTTCCACACACACTAATACTTATTAAATGAACCCAATTTTTTCAGGTTGATATAATGAATATATCAAGAATGTCCCCATAAGTAGACCCTTTAAATACTTTAATTTTACATATATTCTTCCTAGAAAATTATATAAAGAAAAAAAATTATTTAAATGACAGCCAGTGCTATCATTCAAAATTTGAATAATGTGTGCAGAAGCAAGAACTTTTGCAGATAATCAATAAAGGGCAGAAATCATCAATTCTACTCATTTTCACAAAACATGTCTGGCTCCTCAGTAGCGAACCTCAAGGGAGACCCACAAATCCCTTCAAATAATAAATATACATTAAAATTTGTAACTCTCTTGGTTACTCAAAAGGACGGTCATGAAGATATTACATTATAGGCTATTCTAGTCAGCCATCTGACCCTATTTTCATGGACATGAATGGTTTCTTTCTTGTGTCTGTTCCATGGGATCCATCAACTCTCTTCCTGCTGATATGTGCCACATCTCTGTCACTAATTTTCTCTCAAGTGATCTAATCAATTAGCAAAATTAGATTATGCCATGAGCAAATATATCTGAATTTTTTTTTAGCTTTCTTTTCAAGTTGATACTTCTTACCAGAGTTTATAAGAGAACCCCAAAATCTGTATTTTTTTCTCTCTAGTTGTTTTCTAAATCTAATAAAAGACAAAAGCTTTTTCAACCTTACATCTCAACAAAATGCTGGAGAAAATAATCAGTCTTAACGCTTACATTCTGAAGATCTTCAGTGTGGAGATGTAGGAAACAAAGGGAGTAAAAGGGGTTTTCTTCAGATTGCAGTGATGTGGAATATTTGATGGTTCATCAGCATCAAGAAAATACTGTGTTTGGCTTTTTCATAGGAGTGGGAAGGTGACTTATTTCGCCTGCTGATTTGTCATCTTTGCTGGTACTGACAGGTGCATTGATCCTCATACTCATCTTTCCATTGGCAAAAGCAATTTAGTTAAAGGCTATTGCAAATGCCTGTTAACCAGAAAGACATTTTAGTAACCAAATATTGCCTATGCTGACATGTAAAACAGGAAAGAAAATATTTTCAAGTATATTTTCTACCTCCATTGCTGCTTTGTAGATAAGGCTTCTGTGACTTAAAATTTAGAACTCCAAGTGATGTGTAAGATCATTGTGGTGTTGAAAGACATTTTTTGACCTTTTGACTTCATTAGACTTTGTATTTTTATTTGGTGATCATTTAAGAAATAACCCCCCGCATTTTAGATACATACACATATGAACTGGTTTGGTAACTGCCACTGTTTCTTGTTCTGTCATCTGAAAAATCAAAATAATCTGGGGAAAATATAGGAGTTTTATTACACCACAGAAATAATTTCCAGTGCTTCTTAAATCCCTCTACTAGTGTGTGCAATATGGGAAGATTATTAAAAAGGTCATGGAATGCTGCTTTTAAGTGAAAGACCTTACTTGAAATATATTAGGCGTATCTCACTACAACGAGTTCCTAAAGAATGTATTTAAGGAGTGATGAAAACAGTGCTTACTCTTGCCCAGTCTGTGAAGGAAATTGCTTTGGGAAAGAGAATGGTAGCGAGGGAAAAGGAGGAAGAGGGAA
Organism: Cisticola juncidis; assembly: GCA_013400215.1. NCBI lineage: Eukaryota > Metazoa > Chordata > Aves > Passeriformes > Cisticolidae > Cisticola > Cisticola juncidis. The sequence goes on from VXBR01011469.1 coordinate 153,528, forward strand.
ACAAACACTATGCAACCAACTTAATATCATTATCTCTTTCCTTTTTCTCATTGTACTTTTGCACATACACTTTGAAAGTAATTCGGTTGGTGGACTTTCCTGGCTTTTCCTGATCTGAATATGACATCAAGCACCCCAGCCCAGGGGTGGTTCTGCAACCCTGTCTGATATTCCCTTTGTGTGTCAGGCGGAGGTAGATTTTGTTTCATGCATCATTCATAAACTCACTGCTGAGATTCTACAAGTTGCTACATCTCCCAGTCCTATTTCAGAGGCTTAAAACAGAAAGAGATGACTGTACTTCTGTGGAATATGGTCGCATGTGTCACAGCATAAGATGTTGCTGATGTCAAAGATGACATTTACTTTGAATACGCGGTAAAAAAGTGTAGCTCTTTACTGTTGCACCCATGTCTTAAAAGTTTTCTTGAGTCTTATTGTGTGCTGTGTTGCAGTATTATTTCACATGCTGACAGAGGAGACACCTGTATTCCCAGCACAAAGAACAGGATAAACAGAAACCTCTGCTTTATGTGGAGATCTGCTGCTTGAGAACATCAGCAAATCACTTAATCTTCCAATCAATCATAACCTTTTCTCTTACTCAACTATGTCACAGTAAGACCATCTTCCCTTGAATTCAACCTATTGTCTGCACCTATGGGGCTTTTTTCCTCTCTTTTCTATGTCTCCCCAATGTGAGGTAGATGCTGTTCTGGTTTTTTTCTACCATCTGGAACAACCATCAACCATTATGTGACTGATTGAGTTGGGCTCATTTCACATTTGGTGTCATTGGTCATCTATTGTCACTGGTCTATGCCTCTTCTATCAGATGAAAAAAACAAACAAACAAACAACAAAAAACCCCACAAAACAAACAAACAAACAACAAAAAAAAAACCCCCAGTGCCACCACCAATAATATTAATAAAGTCAATAGAACTTTCATTCCTGAGCTTCTTTGTGATCCCAATACGAAAACCTCTAAAACCCCAAGAGGCCGCAGTAATCACCCTTACTTCTACCTAGACTGGGAGCAAGATCCATTTCAACAAAGAATATCTGTATTTGTGCTGATAAATGTAGCCCACAGAGACATGTTCTCAGATGTTTTGGTAATGGCATATATAATCCATCACAGTGAATTTTGAAGCGGGGCCTCAGGAAGGGTGATGAATCCCTGGACTGAATTCATTTATGCCAAGGCAAACGTGTACTTCTGTCTGTAGCCCAGAAACAGTTCCCTGCAGATGGCTAGTCACATCTTTCACTGTGTTCTCCCCTGATTAGGCACAAGCATAGGAAGTCCCTGGTGGGGATGCCATTCAATCAAGTGGAACAGAACAGGAATTTGATGGCACCCAGGAGAAAAAGCCCATGTTCACATTTCTGACTTCAAATTCCTCAAAATTCCCCAAGGATGAGAGGACATCAGCTTTGATCTTGCAATGGGCCTTGCTACTCTCCCTGTCACCACCCCCTCATCTTAGATACATGATTGCTCTTGTTTATCAACCACAATTTTTGCATAAATGCTAACAGGACCAGAGCAAAACCCTGAAACGTGCCATGCTTTTTGTACCACTCTTAATTTTTTTTAATAATGTCTTCATCTGCCGAGTTTATAGAACTTGAAATAAATGCACTTTGCAATACACTAAGTTACAGTATAATATACAGCAACGAGAAGGATTGGGAGGAAGATCTGGGGAGCTACACTCTGACCTCAGTGCTGGAAAAGGTCACAGAGCAAATCATCTTGAGTGCCACCATGCGGCACACACAGAACCATCAGTGGATCAGGCCCATTTGGCTTGAGTTTATGAGAGGCAGGTCTTGCTTGACCCACTGTGTCTCCTTCTATGAGGCCACTTAATGGATGAAGGAAAAGCCGTGGGTGGTGTCTACCTGGACTTTAGTAAAACCTTTGACAACATTTTCCACAATGGTTTCCTCGAGAAACTGGCTGCTCATGGATTTTATGAGAAGTCTTTCCCGAGTGTAAAACTGTTTGGCCAGGCCCAGAGAGGTGGTGAATAGAGTCACATCCAGTTGGCAGCTGGTCATCAGTGGTGTTCCCTGGGGCTCAGCTGGGACCAGTCTCATTTAATGTCTTTATCAATGATCTGGCCAAAAGGATCAAGTGTAGGTGACACTGAGCTGGACAGAAGGGCTGATCTGATGGGGAGCAGGAAGGGTCTACAGAGGGATCTGGACGGGATGGATCCATCGCCAGAGGTTCAATAGAGTCCTGCCCTGGGGAACCCCATGCAGCACTAAATGCTGAGGGCAGTGTCTGGAAAGCTGCTTGGTGAAAAAGCAGTTCAGAGGGAGGGTCAGTAGAGATCTTATTGCTCTCTACAGCTGCCTGAAAGGAATTTGTATTGAGGTAGGAGGTGCTCTGATCCTGGGGAACAATCAATAGGACAAGAAAAATGCCCTCAAGTTGCACCAGGTGAGGTTTAGATTAAATATGAGGAAAAATTCCTTCACCAAGAATGTTAACAAGCGTTGGAACAGGCTTCCCAGGGAAGTGGTTGAGTCATCATCCCTGGTGATATTTAAAAGGTGTAATATGACACCTGGGGACATTGTTTAGTGGTAGACTGGGTAGCAGTGTGTTAAAATTTGGACTTGATGATCTTAAAAGTCTTTTCCAAACTAAAAAATTCTATGATAACACACAGTTCACCTCAAAAGTCAGCTGAGGAGTATTGGCGTCTAATATAGTATAGATAAAGGAATGGTGAAATAAACCAAAAATATAAATTTGTTGTGGAGGACAAGCTCAGAAAGACGCCCTGCTCCTCTATTGCTCTTCACTGAGATGGAGGTGGCATTTTCTTTTTGTTAGGGAGCTAATAAGGACAAAAGTAATAATAGAACCAGTATTAAGTTTTGTACAGTCCTGACCTCTCTGTACTTTTTGTTTAGCGACCACTCAAGGAATTTAAAACAAAGATGTTCACCCCACTGATGTCACATTACCAAGAAACCTAGTCAGACATTCAAGAGCACAATTGCATAGACTTTCTCTTTTTTCCCCTAGCTCACTTTTATCTCAGGTCTGCTTGGGGAAGGAATAGCAATGGTCCAGCTGAACCTTCAGGCAGGTTTTCAAGTCAGGTGGAGGAATGGCCATGACTGAATAGTATTTATACAGTGCTGAAGATGATGTTTTTAAAAAATTTAAGTTATTTTTCTAATTAGTCTTCTGCTACATTTTTGGATAGATGAGATATTACTTGGATACTGGTTGTCTGTACTACTGGGTAGCTTCTGAACTTAATTCCAGTTTTTTTATATGCAAAATCCCTCTTAAACTATGGACGAGTTCATGTTTTTTTTGACAAAATTTATGAACATAAAATAGGATGGGGTCATGCAGAGGGAGTGTGCTATTGTGACAGATCCCATGTTTCCCAATATACAGCAGAACTTGCTGTGTGGTACTTTGTGTAGAACATGCTTTTTATTGCTGTCACAATGAGCCAAGGATGAGAACACTCCTGGTATTCAGTACAGAAGAATTCATACCTATCATTTGGAGATATCGCCATTCATTTTGTATTAGAGATGAGAAAAGTATTTTGTGTGATGATATTGTGATACATTCTACTATCACATAGGTCCCTCATTCCAAGTGCCAAGTATTTAAAGGTTTATGTGAGGGCTGTGTTTTGCTCTAAGTGGTTGCCTCATTCCTGAGTGTTCCTCCACATGCTGCAAAATGAAGACATTTAGCCCTTGGCCCTATGAATTAACAGCAGCCTTTCACTCAGCTCACATTTAATTTCTGTGCAAGTCTTTCTCTGTGGGTCTTTGGACCACATTGTGTGCTGGAATTACCCCTTGTGGAACAATTTGCATAACACAAAGTATCAGAAAGTGTCATTTTGATTTAGTCTGCTCCTGTTGAAGTGTAAACAGCCACTCAAGATGCAAGGCAGGGATATTCTCTGTTCCTTCCTTGTCTTGATTCAGAACCTCAATGGCTCTTCAGGCAGACAGATCAACATTGTCCCTAAGAAAAATGGAAGGGCAAAAAACACTACAAATCCCTCCTTAAAGCTTGTATGGAATGCAAGGCAACTGGAGTTTTTCACAAAGCAGTAATTAAAACAAAGCACATATTTTGTGCGAGTAAAATTACTGTATTAGAACTTGAGCCCAACCTATTGTCTATAGTATTTGTTACTATAATTTGCCATGTCCAAAACAGTAACTGTTGGTGAGATTTTGGTGCAAAACTCATTTTCACTCTGAAAGGACTGTGTATATTTAATTAATTTTAGGTCTGCTTGTATTAGTTGTCATGGGGGTATAATAAACTCTTTTAAATTTTGTAAAGGACAAGGAGAGAAAGGAGTTACTGGGAAGGACTCAGTTTCTGTCATCATTGCTCAACTGACTTGCTTTCTCTGGTAGCTACGCTGCATCAGCTCCTTGCCAAAGAGCCTGTCTCCCCTTCAGTACAGTTTTCTAAATCTGCTCCTTGCCTCTTGAACTGTCTGGCATTTTATCTGGAGGACATTTCAGTTCAAGGAAAGGGACAAGACTGTAGAGATTTCACTCCCTGAAGAAATTTAACCTTTGAGCTGGATTGACATGTCTGTGCACTTAAAACCATTTTATACCTAAATCATGTACAAGTCAAATCCCTCAAGCCCCAGTATTTGAACCTTAAGGGAAGGGGGGGGAAATCTGCATCTAATTTTGAGGGCTGGTGAGAGGAACTGTGCCAAAAAAGATGCCAATTAGGAAAAGGACAAGCTGTTTTTCACCTGCTTGTTGAGGTATATGCATAAGCAAATCCTTAGCTGCTGTAAATTAGTGTAATTCCACTCACATCCAAAGACTCTGCATGTTCCTTATCTGGATCTTTATTTTCAGGTACTGTGTGTGCTACACAATTTCCTCTGCGAGGTAATTTGCATTCAGGCATGCTCCAGCTGCATGATTCTATAACGCCTGTCATTATAAAATGCTGAGTGAACAATAACAGGGACTAAACAGGAGCATATGAAGAGCAGAAAAGGCTTGGGATGAAGTACATGCCTCACAACTATTCAATATGTTAACTGCTTTATTATTATTTTCCATTATTTCTTAGCTAGACATAGGCAGTCTGCTGTAGTGGAAAAAATAGTCTATCCAAGAATTAGAAGAAATTTAGAAACTAAAGCTATGGCACAGCTGCTTTTTTTTTTTTCCTGCTGCAAGAGCTAAGAGAAAATGCACTTTGAGGCTAAGCTTTTCAGTGTAGAGAAAGTAAAAAAAAAAAAAAAAGGCGCCAGGAACAATACAGGAAAACTTCGATATGTGCAATGAGGTTAACCCTGAAGGAAAAAGTCATTCACTGCAGTGCACAAAATATCTCCTTGCTACCTCGTCTCTGTGTTTTACTCTAAAAAGCAGAAAAACTGATGAGAGAAGATCTGGAAGGCAAAAGTGCAGCAGTCAGAAGACCAAGTGAAAGTAGCCCTTCAGATGAGAACAGGAAAGAAACAAAGGAAAAGAGAAGCAGCACTAGGAAAGTTTCTGTTCCTTTATGCAGCCGTTTGTGGTCTCCTTTCTGCCAGGGTCTGAGGCATGCTGAATTCTGGCTGTCAAAGCAGCTCAACAAAAACCTTTTAAAGACATCAGACGATCTATCCTGCTGGCCACTGGTCCTCAGTGGATTCTGTAACACTGTCATTTGAAAACCACTGCCGATGACATGTAATGAGTTTACAAGAGTCATCATTGATAGCTCCATGTGATTTTAACATCTGGGTTATGAAGTTTACAAGAGAAAAGTATTAACCATTCAAGCACTGTCACAATAATTTTCATCCTTCAGAAAAATGTTTAGACTTCTGATGAAGCTACTAATACAAGTAAAGCAGAATTACAGACATAAAACATTAGGCAGTTCACAATCACACTTTGCTAAAAAGTGTTAACCTTGAAAAATAAATCAGTCCTGTGGAGTGTTAGGTACTCAAGCACAGAAAATGCTGGCTGTTCAAAGACTTCTCTTGCTCCTTACTATATAAACTGCAGCACTTCTACCTTCCAATGGAGGGAGCAGAAATAGTCTCTACCATAAAGTGAACCAGTCACAAAGCTCGAATAGCCAAGAGCATGTTGTTTAAGAAGAGCCCCCATTTTGGGACAGGATGTTTAATGGATACTTACAGACAAACACTGCAAAACAAAACCAGATTACTACATTACAATACATGTAGTTCTGCGAGAAAAGACATGTATGATGGAAGGAATTTAGAATGGTTGATCATCACTGAATTCCAAGTTTGAATTATTACCATTGAGAATAAACTGAAGAAAATTCAAGGAGACAAAACATTTTAAAGACAGAGGATCCAGATACTTGAAATACACATTTAAGGCCCAGTTCCATCTGACCCCAGGGAGCTTTTCTTCAAAAAAAATTGGGTGCACCAGAGTCAACCAAATAGACATTACGCATTAATAGACATTACACGTTCTTGAGGCACCAAGAAGGATTTGAGAATGGGGAGATGAACAAAATGCACCCAAATAAATGGATTATACAGTATCATAGGTGTTCATCAGAGCTCAGAGATGTTTTGTTCAGGCTTGGTTCAAGCTAGCACTAGAACTACAAGCAATATTTCCATGTCTGGATCAACAATTTTCCTCTCTAAAGGAAAGAAAGTGGAAACTAAATTCTCTTCAGTGAAAGACCTGTAGCTAAGTCCCAGTTGGGATAAACTCTAGTCTTCCTTCATTTTTAACCATTTAAATGGGTCTCATGGTTTTGAGATCAAGAGAAGATAATATTTTTTATCTGTGTTGGATTTTCATGGCCAGCTGTTGGTAGTGGGAGGTCTACAAGGGGAGCTTCTCTGAGAAGCTGCTAGGAATCCCCCAATGTCCAACAGGACCAATGTAACGAAGATAAACACACTGCTGGCTGAGGCTGAGTCACTGGTAGTGACTCTTGGTGTTTTAAGATTTGGTTTTACCTCTCATTATTCTCCCCTGCTTTGACTGGTAGTAAATTCACTTAATTTCTCCAAGCTTAATCCCTCTTACCAGTGATGGTAATTGGTTAGTGATCTCTCCCTGTCCTTATCTTGAGCCAGGAGCCTCTCATTATATTTTCTCTTCCTCTTTCAGCTGAGGAGGGGAGTGATAGAGTGGCCTTGGTGGGCATGTGGCATCCAGCCAGAGTCATCCAATCTAAATGGAGGCTTTTACTATTAGATGATTCTGCTCCAGTAATTTTATTTTTAAAGACATGAGAATTGACCAGAAAAATAGAAACCTCAATCCAAATGACTCCAAGCACCTTTTGTGTTGTAATGGGGGAAATAATGTTTGAAATACTCACAACTACCTTACTTTCTAATGAACCAGCCAAAACCCTGAGACCTTCTAGGTGTTCTAAGAGTCTGAGATTCAGATTCCATGTATCAAGCCACTTTAAAAAATAGATATGAAATGTGGTACAAATTTAGACAATTTAATCCACTGAGTTCCACTCATATCCTGTATAGAAAAGTTGTTTTGCTGTTCTCATCATAATGACTTTTGTAATTGGATATGCTGTAAAATCCAGCTCTTCTTCATAGCTCCATCTATTACCATTTTCTCTGTTCTCTTTTTGATCCCCAAATTATCTCATATTCATCTGGACTTTGTCGATGCAAAGCTGTTCTTATTACTAGCCTTTGTTGTTTCCTGACTTGATTTTGAGTCAAAGTCCTTTCTTGTAAATATGTATCATTAACATACTTGATTAACTTATTAAACATTGCAGCACAAGCTCATTATGTGTTTGTCTGATGTGATTTAACTTTCATTTGGAGTGAGTTCATTGCAGCAGAAAGGCTGCATGATACAGAGGGAGTGCAGGGTACTGTATAATGCTCTCTCCCTGTCAAGCAGTGGTTCAAACCCAGTCTCTTCAAAAGCAGCTTTAATTATCAGTGTCTAACTGTTTTGGAGAAGGATTTTTTTGGTTGCTGCCTCATAAAACTAGGAGTTGTTTGTATACAGACTTTGTTGCAAAAAAGTGAAGAATGACAGAAAACGTGCTTTCTTCCAATACTGAATAAATGACTTAATTCTAATAAACTGTTATTTTCCTTTGCTTCCCTTGTTTCTTCCCTTTTTACCACACTGTAGGATTTCTGCTGTGAACTTTTTCCCGCCTTCCCTGTGCTTGTCTTCTGCTTATTAACTAAAGCAACTGTAATTCTCTTTATGCTATGGTCTGACCCTGGGCAGGCTGCTGTGTGAGCATGCACCCTTTTTCCAGCTGCAGCAGCAGTGTCAGCTGCAGAGGTTATCAGCCCAACCCTGCCTCCTAGCTACCCATCCTGGCCAGAGGCAAAACAGCCTGAGCTGCTTTCAGGAATGTACTTGAATCCAGAAGGGCTAGCAGATATTTACTCATCACCCTCTCAAGCAGGGCCCACTTTTCTGAGCTGAAATGGGTTGGGGAGTTTTCCATGAGAAGCTGAAGGAGCCTGAAGGAGCAGTAGATTCTGCTGTGAGAGAAGTGATTTGCCACAGCACTGGGAGAGCTGCAGCAGCTCCTTCTGTCACCTTAGGTGCAGGTAAAAGGTGCCACATATCCACACACTCTTGGTCAGAGCTCTCTGTCTCTCCTGCCTGTAACATGGGCTTGATGCCATTCTCTGAATTTCATGCAAGGTAGAATTCATCAGCTGTGCCAACCCCTCCACAAACAAGGATGGAAAGCAAAAAGAAAAGCCAAAGCGTGATTAAGAATTGCTATGTCAGATTCTAACAGAGTGATGGCAGGCATAGTTGCTGCATTTTAGCCATGAAACCAAGTGAGTGGTTTCCATGCTAACTATTCATGGCAGATAAGAATTCCATCTCCCAGTGTCCCTGGAGGAAAGGCTTCATGTGCCTGTTCAGCTCCGCGTGAAAAGTGCACGCCAGACTATAGGTCATGGCAACCCCTCCACCCCCAGCCCAAGACTAGAGAGGAGATAGGTCATTTTTGCCTTCTAGGCTCTTCTATTTTCTTGTCCATGTAAGCTCACTTGAGCTTGCTACTATATCAGGGACAAGAGGAAAGCCCCCCCCTGTCTGCCTGTTTACTGCACAAGACGTAGATTGCTGGTCTCCTGTAACAAAAAAGTACCCGAGGGAATAAGACAGTTCTCTGCCTCCCTACCATGCTTCTCTACATGGATGGACAGGCCAGGTCAAAATGTGATTCTTCATGATTACCACATCTTTCTGCTGGTGCCTCATCAGCAAAGAAGCCCCAGGGCTCCTGAATGCACCTGGCCATCCCACTGCCCTGCAGACAGGCAACATCGATGCACAACTCCTGGTGTATCACTTGTCTCCTGCCTGCATTTGTAAAGCGCCTTTGTTGTAACCCAGGGATGCCCTTCCAGCAGAGCAGAGCAAGCCTGTTATATCAGGTTTGATATGGGAATTTGCAATTAAGTAAAAAAATGTAATTTCTTTGCAGTGTCTGTGTACTGAGGCAATCACCAATATTCCTGGGAATAAATCCACTCATTCACTGTGATATTCTCAGGAAGACAGTAGGAAAGCTATGTCTGTGTTTGGAGGGCTGGGACACGCAGTCTATATTAATTAAGAAATGAAATTGATACTCTCCAATAGACATACCTGTTTCAAGATTTACTCAGCTCCAGTTCACATGATCCATAAAGAATCTAAGAATTGCTAAGTAAAGGAACTATTCAAAAATTGTTTTGTCAAAAAATGAGGTGACACAGTAGAAGGTGACACCATCCCTTTGCTGTCTAAGAGATAAAACAGCTCTTATGCTTCAGGAAGAAAAATTGTCTCCTTTGGAAGAAATAGTGAGAGAATGTATATGGTCTGTATTGTGTAGGAAATCAGTCTTGATGATTACCACTGTCTCTGCTAGCTTTCAGCTTGTCAGTCTCTGCAGCTGATAGTCTGGGGTCTTGCACAAGAGCTAAACTAGTCTTTAGGAAGTATAGAGCTGTTATTTATGATATAAACCACAGGACAACCTGACTGTGTGAATGGCAGCTTTTCAATTTGCAATATGTCCTTTATAAAGAATCACACTTCCTTCTAGAACACACAGGGAAAAAATATTCTTGAGTTCATCGAACTGTTGGAGCTACATGACAACAAGCAAGAAGTCTGGAAACCATGGAAAAGAGGGCATCATAATCCATAGCACTGCATAATTAATCAATTTTGCAAAAACACAATCTTAAAAGCCTTGAAGTGTTTATAAGCTTCTAGTGACCTAATAATAAAACAGTCAAAATGGAAATTAACTCTTTAAAATATGACAGTGGCTAAAATAAAATGTTCCACAGAATAACGTTAGAGGGTATCCATGTCTTAGTCTCCCCCTCTTTTAGAAAGAATCACTAAATGCATCTAACTTTTGATTTAAACCTTGATTTAAAGGTAGTGGCAGATGCGTATGGGATGGTAATTAGTTCTACAGAAAAATGTTGGCTGAAGAGCCATATAATCTAAAAAAAAAAAAGGTTCCAATGGTTTAGCAGATTGCCTAAACAACACAGCTTCTGATGGCAGGAACTAACAAGATATTCAAGCATTTCTCAGTGCTTCATGATGTTTTTCCATAGCCTATCACAGTTTCTTTTTAAAATAAACCCAAAATGGTTTACAATACACACTCATCATTTTGTGTGCCAAAAATATCATCTATTAGAGGAACATTAAGGTGATAAACTAATCCTACAGAAGCAAGAAAGACTAGTGGCAGATTAAACCTCTGTGGTGTAATACAAAGGACACCACAGGAATACCTTAATGTGGAACCTAATTTTGGAAACATAATGATAATGGTTATTTTCTAACAGGTAAAAAGAATAATTGGCATTTATGCTGCTGTCTTGCCTCCTGTATGATCTGGATGCATTCAGTATGGCTGAGGGGAAGGTACCTTTTGGGTAAATGAAGGAAGTGGTGGGGAAGCAGGTTTGTGACCTGCTGTAGAGTAGGGCTGTTAAGAAAGTTTCATGCAGCTGCCCTCCAGTTGCCATGAAAAGGCCAGGGGTGTTTATGTGGACCAGTGCTGAGTTTGGGGAACTGAGCTAAAACAGTACTGAGTGCTTTAGAGAAGCTCAGGCTAATGTTTACATAAAGTGAGAGGAGCTGGGAGTATGGAGTTTTTATAGTCTTTTAATTCCATTTGTGCTTGGGGAATGTTTTAAATTTTGCTTTTTTAGGTAATTTTCCAGGTTTTATTATGCTAAGTAAATACTGAAAAAAGATTATATTATTGATTTAGTAGTCACATAATAACAGTAAAACTAATGTAAATTTAGATACAATTGTGTAAAAAGGACATAAAACCTCTTATTAGAACGAGGTTTCAAAGAAACCTTCAAAGAAAGAGGCTGAAGTTGAACAAGATCAAAGGTCCATGAAGTCGATCAGATCTTATTTTATTATGCATTGGTCATAGCCTGAGCCAAAAACTGAGCTCTCAAACAAACACAGCAGATTACAGAGTGATGCTGGTCATCACTAAACCACCACACCTGAATTTTTGAGCCATAGATCCTTGTACACATTAAGTTGCCTCAGCCAGCAGTGTTGTTACTGCAGGTCACTCTGCACTCTCCCCTGCTTTGCTCTCCCACTGGACTGGCATCAGATCTTACTGGTGAATGAGGCTGTAAGTGTTGATGCAGCCAGAAGGGAATAGGATTGGGAAACTAAGCAGGTTAAAACCAGCTGGGAAGATTTTTGTCCATTTTTTTCCCTTCAACTCTGGGTTGGTTTAACCAAGGATCCATTCTCCACTGTGTGTCTCCACTAGCACTGATGCTCTCTCCTCAGAGAGGGAAGGGTTGTTAAGCCACCATCTGACTGAGTTGGGGAAAGAAGTTGTTTCCCTTGATGGCAGTGTTGGAAGTGTGTCCAGCACTGTGTGTGTCACACACGTCACTTGCTCTTCCCCTGAGAGCAAAACTGAGTGCAGGTGACATATCCATGGTGGTGACCTAGTTAGCCAGGATCTTGACCCAGATACAAGCTCATTTTTCAGTGCCTAGGGTGCCTGGTTTCAATACCAGACAGGTAAAAATGGAAATTGGGTTGCTCATCTCAATGTAACCCTTCCAACAGGTCGTGAGCCACAGTTTGGCCCAGAAAGCATTTTCTCCTCCTCTACACAATCATGTATAGATGGCCACAAACTACCTTCTCCTGTGCTCTGCATCAACCAGATGTGAGCCAGAAAATGCTGGTTGCATGGTTGTGCTCAAACCAGAGTTATAGTGAGGGGAGCTTGGCAGGAAGTGCTAACACAGCCCAAAGGTGCACACTCCATCACGGGGAGCACAGGCAGAGTCAGGTCATAAATAATGGCATCTGTCTGCCCTGCACGTGCTCAGAGGAACAAGGCAGATTATGAATCAAGTTTGATAGACACTAGCACCAGAAAACCCCTCCAGTACCTGCTGACTGTCAAATGCTGTGGGAATGGGATTAAGTTATTGCATTTGTGAGCACTAATCTTGAGTTCAGATGAGTGGTGTAAGATCATAACTGAGGGCTTGGAAAATTCTAGCTTACTTTTTGCCTTTCTCTGCTATAAAATGGCTGGATGATTTTTTGGAATCAAAAACAAAACAAACAAAAAGTGCTGCTGTCCTAAAATCTGTGTTCCAGATTATAGTACAGAGCATATTTTTATGGCAGCGTTTAAACTAGAAATGTGGGTGGAATCTTAATTAACAGATTGCTATAGGACTCACATTATCAGTTGCCAATAACTATCATACTGTTTATGGTTAAATATCACCTTATAAGACTGCATTTAGAAATATCCCTGACATTCAATTTTTTTTTCATAAGTGCAACAAAGTCTGTAACACATAATCTATGTGGTACCTTATTAACATGTTTACCATGATACTCTGATTCACTTTCTCTCATTCTTCAGTTAAGGTGTGTGGTGAAAAAGGAGATGAACCCAGGGTACTTTACATTCACACATTGCTATAAACAAGGAATCAAAGAGCACACAGCAACCCAAATTCTTTAAAAAATGTTTTTCCTTGAGTGTCTGCACATGAAATCAGAATCACAGGTGTGGATATGAAATTGCCCAAAGATGGGCTTCTGATAATTGAAAATGGGGAGAATTCAAAGCATGACCCTGCTGAGTTTTATTCTGCTGCATTGCCATATGTTTAAGAGGATGTAGTTGGGTGAACAGATCACAGTCTGTAATGGGAATATATTGGTTAATGAAAGCTGGTAGCACATGGGGCCAACCTCATCACAGGCCTAATTGGACACAACAGCACCGATCTCAGTGGTGTTGTACCCACATATGCTGGCAGCAAATCTGGCCCCATGCCTGTAAGCAATGAGCAGAATTGTTGGAGCAAATATGAAAAAGAAGAACTCTGCTAATGATTCTGAACTGAGATCACTGGTGACACAGTTCAATTACAGCATTAGTTCCTGGTGTCAGAGAGGGGTTAAAATGGAATGTAATGACTCTTTAGCAGATAGATTTGGAGCAATTAGAAGTCTGGAAATGTCTCTCTGTGTAACTAAAAATATAATTGCTTTTGAATAGCTAGGCTATAGAATCTTTCTTCTTCTTTTTCTTTCTCTTTTTTTTCTGCACTGAAAACTGTGATTTTTACTCCTATTACTCATCCACATGGACTTAATTGACTGAGATTCTAAACCCCAACCCTCTAGTGAGTAGTGATGAGGTTTTAAATTACTCTGAATTGAAGCACTTTAAAATACAGGCAAGGAAGTGTGCTAAGGCAATACAACATATGGAGTGAAATGTGGGTTTAGATTATCTTGGTTTCACATCTCTGCATGGAACTCCACTAAGGCCACCTTGGAAAAGGCAGCCTTGCCTGCTGTTAATCACTGGGTACTGCTCCTGTGCTTCTCTCTGCAGCAGTTTCCAAACAGTCACCAGAAGTGTGTGTTTATTATCCCTGGTGGCAGCATATGATGACTGAGGCTGAAACATTTTCACTAGAGGATGATCCCGCTGGCCCTTCTGTATTTTAGCTGAAAACATGCGGGGAAGGAATGGGGGGGGGGGGCTGGGAGAGGACCANGGGGGGGCTGGGAGAGGACCAGTTTCATGTCTGGCACTGCCCCACCCAGTTTCTTCCCTTATTCCTGGCTGCCTTCTACATCAAGGTCCAGACCAATACTGCCCTCCCCCCAGCAACCCTTTGGATAATCTTCTGTTTTCATTATTTATTTCTGGACCTTCTGGGAACAAGTGAGTCTCTGGGATCTTTTGATCACAAAAAGTCCAGGTTTTGATGATCATAGTGCTTGCAGCAGGAGTTCCTGAGTGTTGAATAGAGATATTTGCACTGTACTGGAAGGAACAGGAGTGCTAATAGGATACCAAGCAGTCACACGGTGAGGATGGGCTGTACTGAACATGTATTTCAGGCAGCTTTTCAGCCCAGCTCCCCTCTTCTGCTACCCTGACTTTAAGGGAGGGAAAGGTCTTCTAAACTCCATAGTAAGATACTCTGAGCAGCAGTGTTTCCACATGACAAGTTGTAGAGCCAGATCTTACACTTCCCTCCTTCCACACCTCAGATGTGTCAGACTTCAGGAGAAATACAAAGCCAGAGAGCAATGTCTTTCAGCTGTCAGTATGTGATCATAACCTACGGATGCAAAATAGATCCAGAACTACTCCTATGAGAATGGGAGTCAGGCAAAGGAACAAGGACATCTGCAAACGGCAGCCGTGCAGCTCAAATGAGCTAAGGAGGATTGCTCCTGCAGGAACTGGTGAGATGCTGCTGCTCTTCCACACCCTCCAAAGAATCTGAAAGCAAAACCACTGAGGAAGAAACTCATTAGTGGGCAGGAACAGAGGAGCACAGAAATTTTAGTGCTGCAAAGCCATTCTCTTTTCTTCCAGGTTCTCAACTTATTTTCATTATGGTGAGGAAACTTTGCTGATGGACATGATGAAAGAGGATTGCTGATAGCTCTCCAGTAAAAATGCTACCTCGTAGGTGTCAGATAAGTGAGGCAAACTCCATATCAGATTGGTTGGGCCATCTCTGCCTGGAATCTGATAGTGCTGCCAAGCAGCAAGAGATGACAGTTTCAGTATCCCTGTTGTTGCATTGTGCTTTTGCTTTAAGTTTTTGGCTAGCCTTCTGTTTTATGTGTGAGTTGGCAGTCATTAGGGGTTTGCTTGAAATTATGATTATTTTTAGTCTTTATTTGTCTTTATTTGTATCAGCTTGTATTATATTTTGACTTGTACCCTAATTGCTATTCAATCAGTTATATGTCAATCCCTTTCACTTATTAGCTAGCCACTCCTTAGAGACTCTCCTGTTGGCCCCCAGGTGCCTATCTTCTCCCTAACTTCCTCCTTTCCCAAATGTCAGTGTACTCCTATCCCTCTCCCCAGAACCTTCCCTATCAGTCTTTAGTCACTCAATGTCCTATTTGTCCCTGTGTATCATTCCCCTCCCCTGTTCCCCCCTGATAAGTTTGTAAGATGCAAACCCCGCCTTGGACCCCTCCCTAGCTGTGCCCTCATGGGTTGTCTGTTCTGCACCACCCCTCATAAAACACACTGTAAACCCATTGTCTGACCCCTGCTCAGGGTCTTGGGCATCTGGCACTCCTTCAATAAACCAGCTCAGCTTCACCCCAGACCCATCTCACCTCTGTCACTTCTGCACCCTGAGAAGCAGCAGCTGAGAGGATCAGAGCTCCAGAGGGAAATGTCACTGCTCTCCAGGTGCTGTGTGCTCTGGGATCCCTCCCAGGGCCACAGACAGTAATACCCTATGGTTTTTTTGGACATAAGGAATTGTGGAGACCAAGAAACATTTTGAGCTTAAACACTGAGACTAGCAGCTTCTCAGAACATTGACCCAAAATTAAAGCACAGGCTCAAAGTTGACATGAAGAGCTAAAGCAAATATGCATGCATTTCTATCTTTTTTATGGCACTAACAGATGTTCTGCCTCGTCTTCTACAGAGCTAATGTGGGTAATGAGGCTGCCTGAAAACATCAGGTCACTTGACCTTGAGTGGAATTTTCCTCATTCCTTTGAACAGCAAGGTTGCATTTGTTAGCTAAGGAGGCAATAAATGTTTATGCCCAATTTAAGCAATTGCAGACAGCACCTATTATGTTTGGAGTAGTGGTTTTTAACTGCAAAGTTGAACTGAAAAAAAGAAAGTATAACTGCTGTTTTATTAAGACATAAATCTATGGAGGTTTAATTGGAAGGAGACAGGTAAAGGAGAGCAGTACCCTGTCTTCATCCAGAATTTCTCCCACATAACATTCCCTGCAGAGCAGTAAGTGCCAACATATTCTAGCACAAAACAAAAGGAAGGAAGATATTATTACAAACAGTTTTCAGTGGATGTTCAGCGATCTGCAAGTAAGATATTATTACTTGCCACTTCTGAGACTTGATTAATTGTTTTGAGGGTGTCAGATATATCTTATCAGAGTCCAATCTGTTTGTGTAAGAAGCGATCAGTGTTGGATGCTTGTTAATGATCCCAAATAACTAATTTTTTGTCTCCTGACCACATTTTTAATTTCCACCTACACGACACATATCAGTTTTTAAGTTATATTATAGCACTTCAGAGTTCCAGGAGACAACACAGTCAATTGCAGAAAAAGTCTAATAACTAGAAGTTCCTGGATTCAAACTGTGATTAGCCATTAACCTTACTGTGTGACCTCAGACATGTCCCTTAATTCTCTTGTCCCTCAGCTTAGCTATCTAATATTTTTTCACAGAATTACAACACCTTGCCAAAAGATTAAGAGCCTCCTGTGAATCAGCTATCATGAGAAAATGGAATTAGAAAATAATGGCAAAAGGAGCACAAAAGGGAAGTGCAGAAGGTAATGGGTGCTAAAATAGTTACCAAAAAGGAAGTAAAAATTCATGTCCATTTGTGTGAGTGCCTTGCACTATACAAACCTTTTTCTAAGCAAACTCATCAGCATCTGCTTCTTATAGATTTTTTTACTTCTTGCATATTTGTTAACTAATAAATCTGGCATTTTAGAACTAAAGTAATCTTATGACTAGAGCAGATGAGAACAAGTAACATCCCATGTCTGGAAAAATCAGATAGCTCACCAACAGCTTCATTTGGAATTTCAACTGCTCTCATCAGTGATTCCCCTCTCTCATCCCCATGTAAAGTTAATCTGCATAGGAATTTAAAAAGTGGGTGACATTGTTTTTCAAGTGATGTGATGCCAGTTCTGAAATCCTTTTATACCATTCCAGACACAAGAGATTTTTGACACAACTAATTTCAAACAAAACTACATGAAACACCTGCTTGCACTGGTGTAAGTATGGCCTGAGATACAGGTGCTCACAGGTTCAGTTCTGCTCATTTTCATAGAGCAGAGAGTGATCCAAGGACATCACAAGTGGCCAGAAAATAACTCATTTCAAACCTGGATATGCTCTAATACCACAGACCAGAAATGTCCTGGTTGCTTCATTTTCACCACATCCACAGCTAATAATCTTGGTAGAGTAGGGATTACACCATATCAACCACAATGCTTGGATCATTATTTCCTTAGACATCTCTCTTGCAGAGTCCCTTTTACATTGTGTAGCCTCAATGCTGTCTGTTTCTACTCAGTCCCTGCACATTATTTTTGTTGCAGACCAGGATCCACAGACCTGCCTTTGTAAACAGTTTAATGCCTGTTGCCAGATGTAACTTCATCTCCAATGGAAAAAGAAACATAAGCTTACAATTAAAATATTTTGTACCTGGATTGGTTGCATCTTCTCCCTGTATTACTAGTCTGGTCTCATTTCCTATGGCTGAGTTCTCTGAAGGGGAGTGGTTGCTGATCACACATACATTCCTGTGTGTTACAAGCCACATAATGAGCTGCTGTTTCCCCCTTCCACCTTTCCACCTATTAGTCCATGGCACTGACATTCCTCCACCATCACCACTTGAGTCTTGATAGTGCCTTTCAGCACTCCTTGCTGAAGCTCCTCTGAACCACTGTGCTGCATTTTCTACTGTTCCTCCTTGGCAGAAAGGAGTTCTTAAATGTATTTTTTCTTTCTTTAATCCATATTTTCTTTTTCCAGAACCTGGGGAAAGCTTGTCTGTGGCAGTCTAAGGCCACAGGCAGAGCAAAATTCGTTGGTGCTAACATTTAACAACACCATTGGTACATTCTAACAAACAAGATCTTGGGCACAGAAGTTCTTTTTCAGGGCAGCTCATGTATGATGCTTTTCATTGGCAGGCTTCAAAGATCTTGACAAATGAAAGCCGTGTCATTTTTCAGATGGGTAAAAGAGCTGTGGAACAGGAGCCTAGCACAAGGGCACATTCTCATGGCTTTTAGGAAGCAATGAAATGTAAATAATGAAGAGAAAGGCAGAAGGTTGCATACCTAACCCCTTCACCTCAGCATTCTGCACTAGGCTCTCTTCTGCCTGACCCTGCTAACACAGCATTATCTTCCATGAGCCAGTTGGTAATTCAAGATATAGTGTTTTAATTATTAATAAAAGATGCTTGGAGACATCATGCCCTATTAGAGACACCTCTTAGAGTGAAACTCTGCAGATGGAGCAGAATATAGCCTTAAACAATACCATTAATATTTATGCAGCTTGATAAGGTAGTTTAGATCCTGACCCTCAGTGGGTTTCTCTGGAGATGTGTTTCTGCTTGCTTCCCTACCCTCCCTCCTCTTTCTCCTCCTGCCCTCATCCTGGTAATAATTGTATGGCTGCTGCCATAGCTCTCAGATTTCAAGGTCAAGTTTTGAAGCTAAAAGGGGCCTGAATACTATTGAGCCTCAAATTGGAGCTCCTGACCACTTCTACTTCTGCCTATTCTTCATCTCTTTGCGAGGAAGAGGAGAGGGATCACTGGCATCTATTTAAGTGCAAAACAGGAGTTATGAAAGCACAAAGCTCAGGCGTTCAATCTTGGATTAGGATAGCAGTTTTAAGTTTTGACAGGGCTTTAGGTGATGCAGAGGGAGAACAATAAGAAACTCAGTGTAGGGAAGCTCCTGAAAAAGATTAAGTGATCCTGTGAAATGGTTCTGCAAGATATAATAGTACACGGAGCATTATTTCTATATGCTCTGAAATTCAAAGACACTGGAACCTGACATGTCTATCATGGTTTTGTAAAAGGATGGTTCCCCTATTTTTTCCAGTTGTGTTGAGTTGCCTTATTTTACCTCTCAGTGACACTATGAGCCTAGGGCCTATCAATACATCACAGTGGGACGATTCACTCATGGCACACTCTAAATGAAATATCCACAAATTGGATTACCACCCCAAAGCACTACATAATTCATGCTTTCACTGCATAATAACAAGTGTGCTTGCATAGGAAAAGTGACACGGAATTTAGCATAAAGCCCTGTTTTTCCAATTTTATATGATGAGACCAGACAAAAAAACAGTGGTTTGCTTATTAAGCGACGCTAACCTCAAACCTTTCCATCTACGAGCGAATGCAAGGCTGTGAGCATTAGAGGGCAGCACAGTAACACTTTCCCACCCTCAAGGAAAAGGATTTTAGGATGCCACCACTTCCAAGTGGTCCAGTTCAGACAGTTTTGTCAACCCTCTGTGAGTTTCATGTATCCCCCGCTCAGAGATCTCTCTTCTTAAAGAGCTGCAGAACAGAGGATGTCTCAGTCCAAGGAACAGGTGGAAAACTGTACTTTTCACATTTTGGCTGCTGATAAAGCTCATGACCTTACAATCTCTCTATTGGCAGACTTATTTGTCCACTTGTGCCTTGCTTTCTTAGCTCACACTTTATATAATTTTAATACTGTTTTCTGGGTGAGGGCAGAATCAATCCAGTGCAATGACCAACAGACCAGCTGGGTCACAACTGAAGCATATTGTATCTTCCAGACACCCAAAAGAAGTCTGTCTTTGGAAAGGGCAAATTTAAACATGAAAAGAACTAATGATCTGTAATAATGACAAATCATCCTCTTTGTTATCTAATTTACCAGTACCAGGCCCCTTCACAATTTCTATGCTATGAGTAGAAGACTGGATCTTGGTAAATAATCCAGACTTGTACTAAAGTTAAATTAGGATTGATTCAAGAAGACCATTTTTATCCTGCAGGATTGGAAAGATTTATTATTTTTCTTTTTACATGACTATGTCCCTGCAGCTGTGACAAAACAAGTCTGTAAAAGACAAGTCCATACAATATTGGATATACACACAATTGTCACAAAACTCCTCCATTGTCCAGACAAGCCAGAAGACTGATCCAATTATAACAGGATGAGACAGCCTCAGCTCTCAACTAGGTGTCATGACAAGCCCAGCTGGAAACCCAGACTAGCAAGTGATCGCCAGACTATCATTCTCCAGGCCAGTGGGCTGGAAAAAAGATCAAGGAGGAGCTTCTTGGCTTAGCTGCCAAGCAGCCAGAGTTCCCATCCCTGCTTCCTGCCCACTCCATCCTCCTCATGGCACAGCAGCTGGCTCACAGAGGACCAGCACTGATGAGAGGAAAATGCTGAGTATCTCACAATGTGCTCTACTAGGCTGTGAGTGTCCTGAGGTGGTATAGTTGGGAGAGGTTTAGGAGGCATGAGTGACACAAATAAAGGCATGCCCAGAACCAAAAGAAAGCAAGAAAACTCTTTCACAACTAATGAGAGTGGTGTGGTGTCCTAACTCCATCTTTCAGACAGGTGAGATTTTTCTCCACAGTAAGAAAAAGAAAGCCTATGAACAGATGCCCGAGGCCTGCAACACACATTGAAAAGACAAGGAGGATAAAAAGAAGTAGAGAAAAAAGTCTGCTTGCATACTTTGAACAAACCAGCTGAGTGAAGGCTTGTATCATTGAATTAGCTTTTAAATCAACCAGACCTTCCATAGTCAAGGCTGATGCTTTCATTCTTGTACTCAGTTTGACATCCTTTACCCACTCATTCAAACACTACCCGCTATCACTGAACTGTGCTGCAGGGTGCTTGACAAAACATTGAAAAAACAAAAACATACATAAATGAAACTTGGCATGGTATGTCTTTCTGCCTATGCAGATCAACAGCTTTGCCTTTATTGTGAATTTCTTCAAAACAGCTTTCCTTTTCGGAAGGGAGTAATTTAGTATTGTCCAGGGAAAGCTCTCTTGTTTCATGCATTTAATTGCACCACAGATGACTGGAATCTGAGTGAGGAAACAGACACTTAAGTGAATAAACTGATTATGAACAGTCTTCTATAACTTGATTTGAAGAAAAAAAATATTACAATGACTGATTCTTGATTGCTGCTTGGAGCCAGCTCTAGCTCCTGTTTGCCTCATGCAGGACCTCTCTGTTTATGTGGATGCCAGGTTATATGTAAGGAAAGTGTGTCAGGCTGGTTGTCACTTAACACAGACATGGGATTTAATCAAATACATGCCTGGATCATGCATACATTTGTATTTATATATATGTTATATACATTATATGCTGAACAACCTGATCTAGTGGAAGGAGTTCCTGCCCATGGCATGCAAGTTGGATCGACGTGATTGTTAAGGTCTCTTCCAACCCAAATCACTCTATGATTCCATAATGATTATATATGTATATATATGCATGATTGAACTTCCCTTATGCAGGTGACCCTCTTGTACTTGCAGACCAGTGGTTCACAGAGAATGCCAGCACCATTCAGTGTGTGAGGCTTTCTACAACAGGATTTACCCCTTCATGGTAAAGCCTTTGGAAATACTAACAGAAAACTAAGTAAAACCCATGTATGAATGTCAATTACTATGAGATAAATAAATAAATTAAAAAGTGGCAGCTGGGGGAAAAGGGAGAAATTTTTGTCATGATAGGCTGTAACAAGCTTCTTCATTCTTGGTCAAAAACATAGTGGGAATGTATCTTATCTGATATTTCTACTCCACATTCCCTGTTTCACTCATTGCAGAATTTGTTTTGGTTCTCCATGGAGTCCTTCAGCTTCCTACAAGATTTTCAAGAGCAAGTGATGAAGGAGTGTAGGCAATTAAGGAGCTAAAGTCCACAGCGTATTTAAATAAACTACCCTCCACTTTCTACCCTGTGATGAGAGCAATTAACTGGTGTGACAAAATAATGTTTGAAACCATGAAATGTCTTATTGTTAGTCTTAGCCTGTAAGGATTATCACCAAAATCCCTGAAGGTCATCTAAATATTTAAGCCCAAATGATGGCTGGCAGTCAGTACTTCTAAGATTGGCCTGTGTCACAGGTCACTCTTCGGATAACTTCAGCTCAATCCATCAAGTGTACAAAAATCAAATCAACAGCTCCAACCACCATCTGGCATGACTATGGATCCTTTTCCAACTTTCCCCATGGAACTGGTTTGCTGAACATTTCCCATTTCCAGTACAAAGGAGTGGGAATTCCAGCAGTTTCCTTTTCATTTAGGTCCATAAAAAACCCTTAAAAGTACAAAATAGTACAGCAATGCAAAGAAACAAGCATCAGTAGATGGACTGTCAGCTACTAAAAGTCAGCTGCTTCTTTTTAGAAGATGAAGGCCCAGCTGCCTGCACCACCAACTGGGTGGGCTTGTCTGACCATATACAAGGTAATCATTCATGTGGATCCTTTCTGAGGTACTGGAAAAGGTGAAGGAATCTTTTATATGGGACCAGAAAACTAAATGACAACAATCCAAGCCCACAAAAGAACTTCTGTTCCTCAGACTAGGAAAAAAAAAAGTCATGCCTAAAGCCTCCCTCATTCTGCACCTGAAAAACTGTAATCAATTTTGTTTTCTTGTCCGAAATTCTCCACTGGTGCATCCAAATTTAACATCATAGCCTTAAAAGACAGTTCCCTGATTGTCCAGACAAATAATTTTTATTGCAGCTGTTTGCTGGTGTGTTTCTGTGGTTGGAAGGCAGTCTGGGCTTGTGGTTGGAAGCTCCCTGACCTGGAATTTGAGAATTCAAATGCATCTTCCGTGATGAAATTCCCAGACCTTCTGCCATACTAACCACACCACTTTAGCAATTGCCTCCCACCTAAACCTCATCACAAGCCGAAAACGTGGAAGTTCTGTGGCCAACTTCCCTGACGTACCTGCTTTTCACATTTATCAGAAATGTTATATGTAAAACACAGGGATTGGCAAATTTTTCTAAAAAGCATTGAAGATTTGAATCCTCCTCCATTTCACAGAGTTGCATAGCTGTAATAGCTTTCACCCAGGAGATCAGATGCCTGGAAGAAGTACATTTTTGAAGAGCTAGCAATTTCAAATGCTTTCCCCCTACACGATTACCTCAACAAACAGACTATTTTGGGGATAGTATCCTGCCTCTCTTGTTGAGGAATGATATAAGATTTCTTGGAAAATGTGACTATACAGAGAAAAAGGCACAAGACTGGGAAAGAAGCTTGCTGCATCCTGATGATAAGAATACAGTAGATATGCTTTAGGCAATGATTTAATAATACACATAGTACTGACACTCTGCTTTTCTTCTCAGCATGGACATGAATAATTGTAACCCAGTTGTTTTCTTGGTAATTCCTTAATTTCTGAGTTCAGCCTGACTTGGAGAGGGTTCACACTTGGAAGAGGCAGAAGAAGACACTCTTACTCCCTTTTGGTCTTACTGGGGTTTTCATCACTTCCCCAATGATGAGTTTGTACAGCAGTACTCAGGCTTTGCCTTTGGAGTTACGTGGAAAAATATGTGGATGCATGATCTGAAATGGCCTCTTCTTCTGTAGGCCTCAGTAGCTTTGTATGTCAATCTTGCCATCTGCATGGAGCACCCTACTGGCAACAACTTTTGGATGGCTTTTCCTCATGTATGAGATGTAGTTAGAGAGGGTGCTACTGTTCGTATAAGTTCTCAAATAGGTATTATTTGTCCTGGTTTATGTTGTAACATACTTTTTCCCCATCTTGAGTAATCACACAGTTGTGGAGGTGTTAAAAACAGGTGTAGTTGCCCCACTGAAGCTACTGAGTAGAAGTGCAGGCCTCCATTGTTTTTCTTATTTTGTAAAATCACACACAGTTTTAATGCATTTTGCTTTCCATGGCTTGTGTAAGACATGTGGGTTGTGTGTTTTGGTGATGAGTTTCTTGTCTACCCACAAACCTGTTCTACTCCGCTGAAAGTACATGTTCTGCATAAAGCATTCATGCACTACAGACTGAGGGAAAAGCCTGACACTTTTTCTTCTCTTAAGCTGAACACATATATGTCATTCATAGTTATGGAAGAAGAACAACTGGGAAAGACATACCACAATAAACTCTGCTGTAGAACCACAATATATGGTTTTGGGGAAAAGATATGCAGCATTTATGCTGCTTCACTTTTAAGGTGAAGCTTCCCTCTTGAGTATTGGATTTATTTTTTCCTTGAGAACATGTCTGAAAATATCTCCAGCATAGTATAATCTGTCTCGTTAGGAAGGCAAAGAGAGCTCATCGGAAGTATATTTTATGATCTCCAAGTATAAAAGTTCCCTCACATAGGGAGAATATGACAGCTGGCAGACAAGCAGCAGACTCTGTCAGAGATGAGGAAAGCTACTCAACTGCTCTTTAAATTGAATAGTAGGACTTTTAACAAGCAGGGCCTCCAATCCCCATGACAATACATTTGGCGCAGGTAGCTCTGCCATCACCTGTCTTTGTTTGAATGGTGCATTGCTTTGATCAGTCTTGTTTGGATGAGAGGCAGTCCTCTTCCAACCACTCACTTGCAGAATACCACGTGTAATTCCTGGATTCCACTGTTCCACACGACACAGTTGGGTGTTGCTCTGTAGGATGGCAGCTGCTGTGCATGTGAAGTGTGTGAGTGATTGGGGTGGCAGGGCATAGCTGTGCTGGCTGCAGGAGATGGGGAAAGGTGTGAACTCAGCATCAGCTGAGGGACCCACTACTCAGGAAGGGTGAAACCAATCAGTTGGAGCGTGATATATAAGGGATAGAGAGAAAAGGCTTGGAGGGACTGAGGAGGAAAGATCTCACCGGGACAGAGTGCCTGTGGGGGAAAAAAAGAAGAAAACCCTTAGAAACATATCCTGTTATGGCAGAACTACAGTGACATTAGAGATAATGGAATGAGGAAACACTGGAGGAATTTCTTTTAATGAATCCTCATTTGTAAATATACCTAATTATTTCTGTTCAGATCAGTTCTCCACTAATCATTTTTAAAGGCAAACTCCTGATCTTTTAACTACTCAGTCAAGACTTGAATACAATTATGATGAAATTCTCTCATTTCCTGGACAGTTGTAGATTTCATAAGAGGTAAAAAATAAAAATGTGTGCTTTTAGCAGTACAGCAAATCAAAGTCTTATAGTTGGTTAATATGTGTCTTTATTTTCCCTCTATCAGTCCTTTTTGCCACTCACTTACTGTAAGGAAGATGGCCAGCTGCCTAATTAGAGCACAGTGGCAGCTTGAAGTGCAGTTGCTTTTTGTCAGGGATCTACCTCAAATCCCAGCCCCTGCAGAGCATTCAAAGAGAAGTTTTTCCCTTGGAAGCTGCTAGCCTTCTCCCTACAGGTTTCTTGCAAGGAGGTGAGGATGCGCCAGACTCCTCTGCTTTGTCTTGCTTCACTGTTTCTATTAGTGTTATGATCCTTACACTTGCCTCACCATTTTTTCCCTCCCTTGTGGCTGATTGTTTTCTAGGCCTGTGGCAGTTTTTCAGTGAGGAGACGGGTTGTTTATTTCACGTGGACCATCTCTAGCATATGAATCTGGCCTGGGGAGTTTTGATATTGGCTAGAAATAAACCAGCATGGGAATCTTGACACAAGGCCAGGCTGTGCTTTGTTTTAATTTTCAGCTTTCTGGACTCTTTCCCTTTGCTAGTTCTCACATAACTTTTCTTTCTTTCTCTCTTTCTCTCTTTCTCTCTTTCTCTCTTTCTCTCTTTCTCTCTCTCTCTTTCTCTCTCTCTCTCTCTCTCTCTCTTTCTCTCTCTCTTTCTCTCTCTCTCTTTCTCTCCGTCTCTCTTGCTCTCTTTCTCAAGGAAGACTTTACCTAGGAATTCCACTAGGAAGAGGTAAAGGGGGAACAACAGCATGAAAGGATCAAGTGCTGGGAACATTACATACAAAACCTGCAGGAACACAGCTTAGGAGCCTCTCGGCCAGTGAGGCCAAGCTGCAGGAAGACAGAGCAGGCTAGGTCAGAGGTTCCTATTGCACTCCTTGCGTCAAGGGCCATGGCATCTGCATTCATCTCTCTCAACATTCCAGTAAAAACCATCCCTGTTGCCTCAAGAAGTTAAATTGTATTTGCTTTGCTGCAAGCAAGGTGGTAGTTTTGAGGAAAGATTGCTATCATCTTTTACATGGAGACTCATTAATTTCTGTGATGTGCTAAATCTGCTCACTTGGTTGATGGTTAGTGCAAGTATTTTATAATTGCTACCCATAATGCACTTCTAACCCCAGAGAAGCTAATTTAGCAGCCTTTATTTTCATTCTCTTCCATTTTTAAGTGGTATTATGTTGATATCATGTAAATTTAAAAAAGAAAATTATTTCTGCTCTATAAAGGTACTGTCTGAATGTCTGCAGCAGAGACAAAGGCTTCAAATGCTTATGAATGAAAGGAGGCAATGGCAGCAAAGTCAATATTACAAATTTAGTACAAAATATCCTTCCTCTTCAATATTGAAAATATATTGGCTTCTTTCAGATGCCATTCTTTCTTTGTGCTGTCCAACAAAGATACAGCTCTAGACAATATATGTATCTCAGGACTTTTTGAAATTGACTGTTTTCTCCCTTCTAAATGTTTAAATTTTTGGGATAACTATCCAGAGATATCTGACAGAATCATTTTTTTTAGAGAGATGGATCATTTTTCCTTGCCTATGGAAAAGCAAAAATAAGATAGGAAAGTGTCTTGGTTTAAAAGATAGGTATCTCCTAGGGAGGGACAGGGCCTCCCTAGGGATGGAGGATTCAAATCCCCTCCCTCCAAATTATTATGATTTAGAAAATTAAGAGGGCTTTCAGGCAGATGTATGGGGATAGGAATAACAGTTCTTCAGTAGTATATATGACAAAACAACAACCAAACAACGACTACAGCATTATTAATAAACAGAACCAAGAACCTTTCTTTCACAAAAGCCCAGGGCAGTTTGATCTCAGTGCCCCTGCAGGACTCGGAGGGGCTGAACTGGAAGGGAGGGAAGTCCCGGGCTGGTGGATGAGATGAGGAGCTCTGCGCTGGGGGCTGGAGCAGCAGGGGTGTCCCGGCAGGGGTGGGCAGTGCTGGGCTACAGAGTAGCAGGGGAACCTCAAAGCTCCAAAGCAGCGGTGGTGGGGGCAGGGCTGGAGAAAGCAAGCTCAGGATTCCCGGGTACACGAGCAGATGACCGTACAGTTCCCAGGACAGGACGGAGTGATGGCAGTGAAATCTTTCTGCAGCGAGCAGCAGCCTGACCATCCTCCCTGATACTGAGAGCAAGAGAGACAAACTGCCCCCCAGCTCTGTCTTTTACCTCCCCCAAAACTCGTATTCTCTCTCCCCTCCAAGAGAAAGTCCCAGAGACCCAAAACCAAAAGGTGTAGCCTGGTGCTACAATCTCCTTTTGCCACTTCCTTGTTTAGGTCAAGTACTCACAAGTACCCAGGAGTTACTCTCTTAGCAACTTATGGGGAAATATTCTATTAATAAAAAAGAAACAAATTCAACCCCCAACAGAAACTAATGTCCACATCTGGGACAGTTGTCTTTGCTTGTGTCTGTTAGCATGTGTGCAGGAAGCTTGAGTCTTCTATATTGCATTTACTTTGAAGAGTCAAATCTCTGACTTTGATTTGAGTCGAAAATGAACAGAGCCTCCAGCCTGAACTGAGCTTGCAGTAGTGAGCTGCTGTCTCTACTGATGAAGAGCTTCCTGCTGTATTTTCCTTCTTGCGACAGTCTGCTGTGGGGTCCGATGAACAGCCAGAGCTGATGTAAGGGGAGAGTTTGTGAGAAGGCTGGGAAAACCAGGGATTGAATTTTCAGTATCTGTTTGATCAGTTTACCAGTAAGATGAAGCTTCATTTTATACCCATCTCATTGAGCAGCTAAACTTCAACCAGACCACTCCACAGGTACATTGTGTTCAAGAATTGAAGGGCCTCCCATTTTCATGTGTCCTGTTACACACAAGCTCATTGCTGCTAGGGTTGTGGGCAGAAAGTTACTCTTCCAAAGAGTGCAGTGTATTGCCTCAGTTATGGCCCAGGAAAAGGAAAATGAACCAGAACCCAGAAGAAAACTCAAGCACCATGTATAGGAAAACAGTTAAGTTTGAAAATGGAATGCTAAAGGTACTAGCCTGCATTGCAGTCTTTGGTGCAGGACTGGTCAGAAAATACTGGACATGAGTTTACAGTATCATTTGGGCACAAAAACCAATTAGCTTTGGAAGACAAAAAAATACCAGAGATGCTGGGTCTCCTTACCTGGTTTTATGGCTGCAGGCAATTGTCTGCACCTCTCTCTGGGTCCTGCCCTGCCATTAATCCAAATAAGTGGGGTGTTCAGTGGAAAAAGACAGCACATGACATGAGAAATTGCTGGATGTGACAGATAACCATGTGAGGAGCTGGCAGAAGTTAGAGGTAACTAACCACCAAGAGGAATGGATGGACGGATGGATGGATGGATGGATGGATGGATGGACGGACGGACGGACGGATGGATGGATGGATAGATAGATGGATGGAGGGATGGATGGATGGATGGATGGACGGATGGAGGGATGGATGGATAGATAGATGGATGGAGGGATGGATGGATGGATGGATGGACGGATGGAGGGATGGATGGATGGAGAGATGGATGGATGGAGGGATGGATGGATGGATGGATGGATGGATGGATGGATGGATGAATTTTACAGGTGGCTAAGAAGGTTACATGAGGAACAATGAGCTGTCACAAATAACCGAGCTGAGGAGTGCTGGGACCTTCCTGCCCATAATCCTGCAAGGTCACCAGTGCCTAGGTAACCACATCAGTAATACTTTATTTGGGTATATATGTAACAAAACTGGCAGCCACGGGAAAATAAAAAGGCTGCTGTCTATTTGGGAAGAGGCTGCAATAAGCAAGGGGAATTGTGAGAATGGCAGAAAGGAGGGACAAAGGATCATAAGGTGCACGGACACTGTGAGCTGTCTGGGGGATACTTGATGGCCAGCCCTGCTCCAGTAAGATAAACCTGTTCTTCTGACCATATCACAGGGGCCAAAGCTGTGGCTGTGAGTTCCAGGCTGGGAGACAGTGTGCTCTTCTGATGCCACAAGGGGATGGCTGGGTGACCCAGAGTGTCCCTGTGCATCCCAATGTCCCTGTGCCCATGCTCATTCCAGTCTCGAGGGCACTGGCAGCTGTCATTTTAGACAGCTAAAACTGTCAGGGATGGTCCCTGGGTACCTTACCTGGAACAGTAACAGGTGAACCAGCTGGCCTCAAATTGCAAACTGATGTTTTGTCCCAAGAATATCTATGAATAAAAAGACAGTAATCTTCTTTCAAGTGAAAACATTGTTGAGCTTGTTCTGTAAAACTAAGAGTGTGTCAGAAAAGAAAAAGAAATGCATAAAAAGTTTGTTGGGAAAAAAGCATTTATTATTTTAGTGGGGTGCAGGGGGTTACTTAGGGACAGGAGTACAGAGGGTTAATTTCTCAGTCTTCTTACACTGATCAAGTGGGAATGCTTGGAGGACTAATCATAAATAATCATAATCATATCCTGCCTAGATGGATATGGATTTAAACATAGATGCAGATGCTTGAAAATTATTCTATAAAGATACTGAGAGCAAAGAGGGGATATGTGAAATTAACAGCAGAATGGGCTAATTAAGATCTTCAGATAGGTGCTTAAAACTGGGTTATTATGTGGAATGTTGCTTACTTGAATGTGCCTTTTAAAAATGCTCTTTTCTTGAGTATTTTTGGTTTTGTTGTTTTCTTTAACTTAACCCCTGCCCCCAACCCTTCTGTTCTGACCTCTCAGGGGCACGGAGGTGTACGAGGCAGTTCCAAGCTAGTGAACTCTAGCGAAGAACGCTGAGCCCACTCTACAGTTTCTTGGTCCAGCTGCCTTTGACATATTTTACTGAGGAAGCCTCTGGGAACACATTGGCACTGAATAACACTGAAAAGAAAAAACTACTTTGAAAGCAACTTGTTGTTATTGTTGTCTTAAGGGTCACTGTGAGAGTCTCAGTCCATGCATTCTGAACATTGCCTCCTGAGCAAGCCTCAGTTAAAAGCTTGATTGGTTAAATACTCCTTACATTTTTCCCTGAAAATGGGCTGTCTCTCTTTTAGTTTCCCGTTTCACCCAAGCGTCTCTTGGCTAGCTCATGAATTTGTTGAATAAAAGCCACAGGAAAGCTGGAAGAAAGTGGACAAGAAAGAGCTGCAAAAAAAGCATTGGCTGTGCTAAAGGAAAGGAAATGCTGCGTCCCACATCAGCATTTCCACATGGAAGGATAAAAGGTACAGAGCTAATCAGAATTCATCAGAGACCTCTTTTGCATAAATAATTTAAATGGTTCTAATTTTTTTAGAAAAGAGCAATTTTCTTAAGATCTGAAAGGGTTCTGCACTCATGCCAAAATTGTTGAATCTTCTCAGACTTTCTAGAAGATCAGCAGCAGTTCCATTCCCTAGGTAGTTGCAGGTACCGTGTTGGCACAATTATTTCAAAACTACTTGTCTGGGACTGTACTTTGGAAAGCAAATGTTCACATCTTTCCATATGTGAGGGTTCAAGTCTGAGCTCCAAAGAGCAGCCAGCAGCATTAGAGGGAATGTATCTCCCAGCTGCTTTACTACCACTGCTTTTAACATGGAAACATTTTGCAATACTCCCAAACACAAGTTAAACATGAGCACATAAATTCACATGCTGCTTTCAGAGCAGATGCTTTTTCATTTTTTTTTTTTTTTTCTGTCAGCTGTGCCCCCCACAAGAATTGATGGTTCAGGTTGAATGCATGTTGTTATGCTATTTTTATGTGTGGTTATTGGGATTGCTTCTTGTTTGTGTGTTGGTAGCTGCCTGCCAGCTGGTGGCTACATTCTGCTGAACAATTAGCAATTTTCCCCATCTGGTGAATAGATTTACTCCACATGCACCTTGCATGTGATAACATCTGAGGTTCAAATAGAGACGTTTTGGTAAAAGTCTCCTCTTCCCTATCTACAGTAGGGCTTTCTGCTCTGTGCTGTTCATGTTTTCAGAGAACTATGGCTTTTAAAAGTGATGGGATTGTGGTTTACGTGGTTTGTCTACTTCAGTTAGATCATGATGTTTGCAATTCTCCTAGAAATAAAGCAAAACTAGAAAAATTATGTTCCTAATTTGATGAATAAATAATATGAAGGATTTTTTCCTTCTCATACAAACTTTCTTCATAGTGCACTTTATTTTTGGTGATCTGCTTTGTTTCCACCTCCTGCACAGCTTCAAATTAACAGATAATGTGTAAAACCTACCACTGCAGGATTGAATTGTTTCAGAGTCCACTTCACTATATCTCATCCTACCAGATCCTAGGAGTCATGTTGTGCACCCATTTAAATTGAAAACCTTACAGGCTTGGTTGGGCCATTTCAAAGTTTGCAGAGATTTAGCTTTAATCCTCTTAAAATATTAGGCCATGTGACCTTGCATACCATATTGTCAGTGGGATAAAGATCCCTTTGATTTTTATTTACACTTCTTTACATGGGGGAAAGCAGGTTAATTCATTTCATCTCAGTGCCACCTTTGGCTCTGTGTGGCCTCCCTAGGTCACTCATGTGGATGCAGGAATGCTTTGGCAAGTAGAGTTTGCATTCTTGTGCTGCTCTGTGTTCCAGTTGGTTCTTCGGAGGCACACTTACAAGATGTCAGCTTCGCAGGCAGGTAAATTGTTTTATTTTTGCATAAAAGATGTCCTTCCATCTATCTTTACAAAATGGAATTTTTCGTTATAAGTGTTTCATGCAGACAATTTCTACAACTCATGTACTTGCTTTTAGTTTATAACTTTTCAGTTAAACAATGGTTTCTGAAAGCTGGCAATTGTTCCAACCTGCTGTTGTTATGAATTTTGCCGTCAAGCTTGGGGATTTTTTTAACATTTACTGTGCAGCAAAAAGAAGGCATAAGGACTAGAGAGAGAGAGAGAAAATGCTGTAACCATGGAGGATAATGGATTTCAAAAAAACCCTGAGTACATGGAAATCCTACAGCCCCTTTCTTCATCACTTTGCATGGCTATTTACACACATGCAAAAGCAGTAAAAAATACTGATTTACTAGTGTCCTTGGCTAGAAAACTAAGTTCCATGGAAGGAAAAAGATAGGTCTTTCTGTCTAGAAGAGGGAAGGGCAATGCATAATTTTCAGAGATAAACTGAGAGAACTCCGGTGTTATTCAAGCATTTAGTTATTTTGACAATGACAAAAAAAAAATTCGAGAGGACGAGTACTTTCTATGAAAATATCCCTTCAGCCTAAACCTCATTTTTCCATTTAGTGTTGCACTCAAAATTTGGCTAGGATTGTTTCCCTACGGTCTTCCAAAGCCCAGGGAAGGGTGGTAAGGCAGTGATGATTTCAGGCCTAGTGCTAAAATGAAGAGGTTAGTTCATAAAGTTAATGAGTTCAAATTCAAAATATTAACCTGCCCTGCCATCTGCTAGTAGTCAAGCTATTCTAACACCATACCAATATTACAGGCTTTATAAATGTTCTCTTCCTACATATTATTCCTTGTGGAAGAAGTAACTCCTCATACTTCAGTGACTCAGTACTTGCCACTGCTCTATGAAACAACAACACAAAAATTAAATTATTTAAGCACATAAAAGCCCATTAAACAAAGAAAATTTATCAGGTGATCTGATTTACCAGACAACACCTATCCAAACTTTTTATCTCTAGCTACATTTCCAAATGACAGTGACCATTTCAACAAAAAGCTGTACATTCACAGCCTTCCCCAGTGGTGGAAATCTATGAGGATTTCTACAAGATTTAACACCCTGTCAAATGTGCAAAAATCTTTGTCCTAAAGAAGGACATCTTCCAATTTAAATATCACCTTGATCTAAAAAAAATCTAGTTTTCATTACTGCAAGTAGTAGCTACATGTTCAGACCAGCAAAGGTAAAACAACTGTTTTTTCATTCTATTTTATATTTTACACCTCCAAACATTTTTTATTTTTTACCATACATAAATCTTTAGAAGAAATACTTTCATTTTTGGGGTCGGGGCAGGAGAATGAAGCTAGGCAGATAGCTATAGCAATTTGAAGCCTTAGCTCAATTTCTGACTGAAAAAAAGGGGTCACATTTAAACCATTGGTTCACTTTTCCTTTCATATACTGCAGCTAAACTGATTACCTTCTCCCCACCACATCCACCCCCAAAAGCAGGAGTGAGGGTTGTAACAAGGGCAGCTAAATCCAAGATAGATGATGAGTCAGAGGCTTTCAGCTGTGATTTGTGCAGCCTGGCATATTAATGTAAACTGATAGCAGCTTATAATGAGCATCTGCTATTGCCTCCTGTTAAAAATGAGGTATTGGACTTGCTGGACCTTTGATGTGACCCAAGTACAGCTGCTCTGGTGTTCTTTGTAAGGGCTCAAACCATTAATGCAGCCGCCAAGGAGAATAAAAAAAAAAATGTGCAAGGGGTGACGGTCACAAGTTCCTCAGATCTCTCTGTAAATTGATAGAGTTTGGGAGTCCAGTTCCAGAAAAGTTAGACTTAGGGATTAGTTTCTGGGGGAGGAGAGGACAGCATATTCACAGAGAGACTCGAAGATATAGATGAACTGCAGCCCTGGAATGGGGCTACATTTTTTAACTAAATTGAAGTTTGGTTTTTATTTGGACTCTGCAGGCTTAAAAAGTACCAGATGCAGAGAGACAAGCTCCAAACTCTATTGTGAGAATGAGTCAAAAGGGAGGCCAGCCTGCACTAGGTATATGTGAGAATGATCACTCACACAGCTCCTTCCTGCATAGTCAGTTTTAATTTATCTTGCATGTCTTATAGTCCAAGAAAGGTGATCTCTGTGAGAAAGGGGGAAAAAGGTGTCTAAGGAAAACAGAGGTTCAAAATTTGCAAAGAGATTTGGGATTGGATGTGAAAATTGAGTCTCCTTTTAATTAATTTAAAATAGCTGAATGGTGAGTCAATGGTATTTCTCTAAATGCGTGGTTATAAGCTGAAAAGATACAGAGCACACATCAGGGCATTAGATCTGTAGATCACTACTCGGGAATGGTATAAAACCTGAGCTGAAAATTAAATGTCATCCCATGTTTAGTATTTGATACAGTGAAATATGGCTTTTGAGACCTGGGTAGAGAACTGAGGACTAAGTGAATACTTTGACATCCTTCTGCTGCCATGTGAATGAGGAAGGCAAACAAAAAGCTCATGCTGGAGTGGGTGGGGGTGCCAGAGCCTATTCCTTGCAATGAGTTGACTGGATTAGACAGTTTCCACATAAACAGATGTGGGGAAGGTTATTACTCTCTGAAAGCACTAGTGTCAGGCAGCAGCAATGTGAGAGAAGTGCCAGGTTATAAGCAGAATTTTTTCTCAGGATTCAAGCTGTTTCTTTCCCAGTTTTCTATCCTTTCCCCCTTCTGAGAGATCTGATGAAATTATTAGTTGCTGTGACAGGTGATAAGTGGAGAGAGATGGGAATGACTGTCTAGAAATTCAGAATGGACTTTATTTTTTTATTTTCTTCCAAAACTCCTTCTTGCTCTTCAACCCTTCCTCCCTTTTCCTGAGTGCAGAGGTTGCCTTCTCTCCCCCTTCTCCTCTCCTTTTATGACCTTATCAGCAACACTTAGTCCTTGTTTCCCTTTGCCTGCAGGCAAGCAGGGCCCTGTTGTCCCACCTGCACTGAGCTGCATTCCCAGCTGCGGGCTGCATGGCAAACCACACTCCCAGAAATGCACCACAGGTCCTGCCATGCACTGCTGCAGCTGTCCTGGGAGCAGCTGGGCACTGGGAGGGAACAGGCTGGTTTATGGGGTAAAAAAAGAGCTGTGAGCAAAAGGGAAGGTAATTTCTTCACTGGGAATTCTGGTTTATTTTGGGATTTTTGATAGCTGCATGTTCTGTTATTGTTGATTCATTGTGTGATGCGGTGCAGTGCATGAAGTGTTTTTTTTTCATTTGGAAAAGAAAAAAAATCTAAATTGACAAATATAAAAATATGTTCTAATACTTGTGACAGAAATACAGGAAGTTAAAAGGAGGAACAACACTAAATGACAAATTCATCAGGTCCTGGACAGAACAACCTGTGGGACACCACTTCCACTGAGAGGGAGTTGGCAGATTCCCCTTTACCCCTTTGATGTTCACAACCAAGTGAAGAAACCTGGGACCAAGGAAGTGGAAATGAGTGGAAATCTTGAGATTAGATTGCAAGGAGTGAGAGGACAAAGCTCATTAGAGATGGAGGAGAAACAGTAGAAAGGAAAGGGCTATCAGATCACACCTATTGTTGGGGTAGGAACCCATCAAGTTGTGCAGTAAATGTTGCCAAAGAACAATTATTAGTCAATCCTTGCTCTAGCATAAACATCACCCAACAGGCTCTCAGGGAAAGGAGTGGATCTTAGAAAAGTACTTTTTGCTGTTTGATTGAGAGTGGAAAGGGCTATGTATGGGTATAACAAGCACAAGCTGTTTTGATCCAGTTCTGCTTAAGAGTGCTTTAAGCAGCAGTGCTGCTTTAAGTATAGCAATGCCTCCTGGCTGTACAGGAGTTCCTGAAATCTTTTGAATTGGCTTGAAAATGAAAGGTGACTGTTGTTCAGTGCAAGGCATTCTCCCTAAAGTCTCTCTGTGACTGTTTCAAGGAAGCAATGTGATGGCTGAAGCAAAATGTTCCAATAAACTCAGCTACTCAGGGAGTAAATCCCTGTGGCCAGCAAAAGCAGCACCCAAACTACAGTGTTGGAAGGTGAAAGCAGGTTAGATTATAAATGCAATGTTGTTGAAAACAATTTCACTGAACATGAAAAATTCAGATGGTACAAATCAGTCAGTAAGGCTGTGAGAGATTGCTCTGAGATGTGAGGGTAAAACAAAAAAGACTGTCGCCGGAAGAATACTGGGTCTAGAAAAACTAATGTGACAAAGCAGCCGGTCAGAAGTTTCAGGGGAAACAGACAAAACAAAAAAAGAATAAAAGATAATCAAAGATCTGAAAGGGAAGAAGGGTATTCCATGTCCCTGGGGTGAACAAATAGTTATTGTGAAACAGGCATACTAATGAAAGGCCTGGGAAATGAGTGAAAAAAATGTTCCACGGTGAGTAACTGAACAGACACTATTTATGCTCCGCTAGAAAAATCAGACAGAATGGAGAAGACTCAGGCTTAGGCTTGGTTGGACAGGATAGCCTTAAAGGGGTGAGGGTAAAAGCCTGGGAGGGCAAAGGAGTGTGCATGGCTGTCAGGACACATGGGAAGGGCATCCCTGCCTGAGAGAGGATCCACAGTTCTGTGTCTGAGGCAAAGAAACATCTATAACACCTCCTCCAGAGGAAGTGTGTGTGTTTTTCATGCTGATTTAGTCACCAAATGGTCAAGTCATTACTGAGACCTGTTTGCTGTGAGCTGAGGTTCTGGTGGTAGTGGTCTTGAGGGGATTTATGTCTTGCTGTGACATGACTACATGGCTCTTGTGCAAAAACCCCTTCTCTATTGAGGGAATAATGGACCTATTGTTCTTAATGGCTGTTTTGTAGGCTCCAAGTCACTGAGAAGTGTCTGATCCACTCTAAAGAGGCTGTATTTTGTATGCAGACACTCCTCCATTCGGATAAAATGTGGGACTAAATATAGAAGCAGACAGGCTTGGACTGTGCTTCTTAATTCTCTGGCTGGAGATCTTGGAGATTTTACAGCCCCACACCAAAATGCTGAGCTATGGCTGTAGATAAGACAAAGAGTGGTCAAACTTGACAGTGTTGAAGTAAAACTTGTCTGAAAATCTGGAGCCTGTTTACATGATTCCTGTGAAATATCTGATGGCTTCTCCAATTCGTCTCACTGGCTAATGTGCGAGCCAGAGGAGCATTGCAGTGGTGGCTGTGTGTGCTGTGTGGCAGCCCCACATCAGAGGGGTGAAGTGGAGGTGCCTGCCTCCTTTCCACAGCCCCCTTTCTGGGGGCAGACACCCCCACCTGCCTGCACACCCAAGAGAGGGGCATGTACAAGCTGGGGAGCTGAGTGGATGACGGAGGAAATGGGGTGCTAGGGTACATTTTGGTGGGTTGCTGTGCTTTGTAAGTGCAGCCTCACTTCATCAGCTTCCCATCTTCAAAATGGAGGTAATATAAACTCCTCTCTAATTTAAAGATAAATTAACTTTTGCTTCTGAAGCATTCAAGTGGCATATTGAGAAGCACCACAGGAGAGTCCATGAAGAGATAAATTATTTTATGCAGAGGGAAGGGATTTGGTTCCTGTACAGTTAAGCAGAGCCTGGAACTAGATGGTAGGTGAAGGGAATGAAACAATACACTGCACAGCTGTGCATTGGCACCATCTATTGCACTGAGTGAGGCACAGGGTTTCATCAGAAAAAATAGTATGTGGCCTTATAATGAAAGGTTGTGTTGTAAGTGGAAGGGGCCTAGAAAATCTTGAATCTGCCATTTCCTAATTTTGAAACAGTTGACTTTGCACCCACAATGTTCTTTCACTGTTGTTGTTTTTGCATGTAGCACAATACAAAGCAGAAAGGGCTTTTATTATTAAACAGAAGTGACAACAGGATGCATATCTGTGGCACTGGGCTGCACAGGAATGCAGTGGAGTCAGCAGTTCAGTGCATGGTTGTTTAATCCAGGATTTGGGCAGTCTGCAGGCAGTAGTCCAGCACTGCACAATCAATGTTCATCAGCTTGCAGATTAGACAGGAGCAGCTCACGACTGCATCCCTGTACTTCCCCTCCTCTCCCAAATATTTTTTCCCACATTGTACCAGCTGTACATGAAGATGAAACATTTTGCTTGTACCTCAACACACTGTTCAAGAGGCAAGCAGAGCATATACTTACTCCAGCATATGTCTTCCACCATGTGCTCTGTGCTCTCTTACAGAACCCTTTTTGTGTTAGACAAGGGTGAAATGTTAACATGAGGATAGCAAAGAAACAAGTTGACTTCTGGTGTTTAGAAGCAGTAATAGATGCTTGCCTCACTATGAACTTTGTGTAACTCAAGTTTAACCTTTACATGCTTGTGTAGAATAAGAGATAGATTAAGTTTGCAGGGGAACTGAAGGTTAAAAAAAAAAAAAAAAACTTCAAATCCCAAAGGCATGGAGAAGAAGCCAGAGGTCTGATTGCATTGTGTCAGATGGCAGTCGTTCTCCTCTTTGAAGCAGCACTGATACACACAGGATATTGTAATGCTGTGAGGTTACAGCCTCCTCGGTGAACCCACAGAAAATGTTTTAGAGGAGCAGGAGATCCTTGGCAAATTTAAGCCTAGAGCAATATCCCCAGTTTCTCAGTCTATTATTTTATGTTTGCTTTCAGGCAGTGTAAGACCAGTAGCACAGCCAGATGAAATTGTGTCATGCTCAGACTTCTGGTCCTGCCTCTTCATTACCTCCTTTCTTGCATCCCATCAAAAGATAAAATTACATTTTTCTTTTGATAAGAGGATGGAAATGAAAAGCCCAAGTGGGAAGACAGATCTGCTGCCCTAGTAGTTGTCTGGTGGCAAGACAAAACTTAAACCCTAGAGCCATATTTGCTTCCTGGACTATCCTTAGGTGATATAGACCACCAGGTGTCTACAGATCATGGGATGGAAATTGCTCTAATGGATGGGTCAGAAACAGTAATGAATAAAATTTATAAATAAATTTATACATTAATGAAGTATCCCCAGAATGATAGGTAAATGCAAGTAAGGGGAGCTGCAGGGATTAGGGGTGCACAGGCAAAACTAGTGCAGCTGCTCTTTTGTATCTCCCAATAGACCTCTCCTCCAGGACTGGGGACACAAACCAGTACAAAATCCTACACTCTTCTCAATGCTATCAGAAGCCTGGTTTTAGAGTCCAAGTCAGACCCTTCCTTCAAGGTGCACATTTGTTTAAATCTGGAGGCTTGAGAAGACCCCAATATGTTGAGGTGTGGGGACCCTGATGTTGAATGTCTCTTTGTCGCCCAAAAGCAATGTAAGAGTAGGCCCTGAAAAGAGCAAGAATATAATTTTATTCAGTATCTGCTGGTCCAAAGCAGAGCTTCTCTGATTCTATCTCTTCTGACCCCAATTTTATATTCCCTCACTTCCTTTTTTTGCTGCTGCTTGTAAGGTTATGGCATGAGATCTGGACTAACTGAATACTTCTGGATCTTTTTTCTTTAGTTTTATACTGTTAGTTTCATCTCCCCAAACAAACTCTTCATGCAGAAGTGTTGGAATTGATCCTGGTGCAAGGGAGTGGGCAAGATCACTGTTGGGGGCAGAGCTGCTGGATGCAATGCTGGGCTGGGGCACAGCTGACTTGGATCAACTTCATTTACTAAGGAATCACATCTTCGTTAAACATTCTAGTGCTTAATGTTGTTTCAGGCCTGGGAGAAGTGATCCCTTGATTACATATGATGCCTAAATAATTATCTAGTCCAATGACATGCAGAGAAAACTATCACTCTCATTGATCCAGAATGAAAAATCCCTTAGATCTTGCCTCCAACTTCCAAAGCAGTCTTTGCAGTGTTTGTTGCTGCTTGCAGGTGTTAAGGCTTATAACAACTTTGAGCCTTTTCTATTACTCATGTGGGGTCCTAAGTGGCTGAAGTATAAGTGTATTGTGTGCTTGTACTACAGGGATTGTACAAATTAAAACTAATTTCAGGGAGGTGGGGAGACTAAAAGAAAAAGGAGGCAATGAAGAACTACTGGAGGAAAAAACACAAAAAAACCCCAAGCCATCTTTATAGATCAACCAGTATGTTTACAGCTACTGTTGAAAGATGAGTTATTGAATGATACCTGTTTTCACCCTGACCATAGATTTCAGAAATGCATGCAAGTACAATTATCTTCACCCAAGCGGTAAAGATTTGGACAGTTTTCAAATCTAAGTGTTGTTTATGAATTGATTTTTGCCTCCTTAAGTTCAGCTCAGCTATCCTTGCAGCATACCAAGTGTCATAACCAGCCTGATGGATCACACCGGGGTTACGTTTTGCATCTGGAATCCTGCAACACTCATCCTCGAGAGATGCTTTCAGACATCAGCACTTGGAGTGGGAAGAAAAGAAGCAGTCACAGGAATATGTACCAGTCCCCCCTGTAAATATAAAATAAAGGCTGTGTCCTTTAAGGGCAGTTCTTTGTTCCTGCTTCTGTGTTTTCACTGTTTGTTAGCTGCGTAATCTCTGAGGGTAACAGGGACCCGACATTTTCTTCTAGGCCAAATCCTATGGTCAACTCTCAGTTTTAACTTGTGCAAACTGAATGTGAAAACTGCAGGGATTTGTCTGCATACAGACTTTCACTATTCTATTTGCTGTAAAATTGTTTATTATGAAGATTTCAGTCTCCAAAGAACCTGTGCTCTCAGGGACAGAACATGCATTAGATTGGTGGAGTAATCTGGTAATGCAAATTCTTCATATTTCATGAAGGGAGCATTTACTCTGCAGTCTCAAATGCTTCTTGGCAAAACAGACTGGCAGCACTGATCTCTGGCAAGATGGCAATGCTCTCATTCCTTCCAGAAGGCAATAACTAAACTACCTCTCCTCCCCTCTGGGAAAGGCTATAAATAGAGGTCTGCTGGGATCCCAATCCCACAATGACAGAGGCAGCTGCCATCTGGTATTGCCGTTGACCCCCTGTCCCTTCTTCATCTTCTCTCTTTCTTCTTTGATGGTATTTGTGTGATTTTGAGGTAAGCTGGTCCAGGGGATTAAACCAACTGAAAAGTAATCGTAGGAAAAGAAGAGGCTGGTGCTTGCACATATTGCACATTGCTTCCTCCACATTTCTGGCCACCCCCAGAGAAGCTGACTACCTTCCACAAGACTTTCTGAAGTTCTGGGCAACAAAATAAACAGCTTGCGAGGTGACTAAGGGATTCAAGCTTAATCCATGTCTGTGGAGCAAACTGCCAAAGAAAGGCACATGTTCAAACTGGAAAACATCAATCATATACTATTTACTAACTGCAGTCACAGTTACTATTTCTGTACTGGGAAACCACAAAAAGATCAAAACCTTGTAGGTTAAATTAATAGGAACCAAGATAGACAGCAAAACAACTAGCTCAGAACTACCAAGTTGTACTTAACCCAAGAGTCACCCTTAACTCACGAGCCTTTGCAGCATCCCCTCTTTCCTGGGAAAGTGCTGTGTTTCTCTGCAGGAGGGGGTGTGACCTCGGGGAGGGACACAGCCTAAATGAGAGCAGGATTGCCAGTTTAGGAAACAAGCAGTGCAACAGATGTAGCCAGCTATGAGGGTATATCTGTTGCATCATTTTTTCCCTAAATGTTCAGCCTGTTAAGACCTAGTGCCTAACAAAACTGCGGGAGGACATTTTTAATCTGACCGCTACTGCATGTGTTGGAAGAAACCTCTACAAAGGATGCCCCCAGTGCCATGTATTTTGCTGGAGGGACCAAGTGACATCTGCTTTATCAAGATGCAGGAAATGCCATTTCCTGTCTAGTCAGGGGCATCAAGCCAAATACTGGTCTCAGTTGTCAGCCAGACAATTATTTGATTATGGATGTACTGCCAGCTTGTGTTTGTAGATCATCTTCCAGCTAGACTGCAAAGATTACATATACATTTGACAGTCAATATGGGCTTATTTTCAGCTTAAAACCATTACTTAATAACACAGAAGGCTGGTCTTGTGAAAGTGAATTGTTCTCAACTCTCCTGCTCTTAAAAAGTTTTGATGTGCACTGATGAGTTTGCTCAGATCCTCATTCTGTGTTTTTTGCAGAGAGAAGAATCAGCTTCTTCTTCTCAGTAAGAAGAAAGAAGTAATACTTTTTTTCTCTATATCCCAAAATAAATTAAGGTTTTCTGGCAGTGGTGCTCATTTCACCCCTTGGTTTTGAGAAACACTATTCATCCTGAGAAAACAACTCTCTGTCTGTTGGCTTGAGGATCCAGCTGCTTGTCATGTTAAACCATGTGGAGGCTGCATCTGAGTCCATCTGTATTGCCAGGATCAGTGCCCCAGGGACTCAGCACAAAAACACTTTGATCCCTCCCAGTGACAGGGTTTTTGCTAACAAGCCTCCAGACATTTCAGTTGGTATGTCATCACCCTTGCTAAACTAGAACAGAAGGATGAAACAAAAGTATCTCCAAAGACCTTTAATAACAATCGGTCGAAGGGGAATGAGTAAAACATCCCAGGTGAGACACTTCTGTAAAAAGCATTAGCATTGACCATATGATTGTAACGAGGACTGAGAGGCTTTTTTCCCCACCTTTTTTCTTTTTTCTTGTCCTGTTCTTCAGAGATAAAAGAGAGGATGGGAGCTACGACTGTGAATTGCAGGGAACAAAGTGCTTAACATCCTTTAAATAGCTTGATAGGGTCAAAGTAAGACAAAAAGTCTAAAACGCATAGAAGAGAGAATGAACCTGAAAAGTCCTAATACGTTTTATACTGAGTGGCCCCCCTGCAAATTGTGCCTCTTAGTGATGGCCTGATTAGTCCAAATTTTTCACACACTTAACAGCAACTACAGTACAAACCTCCTATACACCGTGAGAGGATTTATGCTTTTAATTCCTACCATTATGGAGCTGCAAATATACCCCATTGCTTTTACCTTTTAAAATCCAGACTTCATGTGCAGTATGCATGTGATTTGTGCAGCCAAAGCTTTGGATGAATGCTTTAAAATAGCAATCATCTCATGCCTCTGCCCTGGGGCAGTAAGTAAGAAGTTAACTAATGCCTTGTGTTGATGAAGCACCCTGGTCAGTGAATAACCTGCAGGTAGAGTTAAATTTTGTGCTAGACAACTGAGACCTAGGGTTTTTACGATCCAAGTGCATTACTTGAGCAGAAATCAGATTGTCAACAAGGCAGTATGTGATTAGTATTAGCAAGGCAACTTTCAATAGATCATGTAAATGAAGCAAAGAGGGCAGCAAGGCCAAAATCCTTGTCTTAATTAACAGAAAGCATACTTTGTAGATGATTTCATTGCTTAAAGGAAAAGAACAGTGAAGGAGAACATAAAACTGCAAGGCTTTATCTAACATGCCCAGCCACATTCCCCCTACTTCTGCAGAATAATTCTGCAGAAAAGAGACAAACTGATCTAAAAGCCCAACTGCCTACAAAAGCACGGAAAGTTTTGCCACTTGGAGAATGGAACCTTGTGCAAATAAGTAACAATCCAGCATGACCTAGTAGAGCAGAAACATTTAAGTAGCTCATCAGCTACTAGGCTAGAGTATGATTATTTAAACATATGGTATTAGAAGCACCCATTTCAGAAAAAAGGGCTACTTACAAATCTAGGAAATCAATGCATAGGTATCTTCTTAACAGTGTGATAGGGTTTGATCAGTTCATCTTGTCAAGCACGATTCAATAGTTACCTTGACTACTTATTATTAAAAATGTTGTTCTACTTTGTGAGCATTGAAATATATGCAAACCAAGCTTTAGATAATTTGTCTCTAAAAAGCTGATGTTTCTGGAAATGTACCTTTCATCCTAGTTCCAAGATTTTTATTTGAAAAGTTATTTTATTCTTTTTAAACAGCAGGCAAGCAACCAAGCCACCTACCTCTTTCCTCCTCATTCTCACCAAA
Source organism: Cisticola juncidis (assembly GCA_013400215.1). Taxonomy (NCBI): domain Eukaryota; kingdom Metazoa; phylum Chordata; class Aves; order Passeriformes; family Cisticolidae; genus Cisticola; species Cisticola juncidis. The sequence goes on from VXBR01011469.1 coordinate 197,468, forward strand.
ATATTTTTTCCTCCTCAGCATCACCAAAATAATTCTCCATTTCTTTAGCAATGTAGAACTGCAGAAGAGAGAAAACTCTTTGAAGCACTTACTCATCCTTCCCATGCAGGGCAAAAGGAGTCCATGTTTCTCCTGACGCTCAATGGTTTTGGCTCCTCTGTGGTCTCATTAACATTCTTTTTTTCATCCAGAGCATCTCTGTGTTTTAAAGCTGGGTAATGTTTGCATTATGGTTAAAACAACCCAGAAAAGTTGGATTACTTGTATCATGTATTTCTTAGTGAGTGGCACCCTAAGAAACATTTTCCTGCCAGAGCTCCCAGCTGTCCTCTTGACAGAAACTCTTGTGGCAATGAGTGCAAATAGCTCAGTAAGTGGTTCTAGGGTAAACGTGAAAACTCTCCCCCATGCCAAAGGGAGATTTCTCAGGAGCATTTCACAATGTCACTCTCCACAAACATCAAGCCATGCCTGATGGCAACCAGGCTGACATTGCCTCGGTATTCCTCTTCTCTTGAGAGTGCTTTGACAGACTGTTTTGTTGTGGGTTTTTTGTTTTTCTTTTATTTAATGGCAGCTTTGCAGGGTTCATTTATGTTAGCTAAGTAGCAATGTGCCCACTGATGTGTTAGCAGTCTTTCCTGCATCATCGGCAAAGCAGAGATGCAACCAGCTCTACTACTGTGCTTATAGTACACCCTGATCGGAGTTGGCTTCCTTGTTTTATTTTGTGCTATTACACTTGGGAATATGGGTACATATCAATCATGTCAAGATTCCTGAAGACATTGTATCATCCTTGCCTGTCTTTCTGAGCTGTAAATCAAACCAGCAGCATTATATACTGCCCTCCTACGTAAGTCTGGTGATTCAACTTCAGGAAACATCTGAAATATATCGATCACATCACTGAGCTGTCCAATATTGTTTTACAGCTAAAGAAGGAAAAATACTGCAGCTGAGAAGTCAGATTCGTGTCTCAAATGACCTTCAAAAGGATCCAGGTGACATAGAGAAGAGAGGGAGGGTTACTTTTTCCTTGCAGGTGTACCTCATCCTTTGGCATGAATTGAACAATACCCACTCACTCGAAGATTCCTGATCTCATTTTCAAATGTTATGGATGGATTTTTTAGTTCCCTCCTGCTTGTTCTAGCTTATTGTCACAATCATTAAACAGCTCTGGCACAGGTAGAAAGCAGAAACCAAGGGAGTTCCTCTCCTCTGTGTCTCTGATTTGTGTAGATTGATGCCCTTTACCTCTTGGTTTGTACCCTGAAGAGAAACCTTGGAGATTGCTCAGTATTAGCTGAGGAACACTTGCCTATTATCCTGTTCTTCAAATTGTATGATATGCATTAGGTTTCCTTGTTTCAGTGAATGAAGCAGAACTTGGTAGCTTACTGCCTGTCTGTGAAGTCTTTCAGCAGTAAGTCACTGCTTTGCTTACTCCCTTAGGTTCTGATAAGTGCTGCTATGTTTCTGATCATGGTTATACAGAATCAAAGTTTTTTCTGTTTTTCAATTGACTATTTTGAGCATCCTTTGGTAACAGTTGTGTTTATAGACAGTAGCTGAATCAGCTGAAATACCAAACAATAATAACTGCAGAGAATTGTATTTAACTAAAAAGTTCAATTTTATGTGATCCAGAAAAGATTTTTTTCTTCTTTCCCCTGAAGTACTGTGCATGTTCTCTAAGTCTATCCCTGAGAGAATCTAAATTTACTCTTTCCTGGCTTTTGAGAAATACACAGCAAGACATCAGCTGTTGGTGGGTAAGAAAGCTCTGAAGTGGAGGAAAAGAGAGAAGCTTACAGAGGAGAGGTGCGTGTCTGTATTTCCTAGTTTTCAGTCTCAGTCTGGGCTGTCCCTGGGGTGCAGTGGCAGAGCTGAGGGCAGGAAGAGCCCTGTGCTGTGGGCAGGCTGGCTGCCAGTCCGCTCTCACCTGAGAGCCGCGCAATTCCGCACACACTCGTTACTCCGACTGCGGCACCACGCGGCTGGCAGTGCTGGGTGCCTTCGTACGGGAATGTGGCCAGGGCTGCCCAGAGCAAAGCTCAGCACCCTGTGTGTGTGAGGGGCCATGCATGGGAGGAACCAGGGCCTTGCACATCTTTTGCTATCCGCCTGGCCTTTGTGAGGGACTTTAACGCTGCCGTACGCCAACTTCTGCTTTGAGACTCCTTTCTTCTGCCGCAGTGGTGCAAGGGCAGACCTTCATTTACACAGAAACCTCTGTGAGCAGCAGGTCCTAACTTTTATAATGTAAGTGCCTGTAGACAAGAAAAAAGGAGTTCTGCTTTTATGCTTTTGTGTAACCTAGGCTTTATTCCTCAAAGGCCTTCTCCTGCCGATAAGAACAAAACCCTCCACGCAAATGGCTATTTCTGCCACCATCCCCAGAGGTGACATCTCCTCTGTCTGCCCCTGGCTCAGGATGCATGGGCTACTGAGAGCACGTCATCCTCACAAGAAGTGCAAGAGCTTCCTTGACCTATCAAGCTCGTTACCTGCTTGGGAGGAGATGCTGATGGGAAAGCTCTTTGGAACAGAGATTCTGAGTGTCAAACTTTTTCTTTTTGGTAATGGCTCAGTCTAACTGAAGAGATATAATTATTACAGGCTTTACAAACATCACTATATTTTTCTGAAATTATGGCCAGTTGCACTTTTTTCTTTTTTGTTTTTTTATTTGCTTGGGTTTTTTTCTTTTTGATTTCCCCCCTTACTTTCTTTTTCTTTTTCTTGGTGCAGTTTAAGACTGAGTCCTCTCTTTCTGTCATTTGCTACTTGGAGAAAGAGACTCACCTGACTACAAACACCTTTCAGGAAATTGTAGAGAGTGATAAAGTCACCTCTGAGTCTCCTTTTGTCCAGACTAAACAATCCCTACTCCCTCAGTCGTTCCTCACAGGGTTTGTGTTCCAAGCCCCTTTCCACCCTCGCTGCCTCCTCTGGAAGTGCTCAAGCATCTCAATGTCCTTCCTAAACTGAGGGGCCAGAGCTGGACACAGCACTTGAGGTGTGGCCTCACCAGTGAAGAGTACAGGGGTAGAATGATCTCCCTAGTCCTGCTGGACACACTATTCCTGATCCAGGGCAGGATGCCCTTGGCCTTCTTGGCCACCAGGGCACACTGCTGGCTCATGTTCAGCTGCTGTCACCAGCACCCCCAGGTCCCTTTCTGCCTGGGCACTGTCTAGCCACACCATCCCCAGCCTACAGTACTGCAGGGGATTATTGTGGCCAAAATGCAGGACTTGGCACTTGGACTAATTAAACTTCTTCCTGTTGGACTCTGCCCATCCATCCAACCACTCCAAGTCTCTCTGCAGAGCCCTCCTCCCTTCCAACATATCCACACACGCTCCCAGCTGAGCGTGTCCGCATATTTACTAATGAAAGACTCAATACCCTCATCCATGTTGTCAATAAAAATATTGAACAGAACTGTCCCCAACACAGACCCCTGAGGGACACCACTGATGCCTGGCCCCCAGCTGGATGCAGCACTGTTCACCACCACTCTCTGGGCTCAGCCATGCAGCCAGTTCCTGACCCAGCACAGAGTGCTCCTGTCCAGGCTGTGGGCTGCCAGCTTTGCCAGGAGTGTGCTGAGGGAGACAGTGTCAAAAGCCCTGCTAAAGTCCAAAGAGACAGCATCCACAGCCTTTCCTGCATCCACCAGGAGGGTCACCTGGTCATAAAAGATCAGATTAGTCAAACGTGACCCACCCCTCCTAAACCCGTGCTGGCTGGGTCTGATACCCTGGCCATCCTGTATGTGCTGCATGGTGGCACTCAGTATAAACTGTTCCATTACCTTCCCGGGTACTGAGGTCAGGCTAACTGCCCTATAATTACCAGGATCCTTCTTCCCACCCTTTTATGAATGGGAATCTCACTGGCCAGCTTCCAGTCATCCGAAACCTCACCAGTAACCAAGTTTTACTTTTATCCTTTTTCTTTGTTTTTCTTAATTTGTTTTTTTCTTTTTTTCCAAAGGAAAGCTGGTTGTGTCCTTCTTCCTCTTGAGTCGCAATAGGACAGTGGCACAAAATTCAACACCATTCTTTTTCTTTCTTTCAGGCAGTTGGCTCCAAATGTTTTGTTTTACAGCTTCAAGAGCCTGATTTTTTTACTCTGCATTAACTCTGAGTAAACAAATAAGAGCTCCCTTTCCCAAAATGTGGTTGTAGATATATGAGATAAAGGTCCTATACAATTTTTGAATGTATCTCTAGTGGCATTTCTAACTATAGGTGAATCCTGTATTAAGTAGTTTGTGGTGGTAGCAGCAGAAAAGCCTAAGGGATAGCATAAAGATATCAAGATTGTAACTGTCCTGTTGGGATTTTACTAACAGAACCACCTCAAGTACAGGATGTGAAAGTTACGGTGATATAGCATGCTTCACCTCGAGCAATTCCAGCAAAATACAGAACTCAAGGCTCTTGCAGCTCTGAGCACTGTAGAGTGACACGTTTGATGTGCTGCAGCGATTCCACCATCCACGAGGACAGAACTGGTTGCTCCCGAAAGCAAAACAATGCTTACCTGAAATATCAGTGATGATAACCTCAGCCACAGCATGACATTAATGAGAGCATGTGGAGCTGGAGATGGAGAAATACTGATATCAATTTATAACTGAAGCTGTATCCAAATACAGAAGTTATTCCTATATGCTGGGAATACCAATCACAGTACAATTATAAATAAATGAAATATAAATAAATGAAAGAGGTCTCTGTTGTCAGTGGCACAGGTGCAGACAGGGATAACTGATTTACTTTCTTGCCCATGAGGGAACTGCTCTATTGGTATAACAGATTTAACTGCATTCAGATTGGAGAAACTGTTCAGGTTTCAGTCCATTATAACTAAAGAGCCTCTTATACTGGTGTAGATGAAGACTTGAGGTTAAGACATGCTGAGGGACAGAACATCACTTGTATTCTCTCTGTAGTTAACAGAAAACATACACAGAAATGAAATCCTGTGCAGTAATAATTTCCATTAATTTACTATGTCAAGTGCAGAATAGAAAGTCATTATATTTCCACTGTACATCACTCTAGCGTAACAAGTTCATAAGCCATTAAGATAATGATTTCTACCATTACTTGTCAGTAAAGTGTGAGAATATTTTGTTATCCATTTACATTAATTTCAACATGCATGCATTTCATCAGAAACATGGACTTTTTTAAGTGATTGTGTCCCATTGATTAATGTAGCCAGAAGTTTCCTGATTTGCCAAATGTCACAGAATATTTTATTAATGATGCCTCTTTTGTGTATAAAGCTTTGCATCAGAAGAGGTTTCATCTTATAAATTAGTAAAGCTCAGAAATATTCAGTTTAAAAAGAGAATATTTGTAGTGTGGTTGCTGTGTTGAGGACTCATTCCTAATGCACACTAGTAGTGATCTTTTGCCTTGGGATGAGTGAAAAGTGTGACTCTTAGAGGCTGAGTTCATGTAGTCTCTAAAGTAATGAATCATTCTGATAGAGTGAGCCATCTGTATGCAATAAGGTTTTGAAATGCTGTTCATCTGAGAAGGAACAAGCCCTGCCATGCTTACATCCATTCAGGACTGGATGTCAAACTCCACAGGTAAACTTCAGCTGGATGTAAGGAGACAATGTTCACACAGCTCACCATCTCCTCCCTTTAAAATAATACCTCTCTGACAAAACTGCTTTTTGCTGGGAATTTTTGATTCTTCAACACTAACAAGTTTCAAGGGAACTAGAAGCATTTTCCAGAAAGAACTAGGCACATATCCTTGGATAAGAAATAACACTACACTAGACCAAGGACCAGGGACTCAAATTTTCAGGGTTTGACTTATCTATTCAGATCAGTAACACAAACCTCTGCCACCAGCTGCGTTGTGACACTATCGACTCAGCTCTTCCTGCAGCAGTTCTGTTTTGTGTAGTTAGAACAGGGACTTAGACTCAACCTGATCCCCCTTAACTGGGGACCCTCACTGCCTATTATTGAAACCTCTTTTTCATCCTAGTTTGAAATGTTTTCTTTCCTCCCTAATGGAGAAATGGGAGATATTTGAAACCTTTGATTGGAGGCAGTAAAAATATTTTCTGTTTACTCAATGTAACATAGAGTGGGTTGAAAGCAACAATATGTACTTCTACTCCTTTTGTTTTCTTTTTCTGTGAACATTCAAGTGAAAAGGATTTTGTCCTCCACAATTGTGGAAAAACAATTTTAGCAATTTATTTAAAAGTGCCCTTGGAAACCAAATATTATATTTTGCCAAGGCAAGCACTGTTGCTCAAAGAGCTTGAATATGCACTCAGCTGGGTAATAGGAACAACACCACGTGACTAATAAAATCAATGTCTGCTAAGTAATGTGGTTCAAACTGGAAATGTTTTCGATCAATCCAGGGGTATATTTTTTTCCTGACTGGAGAATAAAATAGAACTAGTCTAACAGCAGATCTTTTGCCATAGAAAAAGTTAATTTATATAAAGTAATATATTAATAGATCTGAGTAGCTCACCATGAAGTTCACATCTCTGATTTGGGGCTATCTTAACTTTGTCAAAGTAACATTAGCCCTTGCCTTCATATAAAGGGTCCAATTAAACCGATTTCTGCCCTTAGTCCTGACATGGCTTGTTGTTCCAATGCACTTTGAGTATTGAAAGGCAGAATAACCTGTCATTAAAATAGCTGGGAAGAGATCTGGCATAATTATATACTTTCTTGTTGCTGAAGTGATTGCTCAATATTAGCCCTGCAAATTACCAGCAAACTGTAAGGCACTGGGGCACTACAAATGTGGAAAGAGAGCCTGAAGGAGTAACACTGATAGAGTGAGAGAGTTCAAAAGCTTTCTTAAAGTCAGGTGGGGGTATTTCATACCCTGGCTTAGATGCCACCGTGTGCAATGTGGCTGAAGAAGAGGCATTCCTGACCTGTACCAAGGTCAGAAAAAGAAGAACAAGTAAACAGTATTCTGCTTTGATTCACTGTGAATTGTCTGGAAATAATATTTCTTCAGAATATGGAGTTTTCTTTCATTTCTTCTTGTCCCTTCTGCTAGTAAAATACACTAATTTCAGAGCAATTCCTCCATTTAAAGGTTGTAGTTTTTATTCCCATGAAAGCAGATGAAGGGAAAATCTTCAGTGTGTAGAAAATAAATCAAGCTGCCCAATTAAATCACCACACTGATTCCTAATTCCACTGTGGCCTGTCTGAGAAGGCCATTAGGAACAAAAAACCTCTCTGAGGAACATTTTTTCTGGCGCTTCACACTCATGAGGAAGGTATCTGCAGGCAGCCAGGCATGCAGAGTGCCTGGAAAAGGAGGAAAAGCTTAGGAAACAAATTCTGCAGCACTCTGCAGCATTTCCTTGCAATAGTAAGGACAGTAGAAATTGTTAAATACAGCAAACAATCGCAAGCAGGAACTGCTGTGATTAGGGTGAGACCTGGGAAGAAACTCAGCATCAGACTCCCTCCTCCGTGGTTCCTATCACTTACTCAAGGCTGTGGGGTGCCCAGCAGGCAGGCAGGCAGCTGTGGGGCAGAGGCAGACAGCCATGGGGTGCAGGCAGGCTCTCCATATTTAGCTAATGAAACACTCCTTTGTAACTGCATTGAGAAAGGAAAACAGTATTTACTTACCTTACTACAAGGCTGCAGTAAATGTCTTCAATACATAATATTAAACAGGCAATTAATAGACAAACATTTCTGTATCTAGAAATGTGGTGGGATTCAAGTTAATCCCTACTAGTACAGAGCAATAGCAGTAACCTTATTAAACTTCATATCCAAAGGCAGCAGGTTTGCTATAGAGCTTTCATATCTAGTGCTGAAATTCCAGGCAGTTACATCTTTTAGTTTTAAGGTAAACACTGATAGATCCATCATTTGGAAATAGCCAGTTGCAAACTGAAAATGGAGAAACAAAATACTGTGGATTAAATGTGGTGCCTGTGTGCTGCCCTCTACCACCATATAGCAGGACACTTTTTCAGTATCTATGAGATTTGGCAACAAAAAGGAAGATTATGGAGGAACACAATTGTTTTACAGGGAAATGCACTCCAGAGCTCTGTACAGAGTAGGAAGCCAAGCCAGTGAATTTCTGCACCAAAGTCAACAAATAGGCTGACTGACAGTGTTTGTTGATAACAACCACAGTCTTTCTGTTACAGCCAGCCAAAGCAATCAAAACTCAGCAACCATGAAGGGACAGTATGAGTAGAATCTGCAGTTAATGGATGAACAACAGCAGCCATTCAAGCTTAAACAGAGCTTGCTCACCAGAATTTGAATGTCCTTTCTACTCGTGGCAGCAATAGAAATGGTTTCTTCCTCCAGCATAAGAGACAACCCTCACTATACCTGGTAGCGAGTGAATGTTATTCCTAGGTCTTTTACTATTTACTACTTTTTACTGTTTTACTGTGTTTCAGCCTGTTTCCTTGGCAGCATTACAGAGTGTAATTCTGTGAATCATGAATACGATTCATACCAGCCAAACTGACCTTTGAAATTGGGAGTAGGCAAATATATCAGAAGAAATTCAAGCTCTAACAAATAAGCTGATAAAATGAATGAATTATATTTATAGACCCTACCAGTCTATTAAGAGGTTACTTTGACAGCCCTGGAGGTCCAAATGTGAGTTTCCATTCTCTCTTGCATAGCTGAGCAGCCATTCATACATATTTAGTAACAAGGTGCATTATCACTATTTTGGCTGTTCATGCAAAGAGCTCTCATATAAATCTCTATGTAAAATGAACCGTGTGGTACAGGAAACTATGTGTTTGTGGGTCTGAGTGCTCATGAAGTTCCTGAAAACCTTTACAAGACCAGCCAAGACAAAGGGGGAGAGAGATGAAGAAAAAAAAACTGTTGCACATGTCTAAAACACCTAGAGCTGTCCTTGACAAAAGGCTGGACAAGGACCTGTTTTGAGCAGGCAGCAACATCCTTTCCAGCAGTTCCTGCCAACCAACACATCCCTGGGTCTGTTCAAGCACATAGGGGGAACCCAACTGAGCAAATGTGGCATTGAATGGGATATAGGTGCAGGACACAACTGCCAACATAGGGTAAACTTCCACCAAGAAAGCACTAGAGTGTCACCATTTTAAAAGTTTTTATCATTTGGTGACTGTATGCAGTTTCAGTAACATTATTTGAAAGACCTACACTCTAGCTCAGGTTTGTTTTATGTGAAATTGTAGACTCCAGAAGTGCTGGAGGAAATTTAAATGATCTCTTAGCTGGACTATTTTTCTAATCAAGGGATCCTTGGTGTGAGTTGGGAACCTGGCCTGCCATGACCCTGGAGCCCATAGCTCCATGTACAGTAACAGAGTGTTCTTCCAAGCACCCCAGGGATAATCTGTGCCATTAGTGGGTTTGTAACCTCAATTTTTAGGCATTTAGAAAAATAGGCACATGCAGTTTGTATATTTCTAAAACTGTGGCTTCGCTCCATAGCTGTATTTAATTTCTGTATATGAGCCCTTAAAGCATTTTGGGATCTCTCTCTAAAATAGAAAAACAGTTTAATATAAAAATCTGTTTATTTTTTCTTATTTTTAACAGCAAAGTAAATAAGAAGTGTTGAGAATTGCATGTGACTGGAAGATCTGAGGTTTGCTTAGAGCCATTTCAGTGGTTATTTTGAACCTTCATAGCAAAACAATATCATTTCCTTTCTTCACATTCATAACTTACCAACATGTTTACATTTTCATCTGAACATTTCCATTCTTGGCTGTGGTGAAAGGTGATACTCTGTTTACTGGATATAACACTGAGCAAAATCCTTTCAACCTTTTGAATTACCTCAGGCTGAAAAGTATAATCCATTATCCAAATATTCTCCCAATGTTTTTCTAGTAGAATAATATAGCACAAATAGTTGAAGATAAAAGCTTGGCCCGTATATAGCAATTGCTAAGAATTTCTTTGGCTGGAGATGAAGGAAGAAGGTTTAAAATAATACCACCTCTGTGTGTGCTCAGTGAGTGTTTTGCTTAGATTGTAACATTGTGCAAAGCACTATTTGCAGCCCTCTCTATAAAAATTTCCTCTGTCTGTGTGGATAAGAGGCTGGTACTGAGACCAGCATGCTCAAATTGCCATTAGCAATGAATAAATACTGCGAAGATGTAAAGCCAGAGTCCTTTAATATCATTTAAAGGAAAAATAAACAAATAATTCCCCCTACATTAAAACAAACAAACAGAAACCAAAACAAAAAACATAACAAAATAAGGCATTAGTTTGATGCAATGTGAATTTAGGCATTAATGTGTGCATTCATAGAAACACAACGTGTGTGTGTGCATGTACACACACCCACACATGCACAAACACACCCTTCCTCTATTAAAACAAAAATCAAAAAACAAACAACAACAAAACAAATAAACAAACAAAAAACCAACAAAAAAACCCCAAACAAACAAAGAAAGTAATAATTTAAATTCCTTCAGCAGTCTGGTCTCCGTTATTCTTCATATTCAACTGACTGTCTTTCATTGTGAGGCTACAGCCATGTGCACAGATAATTTATCTCCATACAAATATTGGTTAGTCAGAGAGGGGATGTTGCTTATTTCCTGGAAGATATGAGTTTTAGTGCACTACTGGAGTAATTTAAATGGTATCTTCACATTATGAAGAACTTGTATATAACTCATTATTAATTTTTTCTTTAAAATAAAAATAATAAAACATAAACGTCTACATTTCTTTCTAGCTGCATTTTAAGCTCTGCAATATAACATGATCATTTAAACTCAGAAGTATTTTTTGGTTTTGCTTAAATGTAAATGAAACATTTTGTCAAAAATTAGAGAATCAAGAGATCATCCCATCTATCCTCTTACCCACAGTAGTCAACTGAACATTAGCTGACATATACCAGTCTATTTTAGGAGGCTTCCCAGGAAATCTATCCCTGTGCACTGCTATATTTACCACTAGAAAGTTTTTTCCCTGACATTTATGCCAAATCCCTTGTGTTGCAAGATGGGTCTATCAATATTCACTTTCACTCTTTTTTCTACTCTGCACCTTTTTTGTTACACACTACAAAAAAATGTATAGAGTGCTTCATCAGAACCTTTGCAACTGAAAGAAAAGAACATTGTCATTTTGTTACAGGTATTGCTCCTGTTCATGCAGTGCAATAAGCTTTATTTTTTGTTGTTTTTTGTTTGTTTGTTTGTTTGTTTGTTTTTTGACAGCAGACTGCTATTATTCACTCAAACAAAACATATGCCCAGGTTCTTTTCTGCAAAACTCATTTCTGTCCAGAAGTTCACCAGGTGTATTCATGCAAGGTAGTGCTTTCACCTGGTTTAAAAACATCTACGTGTCCCTAAGACTATGGATCTAATTTTGTCTGTGTTTCCAATTTCTCAGAATGTTTTCTGTCTTCTTTTTCTCTCTTTCCATGTTGGTGTGCCCTGTAGATTTAGGAATCATTATCCTTTCGATTATCCAGCTCATTAACAGCAACATGGAAAACTAGTGGACACAAGCCTTACAGAACACCACACTGGTGCCACTAGTAACTCCCCTGCATATAGTCTGTTTAGCCAGGTTTGCACTCATAATCCCATTTGCAACTTTATCTGCTCTTAATGTTATTGAACCTATATCTCAACCTGCTGGTTATCTTCTGTAGGTGTACAACATGGACCCCAGTCTGAAGCTGGGGTTGGAATCTCCCATAATAAACTGATAGTACTACTGGCTATGCATGAACTAGAGTCAGAGAGTCATTAAGGTTGGAAAAGACCCCTAAGATCATCAAGCCCACCTTTTGATGTCAACCATCGAGTTCGCAGTCCAGTTGGTGTGGATAGGGACTGGGGGGATCAGGTAAATGTCAGCAAGTACTAGTAGTTTCCATGGAAATCTGAGGTTTAATTGAGGAGTTTTAATCCAGTCTTTGCATCTATCCCAAGGTCGTGCAATTACAATTTTCCATGTGTGTATCTACATCTCTGAATGAAGGTGATGTGAAACCTGTCTCCTCTGCCTGGGGTGGTTTGTGACCATTTCTGGGAAGAAGGGCACAGCTAGATGAGGGCTTCATCTACCATAAGAGCCCCTCAGTCTGTGAAGGGAGAGACACCACTGGGATTTCTACCGGCTCACTGGTGGAGAACGTAATCTTAACCTGCCACATACACAGAACTACTTCACAGATGTGAAGCACACAGAGGTTTGTGTGCCTCCTTTCTTGTTTAAGAAGGAGATAGTGGAGTGGCTCTGTTTATTTTTTCATGGCAGAGCTGCATTAAAGTTCATGTACTCCCTGAAGGTCAGAATGACTTGCTTGAGCACTCTGGGTCTTGTCTTGTGTGCACATGACACGTGATTTGGCTTAACACAACACAAAGGTTTAGGGACTGAGCAAAAACCGCAAGTCTGTTGGTCTGTCAGTCTCTAGCAATGGCCACCTGTGAGAGTGACCTGGCCCAAACCCACTCTTCCCTGTGCTCACAGGGAGCTTACACACCTTTCTGCACTCCTCACTACCTCAAAGTTTTACATGTGCATGGAGGATTGGCATTCAGAGCCTCTCCCAAGCAGTTTTCCAGCTTGGAAACACCTCATTTGCACTCTGTGGCAGGGGTAGGGCTGCTTGCAGCTTGGGAAATGCTGGAGGGGGACTGATGTGTTCTTGCCCTGCATCTGTCACTGTTCAGCCTCCAGCTGGGCAGAAAAGTACATAGGATTGATTCAGGGTAATCTTAGTGTAGTTTAATGCCACAGTCAGGTTTTTTGGAAAGGCAGCCTGACTGTGAGATTATCTGCGGCCAGTATAACTGGATGTTATTCTTCCTGTCTTCCTTCTTGTAATTCCCAACAGTAATCTCTTATCTAAATATTATACAATAAAAAAAGCCACAGGAGATTGGCAACAGTAAAATGAATAACAAGTTATTGACAGTAATTATTCTGCAGTTTATCTGTAGTCCACAGCCTCACTTTATCTGATGTTTATTTTTTCTGATACAACTTTTGCTCATTTGTTTTCTTACTTGAGTAAAAACATCCTTAATGACTTTTTCTTGTTCAGAGAAAGGAAGTTCTTTAGCCGAAAAAGAAAGGCTGACCAGAGAAGAGCTTTCACTGGCATATTTGTTGTGAATGCTTCATACTTTGTAACATATAAGGGAATAATATGTAAAGCAATACCACTAATGATAGGATTTCCTACAACAGCAAGGTCGGCAAGTTCTATGATACACTGGAAAAATAAATAGGCAATGCACTGTAAAATAACAATTTGCCACAATGTGTCAGTGTAAGCTCCATAAAACAGCTGGAACAGATCTAGCAGCTGTTAATGGGTACTGATGATACACCAGGAGATGAAGCTCAGCTCGACAGGAACAGAGCTGTGGAGTGAAACAGCTGAACTAAATTCCTAGTGTAGACACCATGACCAAAGAAATGAAGCAGAGCAACAAAAAATGAGAAAAGATATTAAATCTTAAAAAAAAAAAAATAGGTGAGCCTAAATTGTTGCAGCATTCAGTGAGGCTTTTGCTGCTCTGAATGACAGAATGTCTTGTTGCAATGACTTCATCAAAGTGGCAAATGCACAACAGCCCAGTGCTACTTAAGGATATGTTTGAATCATCAGGCACCTGTCCTGAAATCAGGAAATTCAAAATAATGCAATCACAGTAGAGCTTCAGGTCTATATGGTCAACAGAACTAAAGTGAAAACGAAGCTACTTAATACATTCAGTACTGGGAACATGAATCCAATTTCATGAAAAATAAAAACAACAAAAAACAAGCACTTCATATAAATCTTCTACCCCTTTTTCTATTTTCTGTTCCACAGAGTCTTATATTTCATTCACAAACATAACCTCTGAGCATTTTTCCATATTGCCTAAGCAACATGTCTACCATCTTTCATCTAATTCTTTTGTTCTTCTGCAGAGAAGCATGGACAGTAGTGTCTCTTCTTTATCTTTGGTTTCAAAAGGATTTTTGATTCATTTTTTACATGCAAGCTACTATAAAATTCCTAGGGGAGAATGAAATTGCTAGGATTCATGGTTGTCTGTAGCTCATTGGAAAACCTATTTAGATAAGCTTCTGAAAAAGTTCTGCTCATTGAGGAACACACACACACACCCTCCCTCAAAACCTCTAAGAATTGCTGTTGCATATTTTATGAAGCTGCATTAGCAAAAGCCTTATACTTTTGGGGGCAATGGGTATCTCCTACACCCATTGCCAGGGAATGAAGGGAGGGAATTGCAGAGTTTTGTGAAGATTAAGATATGAATGAGTTTATAGTGCAGCAGTGGCCATTTTCTCCCTTACACCTAGTACTCCTTGAGCTTTTGTTCTCAGGTTGCTGCTACCTCAGGGCTGAAGACAAGGATGATGAGACTGCAGTGAAGAGCTCAATTTTTCCTTACACTCCTTTATCTTGTCTCTATTTGCTGATCTTCTGCAGCCATACTAGGTGATCAGAGGAGTAGTGAGAAGATAGGGGAAGGTGCAAATGGGAAATGAGAATAATAACCAGGTGCTTAAGGCACTCTCTGACCAGCTGTACAAAACCAGCATTTCCAGCCCAAGGATCAAGGAGGGAGAGGTGGGTCTAGGACATGTTTGGAATCTGGAATGAGAAGTAGCTGCTGTTGCCAAGTATTCTGTCTGAGAAGGGTGTGTTCTGGGGAGTTTGTGTGCTGAAATCACTCAAGCTCCCCAGCTCACAAATGTTAAAACAAGAACTCCCCCAGCAGAGCAGTGAGTGATGTGGAAAGTTATGTGTGCTCTAAAGGGAAGAGTCTAAAGTCAATGTTAAACAGTGCTAAGCAAGGCCTGTTTCAATCTCATTTTCATATTTACACTTAGTATTTAATCATAAAATACTGCAGCTTACAACTGGTTGTGTTGGCACCATTTTGGAGTCCTGGCATTAATAGTTTATGTGATAGGCATTAAAATTAACTATGGAAGTATTTTTAAAGAAGCAAGCATTCATGTGCTATAGAGCCCACAATGGAGAACTTAATCAGCTGGAATGTGCTTTGCATATGATGTGCAAGTCTAACAGCACTGCAAGTTTGAAAGCGTAGAATTCCTCCATCAGAAAGTTTACTGTGGGTCCACAGTGCCTTTCTGCATTTTCATTCCCAGCTAAAGGGCGTAATTATTCCTTTGTAACTTTCAAAACTAAAAATGAACATTGCTGTGAGCTCACACAGTCAGCAAAGCTGTTTAAAACCCTTGCCTCAGCCATGCAGACTGCTCCTGTTGTTATCACCAAGTTTCACACAGCTTTTGTCATCACACTTTTCTGTCTGTCATCAAAGAAAGTGTAAGTTTTAGTTTTTTTATTCAGCAACTGCAGACGCTAGATCTTAGCTGTGATTTAGAAAACTCTGTTCTTCTTTTCGTGAGTAAAAATTCCTGCCAATATGAAAGCAAATTTATAGAATTAGAGAAAATATACTCCAGGAAATACTGGAAGATAATAAAAAAAGGAGAAGCTAGGAATTTTAAAGCTCTAGCAGGAACTTAATTTTTCATGTGATCCTTAATATAATCCTGCTTTTCAGTCCCTTGTCTTCGCTACAGGCTTTATATACTTGATCTGAAGAGAATCAATACACAAAAATGTCCTTGTGTCATGAATGGTTATTGGCCTCCCCTGCTGAATTTCTACCTCTGTCCAAATACATCTCCTGGTTAGGAGTGGTCTAACAAGTGACAGCCAAGGCTCAGGTGTAAAAAAACCAATACCAGCAAAAAGCAGTCAGGCCCACTGTAATGGTTTCCCCTGATAGCTTGTTTCATACATTTTCCTTTGCAACACCTTCACTGGAAGAAAGCTTCATAACAGTGAGACTTGGCCGTTCCTTTTTGTGTTTTGTGGGTTTTTCCCTCTCATCATTTTAGTCATATTTTCAAACATCAACTACAATTTTGTCCTAGGAATCGTGTCTGTTGATAATGGCAGCTGGACAAAAATCTGGGAAATTATCTTTCCCCTTTTTTAAAAGGAACACCTAGTTCATAGGGAGCTGTATATATAAAGGGGGTCTTAGGGAGCTGTACATATACAGCGGCTCACCAGTCATTCTGAAATGATTCATCCACTAAAGGGCTACAGTTTTGAGGCTATTGTTATTGTTGGCCAGTGAGTTGAATCATTTGAAGAAGCAAGTAGATCGTTGCACCTAAATGCCTTAAAGTTACATTTTGAAATTGATGAGTAGACCTGCAAAGGAAACACCTTAATCTCCTTTCCTTTTGTTTTGACAGATTAGATGTGTTTGCTTTTCCCTAACTGATTATTCTCTGAAATACAAAATGTTGTTGTCATCAGTGTAGAGATATTGTGAACAGATCTGAAAATCACTACTAGCTTGAGAAAGGAGTCAGATTGTATATCTGCATTTCTATAAATCGAGGTTTTTATGTCCTCATCACGTACACTGACACCCAAAGGGACACCTCTACCAGTATAGATTGGGCCACACTCAATCAAAGCCAAGCCCATCGGGAATGGAAACAGGGTTTAATGTCAAGAGCAGTGCATGGAGGTTAAGGGTCTGCAACAGTTTTGATTTATAAGGAAAACAAGAGAAAAGCACTCTGCCTTCAGACCTGTGAGGGCACTGTTCCTTACTCTGCAGTGGGGGGATCTTTCTGTCTTAAAAGCTTTTGAGAAATCAAAATGCCAAAAAAGTCCTTTTGCGCATTTAATCCAGTCCTGTTGACTAGGACTTCTGCTTTGAAAATGCAGGCCAGGTCTTAGAAATGTAGATCAGAGGTCTTCTGCATTTTAAATAATTAATTTTCTACCTGTTTATTCTCTACACTCATTGTGGTCTCTATGAAACATCAGAGAAAGAACCTTGCAGTTTGCCAGAATAGAGGTGATTTACATGTGAGTATAGAGAGTGAGGAGAGACAAAGAAGGCAAAATGAGTCTTTGACACCTCAGAAGTGATGGCAGGTATGTGATGAGTTACACATCACACGCTAAATCCTAAGGAACACCTGTTAGCATCGTAAATTGAGTGGAAGAGCTACGTGTTGGGCTGAGCTGGTGCATAATTGGAAGCCTGGAATGTATTTGTGCAGCCTGCAGCAGGAGTCCAGAAATATGTGGACTTGGCAAAAGCCATCAGTAGCGTCAAATAATTATGAAATACTTGAAAGCCCCAGGTAAATAACCTCTTCAGAATTGGCAGGGGTCAATGGGTCATTACTTATTCTGTTCTTTCCTTCTTTATATGGTGAGCTGTTTTAAATCCCTAGTGGAAAATCCAGTGAGGCAGACAGGAGAGAATGCAATCAGCAATCCAAGCAATAAGAACAAAAAGAAAAATGGCCCTTACAAAATTTCCTACAAACTCCACAGTCCTTTCCAATTCCAATCTGATAGAAAGGGTTTAGCTGAGTAGCTTGGCTGGGTGAACTGGAGATTTTACAAGTCTAACACAAAGGACCAATACATTTGATTTGGTGGACGTTTAAGCTCTAACAATAATATTCAGTAAATTCAATTCCTTAATCATTGTGACCATAAGAACCAAGTGTTTGTAATGTTCTCAGTACATGCAGAGAGTAATTACATCGGATTTTAATAAGACTTGCTGTGAATTGTTGACCAATGATTCACTATGGAGGAAAAATTAATTAAATTTTAATGTGAAAAGGTATTGTTAATTAAAAGTTGTATGAAAAATAGCCATAAAAAGTAGTTAAGGTGTACAGGTTTAAAATTACTAAAAAAGCATATAAAGAAAAGGAATAAGATTTTTTTGAACTGGATTTTACCTTACAGGTTATATGCCTAAAAAGAACAATCCACATGCAAATTCTTCTTTCTGCCCATGAAAAATCTGCCTCAGGAAGATGAGCACCCTGTGACAGATGATAGCTTGCACCTATGGCTGTAGAGATAGGAGTGGGCTGTGGGATCAGTGGATAGGTTGGACTTAGGAAAGACATTTACTACCATACCCTCTAAATATTTGCCTCAGCAGAACTTACAAAGAAAAAGACTCTGACAGCAGAGCAACCACTGCAGGGACACAGGCAACTGGAAACAGTATCACTGCAGCCTTGGGCTGCATCCCACTCTAAGCCCCCACCAGATACGCCACTGACTTCATCCATGTTTCCATCCACTATCAGACTTTGCTTTCCAGTCCCTACTATGTCCTCTTTACAGGGCTCTTAAAAAACCTCCAGCTGTGCAGAAGTTGGAGAAACGTGGGCACAGATCCCAAAAGTGACTTAAGTATATTTTGTGGTTCTCAATGAAAAATTTTGATCCTCAGGATTGCAGCTGAGCTGCTGCCCAGCTCTACTGTACTTAGGCTACTGCAGGTTCCCCCCGAATCAGAACCTGCTTTTCAGCATGACCAGAACACAAAGAAGATGTGGTTAAGAAATCGTAAGTCCAGAGCCCAATTCATTAATAAATCTGATTAGGATCAATGTTTTCTTCCTTCTCTGAGAGACTTGGACAGAGTCTGGTACACTTTTTTAACATCTACTATACCAAAATTAATGAAATGAAATAATATGGCTTTTCTCCTGGAGTTCTTTAGGGAGGGGACTTTGTGCAGGAGGTTTGAGCTGATTGGGAGGCTTTTTGTTTTCCTGCATGTTGTGTAGTCACTCAAGGCAGCATTGTGGGCCATGCTTGGAGGACCAAGCACCGCAGTTAAATAATGTAACACCACCACTGTGGCAATGAAGTCCTCTTATAACTCCAGACCTTTGCATTTTCCTCCACAACAAACCTATTAAGAATCAGCAGGGTCTCAAGTTATTTGTGTGGGTGGTATATTGTGACTCCATTTATGGATTTCTTTTTCCTTCTACAGTCAAGAGATTCATGTATCTTTAGTCACTCCATCATACATGTCTCGTTCAGATCATTATAATGAAATCAGCAGGGTTAATTCACGCATCACAAAGTGCTTTTCCTTAATCATCAGTTTATCTGAAGGACTGGCAAGTGTGCTATTGCACTGGGTTTCCAATGCCCATTTTTCCCTCAAGGATTAGGATTTGTTTACTCACAAATGACAAGCATCTACTATCTCATTTTGATAGTATTTGTGCAAATGAAAATTTAAAGTCTTCCCCATTATATATAACTCCTACAAAAACAGCTTCTTCAATTTTCAAATATATGCAGCTGTATATCTGCACAGTCAGATTTAAAATTCTGTTCTGAAATGGTCTGAAATATACTGGAATATAACACATTACAGGTAGTGCAAATGCTTTACAGTAAAATATTATTCACTTAACTCTATCAGGGGGTCAGTGACCAAAAAAAGAAACTGTAATTGCAGTCTAACTACTGAGATCCAGTTTTCCAAACAAAAATGAGCTGGAATTTCTTCCCAATGCTCAATATTTCTTAAAGGGCAAAAAAATAATTAGAATTAAATCCCAGTTTTAATTTAGCTTTGTGAACACTCTACTTGCAGTCTTAAAAGAAACCCATGCGGAGCTTTTAACAGATGTTTGCCGAAACCTGTACCTCTTGATTGCTGAAAGCATCTCTAAATATTAAATCAATACACACATATGTATGACCTTTCAAAGAGCAGTTTGTATGTCATTCTCAGTAGCCCCATGAAAATGTTCCAGTTAAAATGTCAACAGCAGGATCGCTTTTAGCAGCAAAGGTTATTCTTGCTGCACAGTTCTATGAAGATGGTGACCCAAGCCACACATACATAGCTGCACCAACAAATTATAACATTAACCAAATGTAACAATTTATTTTATCATTATGCTGTGGCCTAAATCACATCCTTGTGTTACTATTAATAAGCAAAGTTGAAAAATAGAAGTAGTGGAGAGGTTATCTCATAAAGAAAGATCATGACTGCCTTCGTGTAGCTCAAAATGCAGAGCATGACCTTTGATAGTAAGGAAACAGTTGAAGGCAAATTATTTTTAATACTATAATATCCTCAAATATAATAAAAAATCCAAGAAAGGCATTTGCACAAAAATTAATGGTTGATCTCCAACCAGTGTACACTGGCCTACAGCTATGCAGTTGCATCTGACCTACTCATGGGAGCAATTGCAGGGCCAAAAGTTTTGGAGCAGGTTTGGCCCACCCAAGCTCTTCTCCCATCCCTTGCAGATTTGCTGTGGAAACACAGAAACCTCTGTAGTGGCACAGAGCTGCCACTTTGGGGACAAGTTGTGAATGGGGCCTTCCCAGAAATGTGGAGGATAGGGGAGGGGTATTTATTTTTGGTTTTGTTTTGACATTAGCACTTTGTTCCTGAGTTGTTCATTACCCCACACCAAATTCTTTCTTATTTTGCCTGATTCTGTACAATTAATTCAAGCCATGTGTAGCTGTTTCCACTGGCAATGAACTGTGAGCCCCTGCACCCATTTTGTTGCAGTTCTGCATTTGAATGTAATCATACTTCTTAGTCTGACAAGTACCTAAATATCTGGAGTCTACCCACTTGTCCTGTGCCTATAATCAATAATTCATTCTCTGAATAACTCCATAAAAATGGCAAGGATGATGAATATTTTCTTTCTCTCTCAGTTTAAAACAAAATCCATATTAGTTTCATCAACTGGCAATTATTAATGTACCTTACTTAACCAAGAATTGATTTGATTCTGACAAGTTCTTAATGTCTTTAAATTGTGGTAAATAATTGCTATCCATATTCAGCAGTTTAGTATACCAACACAAGATGATCTTGCTTTAATGGGAGACATATCTGTGAATCCTTGAAGAATATCAGGTAAAAGTCTTCAGCCATCTCTTTTTCTTTAAAATTTGTCCTGGACAGGGTGTAGGGGTAGCTACAGCAATAAATGGGGGCTAAACAAAGCTTGGGGCTCAAAACTCAGAAGCAAAAGCAAGCTGTAGATTTTTAGGTTCAGACGCAATATATATGAAATATCTCATCTCTATTTCTATTTCCTAATAACCTGAACATTGTTGTACAAATGCCTACCTTTTAGAATTCCTGTCAGGTTTGGCATACCTATTAATAATTCAGGCGTTTGGAAGGATGGCCTGTCTTTGACAACAGCTTGTCATAAAATTGTTACATTTTATCCAATGGATATGGCTGCATTACATGTACCTCATATGCACAATTTGACTTCTGTGGCAGATATTTAGCTCAGCTATTTAAACTTCTTTGTTTAGTGCCTTGCTTCTGTAAAAACATATGAAGAAAAGAAGAAAATACTGATAATAAGAACAGACTGAGGGATGGTGGGTAAGATAGGTCCTATCTGAATTGTAAATTGACTGTGGAATAACTAAGTAATATGGTTGAATTGGGAAGTGTAGTCAGTTTAAAGGTCTCATGGCTTTTAATTTCCCTATTGTCTTCCATTTTTGGCTGAGGTACAGCTACATTTGGTTGTCCAGTGATCAACTTCTGCGCCTAAATATTTGAGGTTAAGTACAAACTTTACAGCAGTTGACTGAGGGTTCCTAAACCAAATGAAGATTCCTGTACCAAATGCGACCTTGCCTGCCAATCTGTCCCAGGTCTTGCCCAAAGTCCCTTGTCCCTTCCTGTTAGAAGAAAAGTGTTTTTCATTTCTCAATATCCCAGCAATGAGACTTGTTGGAAGGAGCTAAGCTCATTGATACGAGGTGAAAATCCTTGGAATGATGAAACTATGACTTGTCAATGTTTGTCCTTTGTATGGATGGCATTAACCTGCTCCAACCTCAGGAAAATAACAATTTAAAAAAATAATAAATCCTATTTCACATTCACAGAATGTAGGTAAGTGCTGCAAGGATTTAGTAATTTGTTTATTTAAAATGTCACTGCAGGCATGAATTTCAGCCATCCCACAGATGTAAATTGTACTAAAGTGGGCTACAAGTGTTGTTAAGGCCCCAGACATAAACCTCTTCCCAGTAGGACAGCTTACACAAGCTTTCTGGAAAAATGCCTGTATTCAACAACAAATCTAAATTCACATCGAGTAGTAAACCTTGGTATAGTCTGAAAAGAAGAACAAACAAAGCACGTATTGCAGATCTACCCTATAAAGATACAGGAGCTCACATTAATCATGTGAGCTAGGACAATAAGTGACCTTTTCTAATAAGAAATGAGGCAACTAAAGCAGCCATTAAATTTCTCAGTGGCCCTATTTAATGTCTGTGACATTCATCATCACATGATGTAAACGTCCTCAGCCTGCCGACATTTGCCAATCATCCTTCACTGAGAGGAAATTGGTCTGAAGCTTTTAGAGCACAGCTTCCCAAATTCTGGCAATGCCAAGGCCATTCTAACTCCTTTTCAACCCTAAAATGACAGAGAGCAGCTGTTTAGCCACCAAGGTTAACAAACCTTGGAAAAGCATTAGTGCTACTCTGCTTTTAGCACTTTCCAAAACGCAAAAGTTGGAAATGACTGTCTGCCATAGGCCTGCTACTTTTGCAGGAATCAAATGTACAGAATCACTGTTAAAATCTAGGCTTTGTCTTTCAATAAAAATGTTTATGCTTGCAGCTCTAATACATGAGGGTTTTCAAGAAATTAAAGCTGATATATACTGAGATGTAGCCACTGCTTTAAGCTTTGCAGTTTAGTTTCAAATTCTGGACAGAGGTAATAATTAGAAATGCTAGAAATAAAGATACCATAATTGAGTGTCCAGGGAATGCATTCTCCTATTGAGCTCAGGAACTCCCACTGTGGCTTTGAAGATTTGGACATCTACTACTCTGCCAAGACTATCTTTCACTGGCTTTTTTTTTTTTTTTTTTTTTTTTTTTTTTTGTTTTTTTTTGCTACTCTTTTAGGATTTTCGGGGTTTGAATTTAGCCTCAGGCCTTCTCAGCTTCACAGAAAAATGATGTTGTAACAGCAGTTAGGGGTCTGCAGATCAGGTAGGGGCCTTGAAACCATTCATGGGCTTTCTTTTCTTTTCTGCCTTGTTGATTTGGCCAGTCCTTAACTGATATCCCCTGCTTCTGGCTAAGAAGTCATCGCTTTGACATCAGTGCCCTCCACAGCCCCAGCCATGTCCTGTTTCACATCAGCACTGAGGAGCTGGTGTCAGGCCAACTTTTGCAATGTTAGGCTTCACTGAAGTTCACAGGGAAGTTTCATGCTGGTCTATGTGTAGAGACAGAGAGCCCTTTGCCACGGAGAGATGATCTGCTTAGGGCTACCAGCAGGTGAGCCCTTGCTCTTCTAGCAAGTTCTAGTCCTGTTTTAGCTTACTTGGCATTTGATGCAGCCAACTTGCCTGAGAAATTTGGGAAAGTGGGGAGATCTCATCCCTTTCAAAATAACCTTTTTCCGTTCCTCTGTGAAAAGTCTTAGGCTATTTATTGGGGAGTTCCTCTACCTCCTTCCCCAATAGTTCTCCCCTGGAAAACATCTGTTGAATGCCACTTTTCTTAGTTTTGGTGAGCTTAGATGTAATACTATGTCACAAAAGATAACGTCCATTTATAGTGGCTTAAATGACCAACAAGAGTAATATCCTAATTCACTGGAAAATGGGATTTTAGATAAAAAGGACCCAGCCCAAGGCAAAGAAATGAGAGTTGTACCTTCTTAAGAAGGGAACATCACTTTGATGGGAGGAAAGAGCTACATGAATAGCCTCACAGGTGGACTGCTGCCAGCCCTTGTTTAGGTTATAGCACTGGATTCAGCTACTCAGGCTTTCCTCCACTCTTGGATGCTTATGACCATCACTGAAAGGAATGCCTGTGGATGGCAAGGAAATTCAGTCTGGAGGGGAATCAAGATTCCATAATACATGTTTTGGGTTTTTGTCACATGGATTATTGCAGTCCTTTCTCCTCGGATGTACCAAAATAATCTTTGTGAAAGCTTAGCTGGTCTATGATGCAGGTGCACCTCTTTTAAACCAGAATGCTATGACAGCTATCAGCCCAGTTGTCCTTTGCTTTTCTTGGAACTATATGCAGTTTTTGCTTGCACTGAAAGTGTTTTGCTTCAGTCTTACATCCTTGAAGAGAAAGGTCCTGGTTATGTCAGCGTCCACCTGTTTGCCTGAGGATTGTGGTGGCAGTGACCAGCTACCAGATTGGATTCACTGGTTTTCAGCATCTTTGTGCAAAACTGAGTTTGTCTTTAAAGGCTAAAGTTCCCCCTGGGAACACTGCAGGGAAGATGTAGCATTCATCTTTTTATGTCAGTTTCTTTAACAGATTGACAACATGTAAGCCAATGGTTATAAATCAAAATTTCCACTTATTTAACATCATGTAAAGGCAGTATGAAGTAACAGGAGGAGTTAAATGAGCTTCTAAATTTAGGGCAAGACTAGACAGTTTGTGAGCTATGCTTGAGCAACTCAAATGCAGCCTATATGCCTTGTCCTGTGCCAAGCAACAAGCTGTTTTTGTCCAGGAGCTGATGGAAAATTCAGACTTCCAGTTAGGAAGGAGGCAAACTATAATGATCACCAGGTTACCTGCACCATTCCAGCCCTCCTCATCTTTGGGAGACATGAGATGGATCCTGGGAAGCCTGCACTGCAGGACTGCAGAGACACAGCATGATTTTCTTGCCCAGGAACCACTGATGGTTCCTCCATACTCTATTGCTTCTCAGTGCCTTAAGAAAGACTGCAGGGAGACGGCAAGAACCTGTCAACCCAGTGTATGTTTATAGATCCAGGATTCTCTGTCAGATGGAGAGATTAACAGAGGCTTTGCATCAGCTCTGACTAATGTTTAATAGCATTTCCAATAGTGGTACTAGCTATTAATTGAAATGAATGTGTGCAAATACTGACTACAGCCTGAAAAATTGGTAATTAATTGGCTGAAATGTTTGCTTTTTTTACAAATCTAAAGAATTAGATTCAGATTTTTTTTCCCTTTTATAGTGTGCTTGCATTTTCCTCTGTGGTTCGGAAATCCCAGCTGAACATCCTTTGTTACTACTCCCCATGGGCAGGGATTTCACTGAGGAAAAGATGACATATGACCATCACTGCAGTTCCAATAAGAAGCTGGTTGTGTAAAGGCAAGCAGCTGGCTGGCTCTAGCTATGAAGCTTCATTGCAAGGCTTCTGAATAAAAGTATCTGAGGTCTGTATGACCTTTTTTGTACCAGAATCCCACTTGCTGGCAGAACACGCATCATAAGGACTTTTTTGTTAAAAGGTGGGAAAACATTTTCCAGACAGTTAACATTTTCCAGACCTCTGCTGTTTTGGGTGAAGAGTGACAAATAGCACCACACATCAAAAGACTATTTTCATTTCAGTTCCCATTCTTTCTGGCTTTTTTTTTCTCTCTCTTTCTCCCTGTCCAAAATAGAGAAAAAAAGTATCACTGCCCAAAACATGGGACAACAGAGGAAGAAAGGCTATCAAACAAAGCCTTTATAGGGAGAGAGTTGCAGAGACTGTCTATAACAGTGGTAGAGGAAATACCATTCCTTATGAAAAATTCAGTCACTGTAACCATGCATTCCTCACTACACCAGCCACAATCCCTGCCTGTCCTCTGCACTGAGTGATGTAAAGCTGTCAAAAGCTCAGACCTTGTACTTCCCACAGAAAGCAAATCCTATGTCCGCATGCAGGATCTGTCAGTGTTGCTTTTCACTATGAAAATTGTTTCCAGCTTCTACCTAATTAGTCCATAGAGGGATACTATTTCTATGCATAGAATTTTCTTGTTTTGTAAAAAAATAGTGAGAATTCCCTGCATACTAGTAACGGCAAATTTTGTCTTCTAGCCCACCCCAAAGGCACCTTTCTTTTAAATATTAATCTGCAGTGGTGTTGTTCTTCAGATCTTTATACAAGGGATTGCTAAATTTGAAATCAAGTTATTTAATGTAAGACTGGATAGCAGAAAACATCTTTGATTTGGCCCTTCTGTTTTCTTTTATCTTGAAAACATATTTTAAATATTTTCATTTAGCACAATTTCTTCTTAGCATTTGGAGAAGCTCAGCTTAGGCATCAGTTTAGTTGTAGAGAGACCATTTTTCTTCTGACAAGCTTATGAGCATCCTAACCTATAATTCACCCAAATTTGTGAGACATTAATTCTCTCTGGCAGCTCAATCCATTAAAGACAGTAAAGACTTTGGATCAATTAATACATTCTTTTGACAGATGCAGTAATGAAATTGCTACTTCCATTCTATTTGCCCTTTGACGTACGAGCCCAGATCAATCCCAAGCAGTTATAAGGGACCATTTTTATGTCTGGTCTCCAGCAGTGACTCTCCATTCTCTGTGCATTTCTTGAAATATATACCTGGGATTCTTTATATAATATGTATCACACCAGCATATTAATACTTCCAGGATTGTTCCCAATTTTTATATGTAAAAATTTGCCATTTCACTCTTCTTGGATACAGAAATGGTACTAGACTCAAGGCAGAGAGGAGCAAAGTAGAACTGTCTTTCTGCTCTTGGTGGCAATCAGAGATCCTCTGTCATTCATGGGGTACAAGACTGTTACAGGGACAGTCTACTTGTGCCTGACTAACCCAGGAATTCCCCTCATGCCCAGGGGTCCATCAGCTGAATTTCTCAGAATGAAGAAATAGAGGTCTCCAGCCGGCAGGACATAAAACCATTTGGCATTGCAGCTGGCTGCTGGACCTCCCTGGCCTCCTTCTCTGCTCCTCTGATTCCATAGACATCAATAACAGATCCAACAGTAGGACAGCCCAGAAGAAGTGCTCAGATGTATTCTGTATAGTCAGGAAACACATAAGAATGTTTTTAGTACTTTATTTTTTGCCTCTTTCATAATATCTTATTTCCCCTAGGGTTTTTGGGGGCTGAATTAAAATGGCCTTTAAACTCAAGTCATAGGGGACCAGGGGTGTTGTAGACCTTGACAATGATTTACAAACATACAGTTGGCTTTGCAGAGATTCACAGCATTTTTATTTGTGTTCTTCTCCTTCGCAAATTCCTGAATTTCTGCACCTCATATGCTAGAATTTGATTTAAGAAGCGTGCAAGTTTTTTTTCCATTATCTTGTTTTATTAAACAAAAAAAATCACACACTCTTTTTTTTTTTCTTTGTTTTTTGTGAAGCCCATTGAAAGTTCACGACTAAATGGTGTGCTGGGAGAAGGGGTTCAAGTGAATAAATATTCTTTCCAACAGATACCATTGCCAGAGATTCAGAAATCCCTTGATTTTTCTTTAAATTTTAGTAGGTATCCAGATCAGTTCATCCTGATACTGATGTGGTGACACACTTTTCTTATAGGAGAAAAGGGGGGTTTTTTTAGGAGCAGCCATTAGGGTAACTAGATGTGTGACAGCTTTTTAACTTGTACAGTTATGCTGCTTGACACTCTGAAAGGGAAGTTGTCACAAAGAAGTTATTTGTGGTCTACCTCAAGCCAGGTTTTAGAAGCTGAAAACAGGAAGAGGTAAATGCACAGAGGGTGAGTACATGGGTGGATGACAAAATTCAGAGAGGTACAGGCATAAGCAACACTGGGTGATGGAACCAGAATCACATGAACAAAAGCCAAAAAACCTTGAGAATTAAATCAGAAGAATGAGATCATAGATAACAGTTAGGAATGTATCAATTGATTGCAGCAACATCTAAGCTCAAAGTCTTATCAATTAGAGATACATGATTAGGATCTGGTACAGGGAGCAAAGTAAACATTTGGACACATTGTTTCTGGGAGAGATAATAAAAACCATAATGTTGTTGTGCGAGACACTGGCACAGTTCATCAGAAAGGCTGTAGTGGTTTCCTTCATGAAGTGTGAAAAGGGACAGGTTCAGAAAAGAGCTATGAGCATGATCCAACATCTAGATCACATTTCACAAGATCCTGTTTTGCTAGAAGGCCATGTCAGATATAGACAAGTCAAGAAGGGACGTCACTAATCATGCACCACAGAAGTAAACTCTGAGAAGAAAGAAAAGTTATTTTAGGTAGCAGAGAACTTTACCACAGTTTCCATAAAAAGAACTCAGAACAGAAATCAGAATTAACTGACTTCTGGTAAGAGAAATGAGGTCTGGTACGATATTCCATTAAGAATAGGCACTAGGGAAAAAAAAAAAAAGAACTGTTCTGAAAATAGTTTTTTACTAGATTTAAGAAAAATATATGATGACATTTTCCAGGACAACAGAGTATTAGACCTAACAAACTACATCTGTTCAAACTCATATTCTGTACCCATAGAAGTTCCTTACACTTTACACTTATACAGGTTATTTTGGTTCTTGAATACAATCAGTGGACTCATTTACATCTGCACTCATACTAAGTGCAAAGTGTAATTGTACTTGAAATTAAGATACAGATGTTTTACACACAGTAATCACCATTTTGCAGAGCTAACCCTCAGGAATTGTTACAGATGGTTTAAAGATTTGTTTTCAGGAGCAGAAGTTTCCCAGTTCTTTCATTTTTTTGAGAGCAAACAATGTTTACTGAACAGAACAAATGAAAAAAACCCACATCTATGGGTACACACACTCTGTATTTGCTTTTAGATTCGAGGGCCATTCAGACTTTTACTATAGGTTTGTGGGATTCATTCTACATGGAAACCAAGCGAGTTTTAAATGTTACAGTAAGCTTTTAAAATTCTAATTTATTTTTCCTGTTTTGTATTTTTCTCAAAGCGTAGCTGACATGACATTCTGAACAAGACTCCATAATGCTGCTCCTTGCCTATTGAAAAGACATTCCTCATGTTTTGTACATTGGCTCAGAAAGCCTAATACTAGATGCATTTTCCTCATTTCACTGTGGGGATGTACATTATAAAATGGTCTTAGCTTCATCTTCTGAATAATTCTGTTCAGAAACAGCATTAATGAAATGTCTGCCATCTTTATCACTCATTGTTAATCTGTCTCCCCTCAATTCTATACCTGTCTGGCATTTCAGTTCCATAGACATATTTTGCTCTTTTTAATACTGCTTACACAACTTTATACACTGAGTTGTGTACTCAGATACTTACACTTTCCTCTTGAAAGTGTATTTCAATAGATTACAGAAAATCTTCAAAGTTACTGGAGTCCTGAGAGCATCTTGTAATGAATCCAGGGCCGTGTTTCACTGCCTACAGGACTTTTAGACACATCTGGATTTTTATATTTTACATTCAGCAGAAACATCTGAGTGTGTTAGCAGTGCAATATTTGTTATTAAGAAATCCCATATATGTCCTGGATTTAGACAATGGCCCAGGAGGAATGCACCTTAGAGACAGCAGAAAAAATCCTTCCTTTTTGTGTGTTTATTAACTGGCTGCTTTATTGCAGTTCAATGCATGAGTTTCAACAGGGAGTGAAAACTTAAAATACCTCTGTTGTATTCATCCTGAAAATTCCATTTCCTTTCCTTTAATGCATCTTTATTTAGTACCAATATGAACCTTGAAAAGAGAGTCCTTCTATAATTGAAAATTATCTCTGTAATGTAAATAAGAGTGAAAATAATCCTTGGTATGTATTGATGAACAGAGGGCAAATATGACTTCTAGCCCACGTGTATATTTGGAAAAACTTGGTTATCAAGAAACACTGTTAATATCTCTTAGGAGGTTGTGTGATGAGCATAAATAGAAAACAGGGGTTTTTATCACCAAACCTTAAAAACCTCAGTTAATGTCTAGAGGGTGAGTGAGGCAGAAGAGGAGCCATGGTTTTGGCACTGGGGTTTTGTTGTATATCACTGTTTGGAGAGAGAGCATTGCCATCTTTCTCACTGGACACTGGTATTCCATACAGATAAGCCTTGCCACCTTGCACCCACAGTGGCTTAGAAAGCTGAGGGAAACTGATCAGTGAATTTCACACAGTCTCAGAATATTCTAAGTTGGAAGGGACCCACAAGGATCATTGAGGCCAGCTTTTAAATGAATGGCCTGTATGGGCTTCAAACCCTGGTATTATTACCATCGTGCTCTAACCAACTGAACTAATCTCAGTGGCATATTTGGAACAGAACATATCACAACGATGGGATCTTGAGACTGAACTTGAACCGGTATGGGATTGAATTCTGGATTGTATGAGAAAGGAGATAAACTAGGAGAAAGTACCTGAGAATAAATTAGCCACTGAAGAAGCAGGCACTTCGTGGGAATACGTGAGCAGCACGGCCCTGGTGAGATCCAGGAGGGAGCTCTCACACGACTTGGAAATGAGTGAACTGATTGACCAGCCGGTCTGGCAGTTCTGTGAAGTGTGTGGTGGCCTCTACTGGTGTATTGAAATGTTACATGGATATTTGTGCCGTCTCAGAGAACTCTGGCTAATCACAAGAGATCTTTAATATTCACCGACCAGCCACTTTGGGATCCTGTCCTGGTTGTTATTTCTGATGAAATGTAAATTAAATGATCTCTTAGATTATATCTTTTAGTCCAAGGGGTTTCCTCTCCTTATCTTGACATGGAGTTTGTTAAATGGATGCATTCTTTACTACTGGTGAGAAAGGCATTGTCTCCTTCAGTTATTGTTGATCACATCTGACATGGCCATGCTTAGCAGAGGATGCCATAATTTTTCCTGCTGTATTTTTATGTCTTTTAATGGACCATGAAGGTAATGCAATGAAAAAATATTTCAGACTGTTCTAGGAATCATTTTTTCATGGCAAAGACTTTGTGACCAGTTAGTATGAATTAATTTTGTACTTCTTACCTGTTCACCCCTTGTATGATCATTTAATATTCATATAGTTCTTACACAGTCTATCATAGTTTATTATCAACGAAGCAATAGTTAATGGGCATTTAAGAGGAGGTTACTGCTTGTGCTCAAACTCTGCTAACATTATTTGCTCCTTCATTGTTAATCAATTTGCTTTATCTTCACAGAGATACCACTGTGATGCAATAGAGGTTCAGTCATAACTGTAATTAAATAGCCACATTTTATTTCAATTAAATAATGAAAGCTTAAATAAGCTGTTGATTTTTTTTCTTCTCTGATAGAGCTAACTTGCCATGAAGAAACAGCTTTTCATTTTATTTCAGAAGAGCAAAAGCTTCTATAGAAATAATATTACTGAAGCACTTGCAAAATGAATGAAAGCTGGGACATGAGACAAGAAAGCATAACTGGAGGTTGTTAATTCCATGATGTACTCTTGCAGAACTAGTTGAAATAAGGGAGTTTTCTAAGACATTTCCTTCACTCTTTCAAGTGCTCAGATTTCAGAATTCACACTCTGTTAGCACTAGTCACTGGGGCACCAGGAAAGATACAGAGATCCAAGTTTCAGTTTTCTCCTATGTAAAACAAAAGAAGGAACTGATAACAAAGTCCTCCGCAAAACATTCTGATATTTATGAATAACATTCCAACATATTTCCAATCATTTTACATGAAAATTGGCCCATATTTTACCATCTACATTTGGACTTAAAAGTGTCTTTTCTTATTGTTCTTCTCCTGTCTCTGTGTTGTCAATGCGCGTGTTTATTGACTTGCCTGCATGCTGTATTCATGTTGCTTTGAAACTCCCATCTCTACAGAAATACTGGAGCCTGAATTCAAACGATAACTTTTCAGAATTTTCAGAGGAAGGAGAAGCACAAAGGAAGATTTGACTTGTTAGTCACTGAAAGCTTAACAGGAATATTGAGCCTCAGCTATTTCTCGATAGGAACTGTCTGGGTATATGGGATCTCTGATTTAACTGCTGCAGACCATTGTTTGAATTCTATTAATGGATTTGATCATAGAATCATTAAAGTTGGAAAGACCTCCAAGATCAAGTCCAACCTTTGATCAAGCACCATCATGTCAACTAAACCACAGCACTAAGTGTCACATCCAGTTGTTTCTTGAACACCTCCTGGTTTGTTGACTCCACTACCTCCCTATTTCCAATGTCGCACAATGCCTTTCATGAAGAAATTCCTCCCGATCTCTAATCCAAACCTCCCCAGTGCAGCTTGAGGCTGTGTCGTGTCACTTGCTGCCTGGGAGAAGAGGCCAACCCCACCTGGCTACATCCTCCTTCCAGGTAGTTCTAGAGAGCAATAAGATCTCCCCTGACCTCCTTTTTCTACAGGTTGAACAACCACAGCTCCCACAGGCACTCCTCATAGGATCTGTGCTCCAGACCCTTCCTCAGCTCCATTATCCTTCTCTGGATACACTCCACCCCCTCAATAACTGTCTTGAAGTGAGAGGCCCAGAACTGGACACAGGACTCAGCGTCAGTGTTGGCTACAGCATGAGATGAAGAAGGAGAAAGGTCATCTTCCTTCTCAACCACTGTTGGAACTGTCCCCTCTGTAGGGAGTAGGACACATACAGGAGTTCTTGAATAACCTGGGGGTCCTCTTTGGCATCCATGTCCAGGTGTTGCTCAGACAGCACTCTGGTGACCTGGATCCTGGCTTTAAAAGTATTGGGACCTTTCCATGTCAACATCTCTTTTCTTAGGGTTTATTCCTTGTTTTGCTCCATCTCACCTAATACTAGCCTAGGAAATCAGGATTCATATTAGCTTTGCTGAGAGAAGAGGGTTGAAGAAAATGTGTCCAGCTGTCTATCAAGACGAGACATTCTATGATTCTGTGTCTCAAGATGATGATTTGAATTCACTAGTCCATAGCTTAAAAAAGATAAAATCAGTGTTCATCAAGGGCTAGTTATCCTTTCATTCGTGTCAAGACAGGAGAAGGATGTGCAGCTGGAAATGCCTTGTTACCATATTCGAGCTGGAAGGCTGGATATGCCTGTGTAAGCTTTCATAAGCAGGTATGTTCTTTGAGTTATTTCTTAACTGGCAAGGTCAAAATACCTCCTGAAAAATTAAACACGCTCCCTGCTGTGAGACTGATAATCACCTCCAATAGCACCAATATCATGAATATGTCCCCATTTCTTTGGTGTGGCTGTCAATCTCTGGTCAGATTCCAGAGCAAAATGTAATTTTATGTTGACAGGCTACCCTTCTCTAACTTTCTCCCCAGAATAAAGGTCTTGGTGCTGTTTAATGAAGACATTGTTATTAAAGATGCAGTGTCAAAAATTCTACCTAACAATTAATAAGGCTGTATGTAAGTTGAGCGCTGAGAGTGACAAGTTGCATGACTGGAGTTCTGTAGCAGAGGTACTTGATCCATGTCTCCAATCTTCCTATTCCCCTTGTGTTCTTTCTGCCATCTGCAAGGCTTGTGTAGCCCTGCTGTGAGCCAGTGCATCTGGCTAAAGACAAGATAATAGAGCAGTGAGTGGATTTTTGCCATTCTAGTGGGCTGAATTGACTCCACAGACGATGGATCAGACATTGGGATCAGTGCAAGGGAAGCAGACTCACCAACTCTGATGGAAGAGCTAGAAGGCAACAGTTTGGTTCAGCCAGCTGGAGGAATTTCACCCAAGCTGTTTCTATTTTTTTGGCTGTGGTTTTGGCAAATTTCATGACAGCTGGGGAAAGTCCAGGGATTGGAGGTATCTTACACAGTATAAATTATTTTGCTATTTGTGTTGTTTTTTTTTTTTCCCAATCTATATACTGTGTCATTCCTCAGCATGATAGAGGTTTCTCTTGGAAGCTGTCTTATGTTCTAGCAATCAAACAGCTCTATTTTTCATGCAAGAAAAGCCCAGTAACCCTGCAGAGCTAAATTTCTCCTCCCTATTTTTGCATTCCTACATTGCTCCTTCTCAAGAGGATGTGATACAAAACAATGTTTAGCTTGATTTCCTCTGAACAAAATGAAACCCTACCTGTCACAGAAGAATAACTCAGTGCAAAACTGAATATAAAGAGTATGGTCTGATGAGCAGAAGTCTCTCTATCACAACATGCTCCCCACAGGACAGCATATTAACAATACTGCATTGTGAATTGTCTTGAGAAAAGGCTTCTGGCCAAAATATTGACATTCACAAGCAGCTGCTGCACTCAGAGAATGTAGGCTTTAATTATCTTGGGTAAAACAATCAATTTGGAGTGCAAGGCAAGTTAGACTCTTGAATATTACTGATCACCTGGAAAATCACAATGAATGTATGCTTTTCTTCTCAATCTACCTTTCAACTGCAGCTCATTCCCTGGGCTGTAACAAATGCATTAGGTTTTGCTTAGCAAAGCAGCACCAATGAAGAAAATTCATGAAATGAAACTTGAAAGAAAGTGGATTATTTAAATGAAAAGAGGTATGATATTGTTAGTCACCTGCTCCTCACTCGTTTCCTGGGGATTTAATATACTTGCATGTGATTCCAAATCAAATGAAACAGCCTGTCTACTGATTGCTTCCTACAGACAATAACTGAACAATCACAGTTATTTCCTCTTGTTTCTCACAATTTTTTATTTTTCTTAAGATCATGCCAACATGATTCTTCAGATAGCTGGGATCAGTATGTACACACACACACACATATGTACATACACTGCTGTTTTCTCTATTCTCTTCTGCCAGAAGCTGTGAACACTTGTCTTGGGACTCCTTGTATTGCAGGCCAAGTCCATTCCTTGCTCCCAGTAAATGCAGGCCGATGCTGGCAGAGTAACACCGGGTGGCAGCAGCGGGTTTTCAGGCAGTGAGTTGAGCTGTAGCGAGGCTGTTGTCACAAGTAATGAAGACACAGAAATTAACTTTGTTTTGATTTCTGAACTGAGTGCTTGGCATATTATCCAACTCCAGATTTCTTCAGTTTGTCATTTGTTCATGCCTCAAAGTCCTAGATTCCTTCTTTTAGCTTAACCTAACATTGTAATTGCTGCATGAATAACAGACTCATTTGGATTTGTGATACTGGAGGATGTGTGTTGCTTGTATCATCTGCTGAGAATTTGGGATTGTAGCCAGCTGGAGGAAAATCGGATAGTTATTTGTCTTTAGGGTATACGTCACGTTTGTCCTGGTCTTTGTCCTACTTAACATGTCAAGAGTTGTGACAAGCACAATAGAAGAAACCCTTTCAGAAATATATTTTGCAATTACTGCAAACTTTGCTGGGCAGATGACAGACCTGGGGAGCAAACTGCCTGCTAACCATTATCTTCTGACAGGGGGTTTTCCTCACTTGATAAGTCCCTTCTGAGTGGGCATCACCTGGAACTTGGGAGCAGAGCCCAGGGCAAAGACAATTTGTTGGGCTGTTTTCTTCTTTCTAGGGAAGTTTAGGATGAGGTCAGACTCCAAAGCCAACATCCTATTGCTTTTTCTGACATATATGTTGCCTGTCATACTGATCATTCCCAGATGCATTTGCTTTTTAGCAATTTAGAGACTGATATATTCCTCTTGCAGAGAGACAAGTGGAGGATGTTGAGTTTTGAAAGCCCACACCTCAGAATACATCTTGACAGCCACCTTAGGCATTAGTGAGATGCTCCCACTGCAAACTTCAGGCACAAACAGGATTAACTTTGTTTATTAATATCAGTGGTACAGTAGCAGGACTCAAGAGACAATTTTGGGTTGTTTTTTCCCCCATAAGTGTAGGCAAAGATTTTCCAAGTGTCTTATGCTCAGATTTCTCTGTTCCAGTGATTTAGCTGAGGCAGCTCAAAGGAGTAGCATGTTATGTCTCGCTGGCTTTCACTGCTGATTAATGCCCAAACACCACGAGTCCCAGCTGAAAGCAGTTACGACAATGACCTCTGCAAAACCCAAATGTTTTCATTTAAGCAGACTCCTGTTCATGCTATAAATTCCTCTTTAAAATACCAGGCTTTTAATGCAGTCATACCATAGTTCAAAAGCCAATTAAGCCTTTTTTTTAAAAAGATTAGTAATGTGTCTGTCTGCAGTGAAAATCTATGTGTTCAACAGCTATTGCCTTGAAAGTAATCCACTGCCTTCCAAAAATTCTTTACTCTTTTCTCTCAAGAGTCATCAGAACATAATCTGGGCAACTCGGTTCATGGTAGTATTGATAATCCTACATCTTAAATGTCTTGATGGTACACAAAATTAGGTGTAATATGCATAAGCATAACATTGGCAAACATAGTGCTACAGTGCCAGTGGTCAGAAGTATAAACAATTAATTTTCTGTAATGTCTGCTGGGACTTAATGATTTAATATGCAGCTGAACCCAGTTGTTTGGTTTTTCAAGTATTGAGAAGCAAGTATATTTAGAAGACCTGGACATGAATAAATTGAATTTAGTTATTTTCTACGAGCAGCAACATCAAAAGTACATGCACTGTAAAAGTTGATGCAGCCTTGTGTGGGAAAACTGTTCCTGCATATCATGACAAAGTAAGATCTGAGGATGGATTTCCATTCCGAAAAGAATAGAAATATATATTGTGTAAAATATAATAGTATACATGGCATATATGTACAGATATGTCAGTTATATGGCAAACTAGAAATGACAAGACTTCTTTGAAAAAATTGCAAACATTGCAAAAGTACATCAGACTGTGATAAAGCAGGGCAGAAATATCTTCTCTCTTCCATGTTGCTTTCTGCCTCCTGTTTGCCACCGTCAGTAGCAGGTACATCCTGTTCCTCCATGCCACCTCCCTCCCACATCCTTCCACCTGCTTCAGGTACCACACAAACCCTCCCATCTGAGTGCCCTGGCAGGTTCACAGTGCTCTAGACTGGTACCTGAGACATTTTGCTGGCAGTACCACCAGCCTCAGCCACCTCTCCTAGAATCATCTTTCTTAACATTTCTCTGTATTTCTTTACCTGGGTTTTGCCTATTCTACCTTGTCCCTAGTTATTGGCGATTGATGAGAGATGGGAAGACTGATTCGGTGATCAGAATTCGATTTTACTCAGGTTTCCCAAAAGCTTATATACTATTTCAAACAGATTAATAATTTCTACTACAATAATCAGGTTAAAAATCACACAGAAAACTCATGCATTTTACAACAATTCTTTGCTTGCAGAAGTTGACTGCATCTTCTCTCTTCCCATAAGCAGTGTAATCCCATCTCTTGTAATTTTCACAGTTCTCTTTGTTCCTGCCATGGCATCTTAGTTATCAAACTAGCTATGCTAATCAAGTCTGTTTGACTCTCTGTCTTGTGTATTCCCATACCTAGTGTGCTTCTCTGACCATCTCTACACATGATGATGTCTCCTCTGTGGTGTGAGTTACTTGGAAGCTGCAGATCCCTGAACTGCTGATGCCAGGAACAATGTTATCATGAAAGGTGGGAGAGGGATCAAAGCCTCACTGGTGACTGAATAGAGAAGGAGAAATGTAAAAGGACATTTTGAAGATAGGGAGAGAGGGTCTGTAGCAAGCTTTAATCAGTAGAAATTGCTGCAGAATCTGCTCTAAATCTCCATCTTCCCACAGCACCCTGAAACACTTCACACAGTCATAACTGCTGACTGTTCTCAGCACTGGGGAAGCCACATTGATCATCCATAATGCATATTTACATGAACATTATTTACACAGATGCAGAGCACAGCAGTTCATTAAACAATTTTTTATGACATGTCACTTATGGAGCAGAAGAAAATTTGGCTGCTACATAGCGGTTTCTACTGAAGTGGCTAGGACATAATGCATTGACATTCAGCAGAAGCAATCAGCTTGAGAAATTTTGTATTGAATGCATTTTGAAGAGTAATTAAGCTTCCTAGAGTAAGCAATGCTTGTTAAATTGTGTGTTAGTACTCGTTACTTAAAGTAGATAACACTACATTGTTTTAAACAGCCTGTCTTATCTTCCCTAAAGAATGAGATTATCTTCTCTGTCTTGTTCTTCCCTGTCTCTCATGAAATACACTCCGAGTGTGTGTCCCTCAATCTGTTTTTCACATGGCCTCCCATAGTAATGCTCAGCTCTGCAGCTGTTAGAGCAGCAGCAGGCCAATGAGAGATAATGATATTCTTCCCTTTCTCACAGCCTGCTCTCTCTCCCTTGCTCACACAGGTTAGTTTCTCTTATAATTGGGAATTATGGAACTGCTCACCTGGCAGGACTGCTCAAGGAGTAGGAGCAGTGGAAGCACTGAGACATGGGTAGGATGCTGTCCTAAAAGTGAGAGGGCAAAGACCTTGTAGTGGTTTGACCCTGGCCCAACACCAGGCCCCCATGAGGGTCATTTTCTCACCCTCCAGCCACAGCTGGGTAAAGGAGAGGAAAAAATTAAAGAAGGTTCATGAATGAGATGGGAGAAAACACTTCAAGGGCAAAACATGCTCAACTTAAAATTGCAAAGTGAATTTTTTACTAAGAGAATCAGAGGAGGATAATGAGAAGTAAAATAAGCCCTTAATACACCTTATTTCTCCCCAACCTCTCCCTCCTGCCCACCGACAGCTCAGGGTACAGGGCAGGGTTTTTTGGGTCAGTTCATCACCGAGATTTTCTTCTTCTACTCCAGGAGAGGAGTCCTTCCCCTGTGGGGCCATGGGGTCCCTCCCAGGGCAGACAGATCTCTGTGAGCTTCTCTGGGTTGGGTCCACTCTCACCAGCAGCAGCCAAACCACACCTGCTGCAACATGAGCTCCTCCCACGGGCACACAGCCCTCCCAAAACTGCTGTGACCGGGGTGCAGTCCTGCAGGGACAGGCTGCTCCAGCCTGGGAGCAGAGCCCCTCTCTCCACCGCACTTCCACAGGATCACAGCCTCCTCCAGGCATTCACTGCTCTGTCATGGGCACCTCCCCACGGGCTGTGGATGGATCTCTGCATCCCCTGTTGATCCCCATGGGCTGTGTGTGGATCTCTGCATCCCCTGTGGATCCCCATGGGCTGTGTGTGGATCTCTGGATCCCCCTGGATCCCCATGTGCTGGGGGTGGATCTCTGCATCCCCTGGGGATCCCCATGGGCTGTGGGTGGATCTCTGCATCCCCTGGGGATCCCCATGGGCTGCAGGGGCCCACCTGCCTCACCATGGTCTCACCATGGCCTGCAGAGGAACCTTGGCTCTGGCACCTGGAGCACCTCCTGCCCCTCCTTCTCCATTGACCTTGGTGACTCCATGTTGTTTCTCTCACATATTCTCACCTCCTTCTCTTCTCTGACAAGAAGAAAAAAAACTCTGTGATGTTGTTTTGATTTTCTTCTTACGTATTTTATCACAGAGGAATCACCAACCTCTCTCATTGGCCCAGTTTTGGCCAGCAGCTTGTCCATCTTTGGAGCCATCGGGCATTACCTCTGCTGGACACAGTGGAAGCTTCCAGCAACTTCTCCCAGAAGCCACCTTTGTGGCTGCCAAAACCCAGGCCATGCAAAACCAAAAAGTTACCTGCAAAATTAACATGAAGTACCCAGTTAGACAGGGCAGAGAGAACAAAGCCTCAGCACCTTGATGAGCAGGGATTTGCTGTAGCCTCTGTATCTCAGAACTTTTTTAGCTGAGTGCGATGCCTATATTTATTTGTATAGTTCAGGACCAGAAAGTGTATAAATACTAAAAAAAAAAAAAANNGAAAAGATAAAAAAAATAAAAAAAAAAAAAAAAAAAAGAAGTTTACTGCTTCTCCTGTAAAACATGTACTGCTTTACTATAAGGCTATGTTAATGTGATTAGAAATTTCTCCATAACTAGAGTTTACATTATGGGGCACCTTAAAGCATAAATGACACTGTTCTTGATACCATGCAAATATGTATCACTTGAATGTGCATTATTTGTAAGCCCCAAAGGAGCAAGTGAGCCAAGTGAGCTAATTCTTCTGAGCAGGATTAGTATATCCCATGAGAAGCCATGTCACATTACTACTGATCTCTTACTTTTTTTATAAAAATGCAGTCGCTGTGGTTTCTAGGCACCATATATG
Source organism: Cisticola juncidis (assembly GCA_013400215.1). Taxonomy (NCBI): domain Eukaryota; kingdom Metazoa; phylum Chordata; class Aves; order Passeriformes; family Cisticolidae; genus Cisticola; species Cisticola juncidis. The sequence goes on from VXBR01011469.1 coordinate 237,254, forward strand.
ATCCATTTTCTTACATTTCAGCTCTGGATGGCAGTCACTAGGGAGAATTTTTAATCTCATGACTTTTATTAAAACACAAGAGCAGAAGCATAAACCGCATTATTGCTGAAGGAAGTTGGTCTGAGAAGCTGTATTCCCACATGCATATGAGTAAGTGAATTACAAGTTAATCCACGTGCAAAAGAGTTTTAGTGATCTCAGTCTGCCTTCTGCAATTTCAGCTCTCTTTGGAAAAATGAACCAAACAATACTAAAACCACACATTTTTCCACTGTCAAATATTTCTCGTTCCTAGACACTGTCTCTTGGCACCTCAATAACTTTGTCATTCTTTGAGTGGATTACTGGTCACTTAGGCAACAGGCACAAACTCCAGTGACTGAACAGACTTGCTGTGAAATCCTGCCAGCTAGTCAGTGAACAAGGGACTTCTTCATGACTGGCAGAAGGAATGTCACATGATCACCTTTATTTACATCTTGACGGAAGCTGCTAAACCAGGGAAGATCTGAAAAGTATTTCAAGATTATCAACAGCTTAAGGCAGACACTGTGTGCAGCAGTTCTCAATTTGACTGTTTATCATCATGCTAAGCTTTTCTGAAGCATGAGTGACTAGAGGTCAAACTGATATTCTTTTTTGGAAATCTTCATGCTTTCCCTGCAAATCATGTGTAATGTTTGGTTGCTCTACAAACTGCTTGAGCTAATAATGCAGCATATCCCATCTTTTTGCACTCTTGTAAAGTCACGTTGGCATGTTCACATATGACAAAGGGCTTTGTCTGCAGGATCCTCATTTTCAAAATAAAAGATAATTTCTTTAAGACAGCATGTGGGCAAATTATTTGAGGAGAAAAGATGTTAAATTTTTCCTCTTTTAGGTTTTCAGTAGGATTTCCTATTTTGGTGGTATAATCTGTCCACTGATTTTCCTCTGCATGGTCCAAAAGGTCAGATACTAAAGTCATGACTACTACACCATAAATTGTTTCTGGTCAGAAATGTCTTACAGGAGAAACTGATGCTCACTGACCTGATTTTGCTAATGGGATATTCTGGACTCTTATGAAATAACTTTGGTGAATTCATTGGGAGTAATTCCTAATGCACTCTTGCATCTTCTCAATGTGTTTACTAGCAGATATTAATTTAATGAAATTTAGAATATAGTTCTAACTTTCATGGCCAAGATATTTTATCAAAATTCATGCTTCCAAGAATCTAAAATGGAGCAAGACTAAGTCTTGCTAGCTTTTTTCACAGTCGCCTCTTACATACCTCCACCTGTTGTTGCTGTTTTTAGGAGAACACATTTGAGTTTGCAAGGAGCACAATATTGCTTGCACTTGTCTTTCCTTCTGTGAAGGCAAGGTTAATAACATGAGTGACTGTTCAGGAATATCTGTAGCCTGGCTTCTTCTTTTTCTATGGCCTTTAAAGGTTCTTTGGACAGGGTATCTTTTTTTTTTTTTTTTCTTTTTGTTTTTGTTTTTGGTTTTGGTTTTTTTTTTGTATATTGAAATACATAATATATGGATTTGTGTCACCCTGTTGGAGTTTTGAGTACATAGAGAAGATTACATTAAATGAGAGGTGATCAAGAAAGATCAGAAAGACAGAGACATCTGCTGAAGCTGAAGGCCATCTCAACTCAGGAGGTTCTGCAGCTATGAATGTGGAGAGTTATACACGAAGAAAAGAAAACATCTCATAGTCTACAGCCTCTTGGGAATTTTCTGAGCCATGTTTTGTCTTTGAGAATTTCCCCTCATACTGTAACGTGGCTTCTCCTCAGCCTTTACTAGAAGTCAACATTGAAAAGCACCTTGGAAAAGCACCGTGATTTGGACCAAATTCTCAAAATAACTAAATGCTTAACTTGTCTATAATTCTTTGGGAGATAGATTCCCAAATACTTAAGTCCTTATACAGTCACATTTTTGAGAAGGATAGAGATCTTAGAGCACTAACCCATGCAAATGGAAACTTTTTGTATGTTTGCAGGAGTCAGGAAAAAAACATCAGGGAATCCTCAAGGCATGTTGAGCAAGAGTTCAGAAAACTTGAAGTGCAGCAAGAAAATTCCAAGAAGTATTATTATATGAGCAAAGGCCAGTGATGTTTGTGCCATATGTTACATAGATCAAAGAAAAGCTTTGTTTAGTATTTTTTATACATGTATCTCAGTGGCTTTTCATCAAAACCTCCCCATATATTTAAAAACTTGAATTACTCCTGGACTCCCTTATAGTTCCCAGAGCCTGACAGAAATCTTTCCAAAAGTGTGATTTGGTAAGAAATACAAGAAACAAATCCATAGAAAATGTGATGTGAAAGTTTTACATTAACAGGATAATAATTATGTTGAATAATATCTGCTGTCTGTTAGACACTTCAATAGATGCTTCCTAAGGAGGAAAGCCTTAGCTGACAGAAGCTCAAAATTTCATGACTGCATATTCAACCTTAATGTTTTATTTATTTCCTTTATATTGAGTCCTACTGTGAGTTTAAACATTTTCTCATCATAGTTGGAGGTTTGGGGTTGGGGGTTTGAAATACATAAATATGCATTTGAACAATAATAGTGTTTTTAGTCTAAATGCTTTTAGCTCAGAAATTCAATAACAATTACTCTATAAATAAATATATCAGAGTGCTAGATATATACAAGCAATTTAATCTGAACAGTTAATTTGTTGTCTTGGCTAATTAAACTTCCCTGGCCAAACTATGCCTTGGGTATATTCAAATCTGAAAAAAAGGAATAAAAGGACAAAATATCAATAATTTTGGGACCTGTTTTTTCAAGGCGCTGACTCTGAGCAGCTGACCACACTGGAAATTTAGGAGCCAGAGTAGACTTTGAAGGAGTTTCATAATGCTATAAGGGAAAAGCATTGGTTATGCTGATATTTCGTAGATATTTTGTTGAATACAAAACTGTCCTCTGGGGTATTGTTAAGTTGAAGACAAACACATCCACATCTCTGCTGCAGCTCTAATACAGCAGGGAACATACGTTTTGGTTCAGGACTGTCTGCCTTTTTGTCTTTGCTGCTTAGACTAGGGATGACAGCATGTGTTAAAGTATTGCAATAATTTGGATCACGCTGTCTCCTTCTGCTAATATGAGTCTTGTGTCTTGTTTTACCTGCTTTCAAGTCTCCATGTGAGAGCCGGGTCAGTGCACAGAGCCCATGCTGAGAGCAGTGCGCTGCCACAATGAGGGAGGAGAACCGCAGTGCTCAGCGTACTTGGCCGGTGGTGGCTACAGCTGGGTCGGTAAGGAAACAGCCTGCAGAGTACAAAGTAAGGCCCTGAGAATGACAGCCTGGTAGCCTTTGTGACCCTCCACACAAAAGGCAGTCCCTAGCTCTAGTCATCCTTTTAGTCCCCTAACAAGCTCTTTGCCATAGATTGAGGCAGTTCTGTTATTGATTCCGAACATGTTCCCCAGTGGGGAGTTTCCTTCTCCACTGTGTGTTCTGGTCAAATTGACAGACTTAAAAGTTGTGCCTGCACTGCAGGCATGGCATTAGAAGAAATCTGGCAGTCCAGGCAGCTGCTGTGTAACCAAGCATTTCACCTTGTGTTGATGCAGGTTCCTCCTTTGCCAGCCTCAGTGACATATTATGAACTCTCAAGTGGATCATCAGAAAATCCCTTAGTTATACTTGATAGCAAGGGACTGTTATAGGTTGACACAGTTTGGGTTTTAGTTTCTTGGCAACCTAAAGCTTTCAGAACTCTAACCCTTTCCGTGAAAGAGACAAGAAAGTGCAAGGAGTGAGACAGCATAATATAAAGTTGGCAAAAAAACTGATAAAGATTATTGGAAGAAGGGATTGAAGAAGTAGACATTTCTGACTGGACTCCCCTAGATGTAAACCTGGAAACTGGACAAATGTATCCCTTCAAATCATGGGAAGATATGCATTTAAGGAGATGTTCAAATTTGTATGTAGATTTTGATCAAAAGTGTGTATGATAGACTGAGTAATACTGATCTTATAAGATGCTTGAACAGAGATAGAAATAAGTCTGTTGTGCTGGTGAAGAAGTGAGAAGATCTCTGTTCCCTGAGAAGAAGAATCCTCTGTTCCTTTGAACTGTGCATCTTTAAAAGGTGACACCCTAATATGAGAAAGTCTAGACCTATGACCCAAAAGCAGCTTGAGAAACTGCTAATGGGAGGGGTCACCAAAGCAGGGTTTTTACCAGGAAGCTGTTTTTTGTGGCAGTTAAAACCCACCAGAAAACTGTTATAAGTTATCAGTGGAAAAAATCCATAGAACATCAAGAGAAACTCATTTCCCAAAGTGATGAAAGATTATGTTTAAATGGTGAAACTGACTAAAAATAGTAGTTTTGTCTCTCTGTGTTGGTTGTGAGAAAGTAAACAGTTTGTAGAGAAGGAAGAAGGGTTTTGAAGAGTTCAAATTTTTTAATTTCATTTTTTTCCTTTTTTTTCTTCCTTTAGTGTGTGTTAATAAAACTATCTTTGTAACCTTTAAGTTAAGCCTGTTTTGCCTTTTTCCTCCCAAAATCTGTCTCAGAAAGAAAAGAGAGTGAGCACGAAAAAAATCACAAATTTTGTGTGTTGACCAAGAAAAGCCAAAATTAGCGAATGTGAAACTACAGGAGGGACAAAATCATACAAGCATAGGATCACTTAGAAAAGACCTTTAAAGATCATCATGTCCAACTCCCCTTCAATAATCAGGGACATCTTCAACTACATCAAGTTACTCAGAGGCCCATCCAACCTGATCCTGAATGTTTCCAGGGAGGTGGGTGGCATCTATCACCTCTCGGGGCCTCTTGTTCCAGAATTTGACTACCCTCACAAGTGAAGAATTTCTTCCTAATGTCTAATCTAAACCTACCCTTTTGCAGTTTAAAGCCAGCCCCTCTTGTCCTGTCACTACAGCCATTGCAAAAAGTCCCACTCCAGCTCTCCTGAAGGCCCCCTTTAGGTACTGGAAGGCTGCTCTAAGATCTATCTCCTCAGATGTAGATCCCCAGGCTTCTCCTTCTCCAGGCTGAGCAGCTTCAACTCAGACTGTCTTTATAGGATAGGTTCTCCAACTCTGTGATCATCTTCATGGCCTCCTCTGGACTCACTCTAGCAGGTCTGTGATATCCTTGAGCTGGAGGTCCATGAGCTGGATGCAGCACTCTGGTTATGGACAGCAGAACAGAGGAAGAAAATCACCTCCCTCAGCCTGCTGGCCACACTTCCCTTGATGAAGCCCAGCACACAGTTGGCTTTCTGAACTACAAACACACAGGGCAAGTTTATGAGCTTCTCATCAACCAACCTCCCAAATCCTCCTCCTCAGGGCTGGTCTCTCTCCATTCACTGCCCAGACTGTATTTGTGCTTGGCATGAGCTCATGTCTTAGCTTAATTTTCTTTAGTGCAGCTGGTGTATCTACAGTTTTGTCTGTGTGTGCAGACATAACAGGTCATTTAGACGTGAATTGCCTCCATTTTCAAGAAGAATTATTTTTATGAAGGGCTTAAATAAAGCAGTTTATCCTGGTGAAAAATAGGAATAAACAGTATTTCCTGAATTGACAGGTAACATACTTTGGACAAGATGGAGGAAAAAACTCTGTATCTTTCATTCCTCCACAGAGGGGAAAAGGTAATGCTTTTAAGAAATTGTGAATTAGAGATTTATAAAATGGCTGGAATATTGAATTTATAGATGTATGACAAGTGTTTTTTCCTTTCTATTCGCCGTGCAGTGTATTTGCAAATAAACATTACGTTGTTTTCATATATTTCATCAAAAATTTACAATTAAAAGGATAAAAAACCCCAAAATGCTAAAATATGAAACCATGAGACGAAAATATCCTAAGAACTGACGGGACTTATCTGACAAGTTTTTCATAAGAAAATCACAAGAACAAAATTGTGAAACTGAAAAGTTCAGGGTAGTGTAAATTATAACTGCTTACATTATAAACAGTGTTCTCTAATACTGCATGTGGTAGAACAAGCCCCCACTAATTTGGTGCAGAGCACAATCTCAGAAGGTAAATATGCAGTATGTAGAGAAACGGCCATCCTTATCTGGCTTGCATAAAAATCGATGTAGAATCTAAATTTATAGCAAAGTGATACAGCACACCCTCTTAGCAAGATGTTTAAAGCAGTATTGACATATGTTTTTGTATGATTTGTACTGACAGTGGAAGATTAACTATTACTGAATATTCCCCAATTCAAAGTGTTGCAAGGGAGTATTGTGTCCCATTCTGAAGGAAATGCCCCGGTATTTCGGAACAGTGATTCTAAGAATCGTATCTATGTTGTACATGCATCAAACAATTCAATATCAATTTAGAACTTTTAACAATAATAAAGTGTTTAACTATTAACTTAATTGCTTTCAACTGCTTAGATGATGCATATTTTGTCAGGAAACATCTCAAAACCAAGTTCACTAACTGTAGTTTTTTGAAAGATTACAATGTACTCCCATGTTGATTCAATTCCATTTCATGAAGATAGAGTGCACTGCAAGTGAGGCTTGAATTTTATTATAAGGGAAACCAGTATTTAAATTAGTTCATAAGCCCAGCATCAAAGAAAAAATGTGGCATGTAATGATTTGCATATTACCCTGTGTATGCATGATAGCAACTAGAGGAAACACTTCAAGCAGAGTAACTGCAAGATACTGCAAGGGTGTAGTCTCTTGGTACAAGTGCCTAAAAGAAAGAAACTGTTGCCAAGACCTACCACTAGTTTATAAAATCGCACAGAATGTGTGTGGGTGAACAAGCATCAGAGACTGAGAAATGCAAAGCTGCTTTAAGAAGAAAATGATGCTTCTGGGGAGGCCATTATCCAAAGAGAATCCCACGGATTTGTTAAATTCCTTTCTTTATTTGTAGATCCCCAGTGTTATGTGTTTTGTAATTTAGGAACTAGTGAAGAAAGTGCACATCACCAAATGAGAAAAATCTGCCAAGAACTCAAGTGTGCATGCTGATTTAGATAGCAATTGTAAATTGGTATTTTCTGTTTGATTTTGTTCATCTTATTTTGATAATTTGGTAAAATTATTTTGTAACTTGTATTAGCAGTCAGACACATTAATAGAGATATTGTGAATGCTAGAATTAAATATATTACAATATATTTCCTAAAGAGTTGCCTAGGAGGAATTAACTTACTATTGGTATTGAAATTAAGGAAGAATTAAGTAAAATTTTGGTTCCCAATTTTGTTTCATGACCATTTAGAGCATGTTCAGAATATGTTTTATTTTTATGATTCTAGAATACCTCATCAGTGGATTCACATTTCTCCAGCTGTGGTACTGTTATCTTCAGTTTTAGTCTGAGCACTGATTATCCAGCTGAAGGAAATGACTTCACTGAAAGGAATTTGCTTATTGTATTGTATGGTGCCTTAAGGATTTCTTATGGTCTGGTTTACTAAGGGAATAAGGGCTCCCCTCTAAAGCTCTCCTTAGTTGAGGATCCAGGACAATTTCAAGGGACAAGGGGGCAGACCCAAGTGAGGATCACAGAGCAGGCTGAGCTCTCCCTGAGGAGCTGCCTCTCCTTATTGCTGCACACACTCACAGCCTGGCCCCTACAGGGGCTTTCCTTTGCCCAGCAGACAAGGGAAGCAGGAGGCCATCACCCCAGAAGAGTTTGTGTGAGAAGTTCAGGGGTTGTCTGCACCCCTTTTTGCATGGTGTGTCCTCGTGGGCTGCCAACGATTATATATTGAACCATGAAACCTCCTCCTTTTCTCATCTCATGAAAAAGTACTCAGGCTGAGGATGTAAAAGGAAAACCTGGTAACAGAGAATCAAATCTACTTTCTTCTTCACACTGACTGCTACTGTAATCCTTTAATAGTCTGTTTAAATGATCCATCTGTATTAAATTCTCTTCCTTATCTCATGCAACTCAGCTGGATCATGTAGACCACTCTGCTGAAAACACTGAGACTTTGCTAGCACTCTTGGCATGGCAGGCTAGAGACTGTCAGTAATCCCTTTTGCATTTTGGTTGTTTGTTTCTGGTAAGATAACTGGACCCAATAAATGAATTCATTTTGAAAGATCCATTGAACTAGCAAAGTCAAATATAAATCTGATTCTTTAGTCCTGTAATGGCAGCCCCAGCATGGGGTGATATAGGCTCTACTCCTGCTCCTGATGACAATTCGGATGGAGAAGACACACGGCCAATTTGAAAAAATACATTGGCTTCTTGGATGAAGGTTAATAATGTTCATCTCAGTCTCTTTCTGGGTGTGTATATCCTTTCATAGATGAGGTCCCTAGGACTAAGTCTTGTCCTAGTTGACACAAGGATTTAGCATTACTTCAGCAAAAATACCATAGCTCAGACTTTGATAATCATTAGTCTGTGCAGCAAGAAACACCATTTTTTCCCTGTTTCCTTTAGGTCTACAGGCTACTGGAGATGTTGGTTTGTATGTCCCAGCACAGTGACAGTTTTGGTCATTTTGAGGAGCAATGGACAGAGGAGGGGAATTGGCTTTGTGGATGATGCTTCTTTATAGTGAAGCAAATTACTGTAACATTGTTTCTCTCCTAGATTTTTGCTTAAAAATATGAAAACAATGTTCTGGACAAACAATGGGTTCTTTTTTGCCTTGCTTTTGTCAGTCAAATTTGTACAAAAACAGAGTACAAACTGCCAAATATTTAATAATTCAACTTTCTTAAAGGGAAGCATGAGGATTTTTTTAGTTGGTGTTGGGGGAAAAAATGAGCTTTCATTGTCATGTATCTCAGATTGAATTCAATCTTTTATTTTTCTTACTTAATATTATATAAACTTCAACTTATTAGCTGTAATATATAAAAACATATTTTCATTGGTCTGAAAGGTATAATTATTGTTTAAGTCATCCTTGTCCTAGGTACCCATGTGCACAGTTCCTGAAATTAATGTCAGTGCATCTCCAGTGTCATCACAGGAAATTTGAAAGTACTGTCTCTACAGAGACATTTACTTTCTTACTTTTTGCTGGCAATGAGACTGTGCAATCTAGCTTATTGAAACCTAGAAGAGCAGAAAGGTATTTCAAATCCCAGGCACTCCATGAATGAGATGTGAAATGAATTTCATGTGGATCAGCCCCCTGGAGGCTTGTCACAATAGATAAGGCAAAGTGGATAGATGCTGCATTAGTTCATGTATGTTTCTGAGTAGCAGAGCTAATAACAGAATCATAATTTCACTTCGGGACACAGGGCTACTATATAGTGTCCTCCTTTGATCTCTTCATCCATTCCAGCAAGCTAGGAAACTGCCATAATAAAACTCCCTAAATACATGCTAGAAGAAAACTGGTGAAACCTATAAAATAGCCAAACCATACCACAAGCAGTACTTATTATTAACCCCTTTTAACAGAAAAGTGCCAGGCATAGTTTTATTTCTAGTCCTCAATTATGTAAGCCTATTTTCAATTATTTGTGTGTGGGATAGCAGTAAAACTTCATGAAGGACAGACTGTACTTCTATTTGACAAATACTCCCATTTAACTCTTGTTGAGAAGTTGATGGGGAGATATCTGAGCTTATACTTCAGGAGAACAGCATATTTAGCTCAGACCACAGCAGCTCAATTATTTTTGTTCTTCGTGAGAGATTAAATGCATAATGGCTGGAGTAGTGCTGAAGTGTTGCTTTTCCTCAGCTATCAGTAGCTGAATGCAACTGAGGCTGTGTGGGAACAAAATTCAGTTTTGGCTTCTGTTAGTAGTTGTGCCAATGTTAGCATTTCCAAAGACCTACTTTCTTCCCAGATCTTTAGATAGGAAGCACCAATACCTGCAGAAACATCAGCTTTGCATTTAATCAAATTTTCTCATTTAATATGAAAAAAATGCATCAGCTGGTTTGGCTACTCTTCCTCCTTCTACTCTAGAAGTTGTCTCCAAAACATGTTTTAATGTAATCCCAGGAAACATCAACAAGCAGTTCTATCTGAGATATTCTGTTTCTCCAAATTCTTTTGATTCCTTGATTCTGTGCAAGTCATACACCATTCAGCTGACCTGAGGCTTCCTTTACCATTTTGAGGAAAAAAGTACACAATTGGTTACTCCTGTAATTATGGATTTTAAAAATTCCCCAAAACTTGTTGTGAGTTACATGCAAGAACTTATCACATTATTAATTATCTAGAAATGATAGGTAAATTATGGACTGAAATTTTTAATGCTATGACTGTGATTTTGTGTGTGCATGGCCATTCTAGCTGTTTTGATTCACTTCTGCACCACACAGAATATCCCAGCACAGAATGCATTGGCAATGATTTTAGATTATAGGGCATTTTATAGCTCAGCATTTTGCCTGAACAAATAAAGGAGGAATAACACATATGTTGTTACTGCCTCTAATCTGAACACCCAAAAAGTGACTCCTGAGGAAATCACTGCCTTTGCAGTCAGAGGTAAAATTACAAGCCATACCCACTTTTACTGGCTTCTTGCTCTGGTAAAATAAGGGAGGGAAACCAAGATATCATCTCAATGTGTTGGGGTTTGTTTTGTTTTGTTTTGTTTTGTTTTGTTTTGTTTTGTTTTTGTTTTTGTTTGTGTTTTGTTGTTGTTGTTGTTTTTGTTGTTTGGTTGGTTTTTTATTTAGTATAACTTCTCCAACAAATGGATTCTGGAATAATCACAATCTGTGGATCATGATGTAGATACAAATAAAATTACCTTCCAAACAATCTGCATGCATACAAGTTAATTGAGTTCTAGTTGAGCTGGTTTTTGTGAATGCTCTGTGAATGCTCCATGAAAAAGGTAAAGTGTGTTCCTTGACTCTGAATAAAAGTACAATGAAAGATGATTAAACAATGATTTTTAGATAAAAGAGAAGAATATATAAATAAAAATCCCTGCTAAGAAAAATGAGGTCTGAAATGCTTTTGAAATCAAGTTCTGAAATCAGAATACTCCAGTAAGTCATAATTTGAGAGATGAACAAATTGTTCCATATCACCAGCCTTATTATTGCTAATGAAGAGATGATTTGCATTACAGTACCTATTATTCACAGTTTTGCTTTGGTATTACAATCATCTTGTTACCACAAGCTGAAAATTCCCATTTCAGAAGAAATCCTCAAATCTGTGTTAATTCTTGTTCTGTTGATCATTATTTGTTTTCTGTTTGTGTTAAAGGGCAGATTTTCACTTCTATTAACTACATTTTCTTGGGAGTTAGATAATATCTTTCCACTGAGTCAGAGAACAGGTAGATTTCTGCTTACCTCAAAGGTTCTCAAGCCTTTGTTTTCCAAGTTACAGTTTTTCATTCTACCACAAAAAACCCCAAGGATTTTACAATTATTTCCCATATAACTTAAAAACTTTGGGGAACTATTTCTCTGGACAGTTAACTGCTGTGTGGAGAATTTGTGCACAACTCTGTTGATAAACACCATTTTTGCAGTATTCACACTATTTTAACAGTGAATTAAAAAGAATCCCAAAGTCCCTGTGAGTTACAGCTCATGAGGAGAGACCCTTGTCTGTGGTTATACAAAGAGGACTTGATTGTATATGAAGTTTTCTGTGACGTTGCTGCTTTACATTTCTCTAATGATTGTTTAGGGTCTGCAAAGTGGACTTTCCTGCTGATGTAGTGCTATGGCCAGTACTTTTTCTGTACCCCACTAGAGATGATTCATTACATACAGAGCCCCAGGATTTGGTCCTTTATTTCTAAAATGTAACCTTTTTCCCTATTATCAATGGCCCTTGTTTCATAGGCCGCCGCTATACAAAGCTTATTCATTTTTCACTGATCTAGATGTTGCACTGAAATTCAGTCACTGATAAGTGTCTGTCACCTCTCTGTGGGGCACTCTGTAAACAGCCATTAACTAAAATGCACACAAGCAGGTAGGCATGTAAATACATAAACAAAGACCCTTCAAAAAAACAAAGCGATTCTTTTCTCCAAGAGAATTTTCTTCTGTTTCTCTACTTGAAATTCAGGAGATAAGAATATAATTAAGTTATTAATTAAGTAAACAGAATGAGCAATTAAGATTATTTGTTGTCCTGAGGCTGAGCTCTCCTGATGACCTGGGTGTTCCATATTTTTCAAAATCCAGGTGGTTTTGTGCTCACAGTGCTAAGGACAGGATTCTTATGATCCATGGTTTACTGTCAGTGTGCAAGCCTGCTAATAGCAAAAATATAGGATACAAGGAAATGTGCAGTAACTCGGGTGCCTAACAGTTTGGAAAACAGCCATTCACTTGTCAAGTTCTTCTTGGAGAGTAGCTGGAAGCCTTGTCAGCCACACTTTGTTCTCTAATGTAGCTAAACTTGTTTTATTGCTGCTTTCTCAGATAGACACGTACAGCTCAACTTGAATCATGGTTTGGGGTGGGTTTTTTTTGATGTTTTTGTTGCTTCAGATTGGAAGAGTTTTGTGGTTTTTCTTTTAGTGCAAACAAGCATGTCACCACTGTCCTTTTTCTATCCCTAGTGCACAGCCTAAGATTGCTGGGATAGCATTTGTGGTAACAGAATGATCTTAATAGTGTTAGTGATACAAACCATTTTAACTTGCCAGCAATGAGTTAGAAATGTCTGGACTTTAAATCAGGCATGTGGCAGTAGTACAGAGCATACATGCTGTACAGGATGTCCTGAGGGCTGTGAGATCAATTCAGCTTTGCTCAGCCGTGTCAACAGCGACTATCTAAAGATGCTGACATGGCTCAGCTTGATAGGTTGAAGAAATTTAACTGCTTTGATAAGGTTAAAGGAGGAATCCAGGCAAGAATAGAAAACAAAACAAAACACTGCTTAGAAGCTTGACTGCACACTGCAGCAACCCACTGACAACTAGCAATACAACCAGGGTAAATTACCTTTCCTCCAGAAAAAAAGTATATAACAAGCTGTGTATGGAAAAGGAATCAGCTGATCTCTACAATCCTTCCTACTCAATCTGGTGTCAGGAATGACACCAACAAAACCAATTACCTTGCTGTTCCTGTCTGTATCATAAGGCCTGTCAGTGTTATAGGGCTGAGAGCTTCAGAAGAGGCTGCTTACAAAATGCAAAATTTTATTCCGAGTACAAACTTTCCTACTGGAGAAGAACTCAGCAAATAGGTTTAGGGATTTAAACCCCTTTTTTCCTGTGGAAGAATTAAAGCAGTGGCTTATCACAAAAAAAAAGATGATAGAGCTGCAGGGTAAAATTGGAAGCCCACCTAATCAGTGCAAGGGTCTTCGTAGTAAGACCTTTGATAAATTGGTTTCAAATCCCTTTTTGTATGCACACAGTTCAAATATGTTCTTGAATGACTTAAAGAGCGTATCAGTTTGTCAGTCTATTGACTTGTTTTCTAAATGAAAGTTAGTTTTTTCTGAAGAACTTATTAATACACTGTTACTCTTGAAATTACTTTTGTCTGCAGACATGCTCAAGAAAAAAAGAAAAAATACATGCTAAAATTTGTCCCTTTTGGTGATCCACCACACAATGCAACATATTCATACTAGGCATCTGCCATTACCAATTATAAGAATTCTGCCTGTCCAGAATGTTCCATTTCCTTCAGTTTTCACCAAAGCTTGTGTCCTTTTGGTTATTTCTAGATTTTGTGGTCTGCAAAGCATAGCAAGCAGAGAGACTGTGAAGCATTTGATGCTTGTCACAGATCAAGCTGGCCTTTCTGAGTCCTGACCCTTTTTTCTTGTCTGACAAGATAAGGTACATGGAGAAATGTTAACCAATAGCAGGCTGCTGAGATTTACAAAATTCCCAGTTAAGTGGGAAACAAAGCTACAGATCAAACCAGTTACTAAATTCAAGAAGAACTGAATCTTTAGAGGGATTGAATGGAGAAAAAAAAGTGTGAAGAAAAGTTAGGAGAACCTCAAGATAGGCAGGAAATAATTTTTAGGGAGTTGCAGGAAAGGTCAGGTAGCAGTAACTTGACTTGGAATAACTAGTAAAGAACTGCGAGCAATGCAATACCTTCTGGAGAGCAAAGTGATGAGTCTCAAAGTGTTCTTTTGAGACTGGACTGGACAAAATTATGTGGATGAAAATATGGTATTGGCAGAGATTGAGGGATCCATGCTATGTCTTTCAAATAGGTCTATGATATGAAAATCCTTGTGAATCTAGCAACCTCAAGTATATTGAAAATGTAGATTAATAAGTCTTTAAAAAGTAAAAATAACAATCAGAGTTTTTAGGCAAAAATATGGTTTGGAACTAAAATGCATAGGATTACACAGTACTGTATTTTGTTCATTATGTTGAAATAGCTAAATCACAGACATTTCAGAGTTATGATAAAATGTTGTTAGTCCCAATAATTTGGGAGAGTGGTTCTTTTACTGATATAAGAGGTTGCTGTAGTGTTTTTATGCTGAATTATCAACTTAAATTAACATGGTGCACACCACCAGCCGATTCAGACTAACTTTGATAGAAAGATTTAGGAGCCTGTTTGGTTCATTTTTCACTTAGAGAATAATTTTTATTGCCTTCTTTCAATGGACATTGTGGTGTAGGAGTGAATACTTTAGTTTGATAAATTTTAATTTTGGCTGTTGGTTTTCCTTTTTTTTCTACTGAAATCTCTGAAGGAAAGCAGGTGGCATTGTTCCCCGGAGATCTAAGAGAACCAGAATCTGAAGCTAAGAGTGAATCAGATTTGTTAGAATAAATTTTGGGAAATATAGCTCAGAAGGAAATTATTCTTGTTTTGTTGTCTTCAGACTAAAAGTTACAAGGGTTTACATATTGCACTAAGTGAGTGTGTCACGCAAATGCAATCAATTAAAAAAATATTTTTATTTTATTTTATGACAGCCAGAGTGTGTTGCTGGCCTTCAGAAAGCAGACTGGATATCTAGAAGCTGGTGCCCTTGTAATTTGAATGACAACCTTGCCACTACTTTAAAAAGCAAGAGATGTTTACAGCCACTTTAGGAGTGCATCTTACAGGAAAGCCTGACCCTCATGCCACATCTCTTTTTATTGGGTAACTTTTTTCAGGCAGCAGTAGTTACAAAACAGAACAGAATATGCTGTGACCTTGTCTGCTGAGGTTCTTCAACTAGTTTTCTATCGTTTCCCAACATTGCAATGGCTCTTCTGATACTACATTGAAATATCCAGAAGATCAGTCAGTCTTCTCACCCAAGAAAATACTGATGGGGTCTTTTATCATGTTTATCAAAATGTCTATGTTTCATTTGGTCTCAAATTTCTTGCTATAAAGAAAGGAAAATGATGAGGAAATTAGTCCAAGACTAATGTTTCTTCTTTTTTGATTGATTAAAGATCTTACCATTCCCATGTAAAAAGATTGCATTTGTATATTGGTGTCTTTATACTGTTTGTTTTTGTGTGTAGTATATATTCTCATGTTGACTTCCCCTAATGTTAACCACTAAAATAATAATGCAATTATGATTTAGTGTTGGCTCTTCAAAAATGTTTCAATACTCCTGATTCAATCCTGAGTTGCCACTGGTTTTGTGAATATACTTGGTTAAACAACTTCATTGCTTTGCATGCGATATTCTTCTTGCAAAATGCAGATAATGATGTCTGTCTCTTTTGCTGATGCTATATTGGAGCAAGACAATTTACATATGTATTTTAAAACTAGCAAAGACTTGGCATTCTCACAGCTGAGACATTTGAGGTGAAAGTAGACTTTTAAATGTGAAAATCATTGAAGAAGTGTGGCTGAAAACGTATTTAAACACACTTATCTAAAGTATAGCACGCAAAACTGCTGTCTGGGTTTTATCATCTGAGGTTTTTACCTGAGACCCTAGAGATGTGCTGCAGGAATTCATGTTTCTGAGAAGAATTTCATTCTGTATGTAATCCCAATCTCTTTGTCTTGATATGTGTGATTCTATAGGGACACAAAGGCATGTACAGCTATCAAAATTCATAAAAGTAACTGTCAGGAGCAGGGGGTGTCAGTCACATCAACACACATTTTTGTTTTGTTTCTATAATCCTTTAGACAATCCTTGTTTATTTGTTCAGTCCTGTGCATTTGTAGTGCACACATACCACTTCTCACTGTAGCAGAACTATGGCATCCCAGCACTGACAATTTTAAAGGAGCAGCTGTATTAGCATTTTTAAAACTCTGTCCACTTTTTTGAGAATGTATCTTAGCCTTCTTTTCACTTTCATTTTGTTATAAATGCCAGGACAATTTTTCCAATTAAAATAATAATTTGGTTTATTAATATAAAACTAATTATAGAATTTAATATTTTATTTAAAAATTGAATCAAAGAATTTCGGCATTACAATCGAATCACAGAATTTCGAATCACAGAATTAGGCAAAAAGACAGCAGAGTTTTGGTCACAACCCCCACAAACAGTGTAACCGGCTTCTTGACAGTTTTGCCCAGGAAAAGGCCAAGGGTGAACTCTGAGACACAGAGCCTGGCCGTCTGCTGTCTCCCCCTGAGTTCACGGATTTGCGCGTTTCGAGGCTCAGTTCTTATACCCTTTATTCCGCCCTCGGCAACATTTCCCCATATTTTCTATTGAGTCCCGGCGAGCTATTCAAATTCAGGGGTGTCTCCGGCTGTGCTGAAAAGAGTCCATTTCTGCCTTGCTAGGTGTTAACTTCGAGTTTCAGCAGGAGCCTGGGTTGATTAATGTTCCTCAATATGAATAACGATGCTCTGATGGCCAGAGAGGGTGTAGTTCTTCTGCATTGTCGCCTCTTCTTCCTTATCTTGATGTCTTTTCTCCGGCTGCTCCTATTCATTCTTTGTCTATGCTGGGATGGGTTCCTGCCTTTTGTTGCAGCCAGCTGTTACACTACGTGCTGAGACCCATGTATCCCTGCCCCACATACACATATACAGCAAATGATAACGTTATAACATTAATTACATTCTACCCTTTAACCCCATGCACACACAGATACAGTATATCATAGTTTATAATTCATAACCATCCATAAAAACATGAATTAACCATTCCCATTTTTCACAAATTGTTTAGTCCAGATCAAAAGGTTTCTGTAACTCTTGTTTTTCAAATCTGCCGACTTTTTTTCTCTAAGTCAAGATTTCTTCATTTCATTTTTTTCCATTTTCTAGGCTCCTGTTGATTTGGAGTAAAATAAAATAAATGGTGCATTTTTGGAAGTAAGTCCAAGACATTTAATTTAACATTTTACTTTGTCTAGATTCCACCTATCCTCCCACATGATGTCATTCTTTTGAGTGGATGATTTTAAGAGTGTCTTGATCTTCCTAGTGGAGCAATTGTTGTTTTGGATGATGCAGCACAACTCTGAAAGGTGTGAAACTGCCATTTAAACAGGCATCAGCTACGTGTGTACCCATGGGCACTAAAGACCTTTATGAAAACTCTGGTTGTTGCATGTCAGATAATATATCCAGGAGGAAAACAACATGAAAAATTGCTGAAATGATCAAAACAGAAAAGATGAATAATGACACAACACTGAGAATTTCTGATTATTGAACCGGTAACAAAGCACACTTCTCAGTTCTCCTCAAACAGGCCCTGTCAGGAAAACAAGGCAAGTCAAAACCAAGCAGCACAGAAAGGTCTTCCTTCTCCCAGTTTTGATCCTTTGCCTGCTACTTTGAAGAGTGAGTTGAATAATAGCTTGAACGAACTGTTAGCATTTTAATTATTTAAAAGGTCATCAGTGCGTGGAAGAGCTATGCTAAATGCTAGAAAAGGTTTTTCATATCAAACAGAAAAGGCAGGAACAAACTACAGGCAAACCCACAAAGGATAGCTGAACTGGAGAAATAAACCTTATGGAAATGTCTGCAAGAGACCACTGCTCTTGACTCATTCACTTGTCAGTGGCATTTAAGAAGCACTTTAGACCTAACCATGTTTACAGTCTCAGCATTCATATTTCCTTATTTAATCAAATATAACTTGTTTAAAATTTATCTATCCATCTGATGAGCCATTGATTTAATATCCAGTTACCTTTGCTAATTTTAGAAGCCGTATGGTGAATTGTTTTCTAAAGAGAAAGGACGACCTGTAATTTTGACTTGTGTCAAAGTATGTGCCAGTTTTAATTAGAAAGCAGGAGGTCGTTCAGAGACCTAAGTATTCTATACTTCTCGGAAATTAAAAGTTGTTTTTTTTTTTTTTTTAAAGTAAGTAAATGGGTAGTAACTACTACTGACAGAAGAATGTTCAGTTGCTGTAGAACCTAATTTCCATACTGCCATAGAGTCAATGGCAATCCTCCTCTTAACCAGGCTGTCTGCAAAAATATCATGTTCTATGGTAAAAGTAGTGCAGCCTTATACTCTCAAATACCTCAAAACCGTAGAGACAGAAGTTTACATAGTGCTTGAAAGGACTTGCTAAAGAGAGTGCAAACAAAGTATCAGAAACTTAAAGTATCAAATAGAAGTATGGTATTACAAACATAGTAACATAACAGTAGATGTTGAATCTGCATATGTGTGAGATTCCAGTGTTTTCCTTTCTTAACCATCCCTGCAAAATATGTTTGAAACATTATTTGGTTTCCCCTTAAGACTCAAATACCATTTTACTGGAAGAGAGGCACAGAACTTATCTATGTTTTCCTAAAGCTTTGATGTGTTTCAAATAGTTACAATAGAAATATTTAAGCAGTCAGCTCAAGCTAAACTCATTCCTAGAGTTCCTCCACAGGCATGGAAATTCAGCATAATTTCTTCAGGTCTGGCCCATCTAACTGTCACAGATACTATTTTCTTCTTGAATTTGTTCCTGAAAAAGGCAATGGCTAGAAGAGAAATATTTCCCATAGGAATTAATATAATTGTGGGGGGTGGGATGCACAAAAGGTGCAGATTATTTAAGAGAAGGATGAGGAGAATGGGAAAAACAGAAGCATGGCCATCAGCTATGTTCTGAGCAACAGGGTTTTCTGAGCAGATCACAGAGCTGAAATATCGCAGATGCTTCGCCTGTGCAACTGAATACACAGGTGTGTGAATCCTCAGAATAACCATTTTTGGTCTCCTTAAGTGCATTATGGCATTTCCATAGCTGCTATTATCTTCTTCAGATGAATCATGAGTAATTAAGGACAGAAAAAGAGGGTAATGACAATGATAAACTCTAAAACAACAGTGAGACATGCCATTGATATCGGGGTGCTATTGCAATGTTGTTGTTTGGCTCTGCTCCTCTCTCCAAATATAAGCTTATTTAAAGCTCTATTTTGCTCTTATACTTGCATTGCAGAAAAATAACAATATCTGCCCAGGGAAGGAAATCAGTCCTCCATACTTTTCAATTCAGAGAACTAAACATAACTAATTTTCACAGTCTTCTCATTTTGGAGAACTACCTGGGTTCTCCCTTTGCAAATGGGGGAGTCAGTGGAAGACTTTTACAATGGGTCTGGGTACACAGATCCCACCAAATCTTTTAGGGAGTGACTTGACTTCTCCAGGTGTTAGGTCCAAGAGAGTATCTCATGTGTAGGTTTCCTGTGAGGAAACCATAATTGTTTCATGAGAATATTTGGTCATGGGTTTGAAGAGCAGGTTGGTATGAGTATTGCAGAGAAACAAAGGGCCATGTGGGAAATGGAAAGGGAGAAAAGGCTGCAAATGTCACCAGAATGAAAGCATGACACATGAGGCATGGGAATTTGATGGAGAATTTAGAGAGACATAAAGGAAAATACAATCTTTTGTTGTATACACCTGGGTTTATGCTATGGTGAGCATCCACACCTAATATTAAAGAAGAAAAATGTCCTGCATTTTAATTTAAAAATGGCACACAAGGTCAGAGAGGTGTTGCTCTTTGCCTCTCACTGCTTCTCGTTGAATGACCTATTGAGAGGTACAAGAGGAGTACAGAGATATTTATCTCCTTACAACCCATGTATGTCTTAATCCTTCTATCATAGACTATTGTGCCTAGGGTCTTAAGAATTTCTTTTTCAAGGTGAAGCTGCCTTTCTTACAATGAAATTTAAAAATAGTCATGAACTACTTACATTTCCTCTCTGCTAAGCAATCTTGCACAGCTCAGTGGGGTCAGTGGGGTCATATTCTCCAGGTTCTAAGAAGAAGCTTGATGTGCACAGGTTTTCTACTGTTAAAAGTGAAAACCTTGCACCTACATCTGTTTTGCAGAGCAGGTGTTTTATTCAGCTCATCCCGTATGCCCCAGCCTTCCAGCAGTGCATGAGAAGGGAGTGCAACACAGGTTCCTCCCTCCCTGCTATGTTCTTCCCCAGGGAAATCAGGACAAGGAAAACAATGAACACTTGGGATCCTTCCTGGCACAGGGACAGCATGTGGCCAGCAGATATCACACATCTCATGGGACAGATGTAACAGTGAGTGAATGAACCCTGCACTGTTGTGCCCCCATGACTTTGTATGATTTCAGGCTTCTGCTGATGCAGTTTTGCTATTTAAAGATGAATATATTCCTAGTCTGCCTGCCTTGCCTTCCATCCAGCTCAATTCCCAGTCAGACACAAGTTGCAGGAACTCATTTTGTTCAGCTGAAGCAGCTGTTCCAACAGTTAAATCAAAATTCTCCTCTTGTAACATGTGATCATTGCCCTGTGCCTGCACAGAGGTGTGCACACACACCCCAGGAAGCCTGCTCTAGCACACACACAGACACTGTCCCTCTGTCCCCTTACACTTCAGCCTAAACTTGCCTAGAGACTGGGACAAATCTCCTGCACATGACAGCCTCCGGAATGAGATAACATTCAGGATACAAGGCAGAAATATGCAGTGGTGTGAGAAGTCTTGCCCATTTGCAAAGTATCAGAGCAGAATGATACCTGGATGGGCCATCCGACCCCTGCTGCCATTGCACAGTTTTGCAATAAATGTTTGTGCCTGAAAAAAATTCTCTCCACTAGCTTTTGTTCCAGATTTAAAAAAGGAACAGGAACATTTGGGTTTCTCCTGATTTTCTCCACAAGTCCATAACTGAATTTTCAGAGGAAAAGCTGTCAAGTCTGGAAAAAGGTATTTCTTTCTTGACGTTTTTGTCAACATATGAATTTCTGCTGCAGCATATACGACCAGCATTTTCCATGGGAAGAGAGGTTAACTATTGTCTAGAGGAGTTCAGGAATGGAGTATGCTGTGCCAAGAGGGACACTCAGAGATGAAATGGCATTGAATAATTACACATATGTTGTATTTTTACACAAAGCAATAAAAAGTGGGCATGCTCACCAAGGAACATGCCTTGCGGACCTTCTGTGTAATGGAGATAATTAGGAAAAACTCCAAAGCAAGAAAATTAATGACTGATCAGTTAACCTCCCCATTGTTATCAAAATTAATTACTTAAACCAGAGTTCCACTCAGTGCAGCAGCTGCAGGTAACAACCATTTCATATCCAGCTTGCCAAAGACCTGGGAGGGCTGGAGGGTTCAGAGGCACTTCTGGAGCTCTGAGCAGCTTTTAGGCCAGGAGCAGTGGGATGTGGGGAAGTGGCAGAGCTGATGGCAGCCAGCAGCTCAGGACATGGTGCTCGCTGCTGGCTTCCATAACACAGCACCACTTTCTACCTTTGAGCTGATTTCCCTTCTGCACTTCAGGAGAAACACTGTCTCAAAGACCTATTTTGGTTTTTAAGTTCCCTTGAGAGGCAAAATTAGAGATTCCTGGCTTTTTTTGTTGTTGTTGTTTTTTTGTTTGTTTGTTTTTTTGTTTTTTGTTTTTTTTTGTTTCTAAGCAACACTTTTGTCCGCAAATCATCTCAGTACTTCATAGGCTGTGAAGGTCTGAGAGCCAAGCAATATTTATAGCCCCATTACACATAAACTAAAAAAATCCAGAGGTTTCTTTAAGCATGACACAGATTATTTAGGGGACAAATACAAATTTCATGATTGCAACACAGCTGACCTAGCACAGAGCATTTTATTTTCTGTAACAGTCGTATCTGGCTGCATATTTCAACAATTCACATTTTGATGCGATAAGAGCAAAAGCAGTGAGTAAAAAATGAAGCTGCTCTAAGTTTTGGGACAATTTTGGGTCATTTGGACATCAGGTCCTTGCTCCCTGATTAGCCATGTACTGGCTTTAAACATGATTAGGAGAAAACTGGGATTTCCATGGCATTCTTCTGGCCAATAATGCTTTGAGGCCTACTGATGAAATGTTATAAAGGAATAACGAATTTGTTTAAAACTAGTCCTAGTTTTTGTTGGGTTTAGTAGTACAACATATTTAGGAAGGCATATTTTTCTGTTGTACTGAGCAGCTTTTAATATATAGAACTTAGTGCTCTGGAGAGAAGAAATTAAGACCTCAAGTATGTAGGTAACTGATGACCAAAGCCACCATCTCTAGCTTTACACTGTCCCAGGGTTCAGCTCCTTGTTTATTCTGGCACAAGGCTGCTTATAAATTTGTTAAAATGATATGGTACAGAAACATCTATGATTCTGGTTTGGACTATTTTTCACCTTTGCCCTTACTCACAATTATTTTCTTTGACTAAGAGGTCGGACAATGACTCATAGAGTGCAAATGAATAATACACGGTGCTGTGAAGATTTTGGTATATTCATTAGAGCAGAAAGTCAACTTCTCTTTACCTTCAGCAAGCAAAGGAGCCTAAAAAGCTGCAAAAATACACAAGGACACAAATACAGCCCCCATCTCCAGAGTAAAAAAGAAAGAAATACAGAGAAATTTGCTGCTTCCTTGCAACTACCATAATTTAATCTTTCTTGTTTTTCAGCTTCACCAGGAGAATTTTCTCACTCTTCATATTCACAGGACTCCAGGTTGCTTTCATATAAATCTTGTGAATGATTCAGGCCAGAAAGAGAGATTAAATTTAGACATGGTAAACTAACGTTCTGGTGATACCTACCAAATGTGGTAGTGACTCTGTTTAGCTGACACCTCCTGCATAGAGTGAAGGGGTGAGGGAGTAATCTTCCTCGACAGAGACCATAACCAGTCACAATGGGAGCTGAAGTGCTCTTTTATAGTTGGAATTTCATGTAATCGTCAAGACTTCATGGAACCTCTTTATTTCAACCCTCCCAGTTTAAATCATTCTTTCACAATTACTTACCCAAGCAATCATAGTAAAAATTGGACCATTTCCACCAAGCACTTTTCTTTTGCCAGAATTCCAGGGATAGAAATGTGCCATCAGAATTTTCACAGCCAATCCTATTCCCTGGTGGTGTGTTTCTGTTCTTTCAAAGGCAGTGTGACAGGAG
The DNA here is from genome assembly GCA_013400215.1 of Cisticola juncidis. Classification (NCBI taxonomy): domain Eukaryota; kingdom Metazoa; phylum Chordata; class Aves; order Passeriformes; family Cisticolidae; genus Cisticola; species Cisticola juncidis. The sequence continues at coordinate 260,544 of VXBR01011469.1, forward strand.
TCCTGAAAGCTATTGCTTAGGACAGAACCATTGAGAAATATGGTAATTTGTGTGGAAGAGGTGATCTGAGGATACTGTAAGCCTGAAAACCCAAACCACTCAAGCTTTTGTAGTACTGCAGTCAGAGCACAGGACTAAATTATGAGTGTACACTCCCTCTTTTCTAAATACAGAATTGTCAGTGGGTTGATGCTGCTGACGGTTCCGTGTGTTCACATTGCTGACATGGCCAGTCTGCAGCACTCTGTAAAAACAGAGAATTCTTGGCCTCTCTTCACTTCATAAACCTTTTTTTGTATGCCATTTGTCACTGGAGTTCAATTAATTTAGTCTGCAGTTAGTTAATGGGTGATTTGTTTTTCCTTCTGTTTCACTGGTAGCTGGAGTGCTTGGTACAGATAGGTTGCTTTCAGCTCTGTTCTGTAACTTAACAGCTGCTCATTTTAGAATGGAGTGGGGGACATGTTAAGCTAACCATCGTGCCAGCTCTTAGAGAGTTGCAAATTGGCTCAATTTTTTTTTTTTTTTAAGACAGGATCCATCAGGAGCCACTCTTAAAAGAAATCTATAAGCATGAAAATTTTCTACAATGTTCTTTAGCCTATAGTCAGAAGAAGCTTACACTTTCACAGTCCTAATTTAATTTTGCCCTTACAAGCTAATCCTTCTCTGGCTTTCTCAATATATTCCTATCTGCTTTAGGTATGTACATTTTTCTTTAGAGATGAATACAGGTTAGCTAGGCCAATGAAAATATTTCTTAAAAACTACGGAGCAGCACTGCTATTAAGATATATATTTATTATTGGTGAAACTTAGGAATTCTGCCTGAATTTTCACTTAGATTTTTTCATTGCAAGCCCTTATTTCTGAACCTACTACCTTCAGGCACATAAAGGTCCTCCTGGAATCTGGCTTATTTGAGACCCGTGTTTCCGGGCAGTCTTGAAGCACATAATTAAATCTAGTTATCCTGCTTTTTCATTTCCCCTTTTTCTGAAAACTCTGAATCAATTTATATTTCCTTATTTCTGTCTATCCCACCCACAACTCCCTCTTTTAGCTTTCTGTATAATTGATACCCTTTGTCTTGACCTCAGATCTCTGCCCTTTCTTGTTGTGTAATTTAGGCTTTGAGAAAGATGAGTCTTCTTTCATCTAGTTGCCTCACATCAGATGAACTGCTGTGCTGAAAGTCATTGAAAGTCATCTTGAAGTAGTGTTATTTGACTTTAAGTTCAGCATGTAAAGAAGTCTAAACTGAGTTACATTGCACACACACACACACACAGCCCATCTCCAGAGAAAAAGTGGTGCAGAGCAGTTTAACTCTTAGTGTTTTATACATAGTTACCCTAGAAACAAACAAATGTTTGAGTCTACTGAAAGCATTTTTACTGAGGTTTCTGAAGTCAAATACTTTAAAGAAACATCAGATTTGATGAAAAGTCAGAAAGTCCCACTATACATGTATGCCGTCAACTGCCTGATGATACAGGAAATAGATAAAGTTTATAATCTGAGATCTCTGCTCTGGTCAATGAATGGATGAATTATACTCAGGCAATTAGGCAGAAACACTTCTGAAAACAGCTCTTGCCTGTAAGATGCCTGCTGATGTATGGCAGAGAGAAGGTGGCCTCTCTTGAGGGAGGATGGGGCTGCAGTAACACAGTTGTGTAGCTTTCAGTGCTCCCTTGGAGAGCTGTAGTCTACCAGGGGCTCTGAAGCCAAACTTCCAAAAACTGTCTAAAATTCAGAGCCCAAATTCTCTGTGCATTCAGTAGAGAGAGGTGATGGCTGACAGACAGCTCCAAAGACAGATGTCTGCATGTTTGAATAATTCTTGTTATGTGTTTCTGACTTCCTGGGTGCACAAATTTAGCCTCTAAGACTATTCCTGGGCCCAGCTAAAAACTTCTGAGAGTTGTTGTCTGAATGCATAATGTGCTTTGGAAAACTAAATTCAGTGAATAACCAGACTTACACATTTTAAATATAACTTGAAATCAACAGAGACAATTCCACATCCGAACAATTCCGCATCCACAGCCTTGCCTCTCCTAAGGGCTATGGAGATTAAAGCATTGCTACTTGCATGTGACAAAAGTGAGCTCCACAAAAAAACCCTGTGCTGAAATACCCACATCTCCAGTCAGAATAACTGAAGAATGTGCAGTACATGAGTCCCAGGATCACACACTGCACAATAAAAAAAAAAAGGGGAATATTGTTTATATGCTATGATAGAGGCCCTGGGGCAGGAATGTGCAGCAGCACCAGTGTTCATGAGACAAGCAAGCCACAGGCAGGAGGCATTCTAGTGGGCATGTAGTCCTGTAAGAAGGGATGCAGAACACAGGGAGACTCTTCTAGCAGTGGCAAATGCCTTCACTCAGAATCCATTTGCTTTGAAGTTGGGGATGGCAGCATTATGGTCTGGCTGGGTTCACAACCAGATGAATAAAAAAATTCTCAGATGATAGGTCACTTGAGGCAGGCTCTAGCAGATTCCCTCTACTGGTGTACCTTTAACTACCTTCTAGAGTAGGGACCATCCTGTTATCTTTATTGGTGTTTTAGATTAGATGATGGCACGTATTGTTCTCACATTTGCAGGTCACAGAAGATTGGAAAGGACCGCTTGATAGGCTTGAGGGCAGAATTGCCATCCACAGGGGCCTAGATAAACTGACAGGAATCTTATGAAATTCAACACGGACAAATGCACAGCTCTGCACCTGTGAAGAAAAACCCTGCCGTAAAACATAGTCCAAGGACTGATGGGATGGGGAGTATTTCTGCAGGAGAGCACCTGAGGATCTTGGGGAACATCAGGTTGAGGATGAGCCAGCAGTGTGCACTGCCTGCAAAGAAGGCCCAAAATACCTTGAGTTGTATTAACAAGAGCACAAGCAGTAAGTTCAGGTAAGTGATTATGCCTTTCTACTCAACACTCATTGCACTACATGTACAGTACTGTGACCTTCCCTGCCCTGCCCAGTGAAGAAAAGACATTGATAAAACGGAGGAGGCTCAGCAGAGGGTCACCAGCTGGGACTTCAGCACTCAGCCTGTGAGAAGGAGCTGAGGGAGCAGGACTGGCTCAGACTGAAGAAGAGGCAACTTTGGGAGCACCTAACAGAATCCCCCCCCTCACCTGGTATGTTTGGGGATGTTATAAAAGGCAGTAGGAATAATGAAATCAAGAAAGGTTTATTCTGGATTTAGAGAGAATCTTTTTTAAAAAGAGGCAGTGAACAAGTGTGCCCAGAGAGGCTGAGCAACCACACCTTGTCACCCTTCTCTCAATAGAGGGCAGACTTTCTGAGGTCCCTTCCAATATGGCTTTTTCTATCAACTTATGACATAAGGAATGCTAGAGTCTGAAGTGGCATTGAATAGCATAGGTATGTGAGTATATAGTACATAGGTATGTGAGTAAGTAAATAAAAATTCACTGAATAATGAGGCTAAATCCAAATACTGAATATCTTCTGACTCACGGAGCAGTATTGATGCTCTGCTTTGAGAAAGGCCTGGGTCCAATGCAAAGATCGAGCATGCAGCTGTATAATTACTGGGTAATAATGAATATTTCCAAAAGCATAAAATGTTTGTTTCAAAAGAAGTCTGAATTCCATTATTTCCTGACTTTGAGAAGCTTGGCTTTTCAGCTTTAATGTTCTTTTAACACAGTTTTCATGTAGTACTCTACAAACAACGCAAGAGGTTTCACACTGAAAATGTGTTTAGGTGTTTGCTTTATCATGGTGCAAGAGGTTCCTCTCCTTGACAGACTGTCGTACCGATATGGCTTGCTTTCTTTGCACTTAATCACGCATGAAGCATAAACAGGGTGAAGGGTGTTTCATTTCAAAGTCTATGAATGCTAATCTTGCTGGCTGGCTGCTGTTCTGGCCAAGAGCATTAGGATGTTATGCAGTCTGTTGGTTCAAGTGGCAAACTTGTAAGTCCCAGGAGATGAATGCCCGTATCTTTTTTTCCTCATATTGGTCTCTGCCAGCTGGACCTGTCTCAGTCTGGTTTTGGACAGATCAACTGATCAATGCTCTGTATTCTTACTTACATCAGTCATCTTTTCTATTATGAGCCATGTCCCAAAATCCCTGTCTACACAAGACTCTCATTGACATCATCAGGAGCCCTCGAGACAGTGGGGTTTGATAAAACAGTAACTGTTAAAAGCATGGAACATTGCAATAAAACATAAAATGCAGCTCTATGTTTAAACAGTAGGTCTCCTGGTACACGAGTAAGGAACTGACCTGAGCCATCTCTTCTGTGCTTCTGCAGAGTCTCTGCTGCTGGTAATCTCTGCTCACCTTGGCCCAGTGCATGAATGGAGCTGGTGTAACACATTCCTCTGGTTAAGGAGGTGGATACACATCATGGCTGTGAATGCCACATTTCATACACCTATTTCTTCATGTAGTAAATAAGATTTACTTGTGTGTGTGTGTATGTGTGTGTATTTGCGTGTGCATCTCGGTATGCATGCATATGCATGCAATGTGCTCCCATCCTGCAAGATAAGTACACATCTGCTAAACTGAAAGTACTGTTTCTTTGATGTTTCTTCATTTTCTAAAACAGAGCAATAGCAATGACATGAGCAAGGTTTGCAGAGATGAATACTGTAAATTACCTTCCTCTTTGGTGGCAGAGTGTCTTACTTACCAAAAATTATATACACTGAAAATATTATCTTTATCATGTTCATTCATCTCTTCTCTTATTTCATAACAGAAAGATTTTATACCATACCAGAAAGATTCACCTACCATAATAAATTTTTTTTTTTCTTAAAAGAAGCATTTTAATAATGAAAGCATTGGATTTTTGTCACATTCTGCTGTCACTGGTTTTGAACAGAAACATTGTCAAGGAATTACCCTGTACTTGGGAGACTTAAAGCAGCAAGAATATGTCTCGTGAGATCGGTATCACATCACAGAATTGTTGTAACTAAAATTGCTGATATTCTGTTCAAAATGGCACCTAAAAATAATGTAAAGAAGTCTTTCTCTATTTGCTTGCCTGTTTTCAATTGCTAAGATTTTCAAAATCATTGTATCACAGCAATTGCAGTAGGCTCTTCTTACCCGGTACATGCCTTCTGACAAGGCCAGAAGAAGGAAGGAAGGTGGAATTTAAAAAATTAGCTGCATTTTTCTAATCTAACTGCTGGTGACAGAACATTTACCCCATCAGTAGAGAAGTATGACGCAGTAACTGTTCAGCAGCCATCCCTGGTCACCTTACATTTTAAAACATGAGGTGTGCTTTTGACATTTGGGACCAGTGGTTGACGAGGTGCAAGTGTTGCAGTGATGTGACCATGCACTTACTGGTTTAAGACATATGCATGTATAGGAACTGCCATCTTAACTGCTGGGAAGAAGAGAACCAGCCATTTCCATCCCTAAAAATATGATTCTCTGTAGCTTGAACAGAAGGACTGCATTTGGGACCCGGAGAATATAAAAGCCATAAAATCTAAGGATCAAGAAAAGAACAGGAATTAACAATCCAGTAGGACAGGTGACATATGGATGCTTTAGTAGTCATAGTTAGAACATAGGAGTAATTATGATTGAGTAACACTATTTTTGACACATATGTAATTTAGCATAAAAATATTGTAGCTGAATAGCAAAATATATTTCTGGAATTAAACATTTTCCAGACTTCTTCTGAACACAAGACACATTATTTATTAGGTTTTCTCAGAAGTATAGACGTTTAACTGCTCATCCCTATTGAATAGCATGTTTCATTTAGTGCTTAAAGAGCCTACGTGCATGCAAAATTGATAACTACAACTGGGTTCACAAGCTGCTCAGAATGCAAAGATGCCCATTTTTCATGTTCAAATGCCAAGTGGAACCCAAAAAGATGCATTTTATGTATGACAGGTGCACACAGATTTTACAGATGTGCCTGAGATCTCTTTCTTTCAGTAATTTGGCATCTCTTGTGCAGTAGATACAAAAGAGATCAAAGGATCAAAGATATTAAATTTTGGGGGGCATTGAAATATCATCATGTAGTTTCCAGTGCTATAAATACTCTCTTGAGGTCCATGTACATCCTGTAAAAGAAGTTGTTTGCCTCAGCATGAGTTCAGTTGACACAGCCACTTTACTTGAAATATAAGATTTAAATAGAAAGCTACTTTTTCTGATAAGAGTTTTAACATTTTTTTAAAGTCCTTGGACAGCTGGGTATTCTAGAGACCTACAATACACATAATACAATCTTCTGTAATGAGTGAGAAAGTACATTTTTCAGTATAAGACCTAAAAGCGCCTTCAGAGTACCAGTGTAGGATTTTTCATTCTATTGTTAGTGTTTCTAGCTGTTTGTTAGAACACCACTGGGGATACATGTCAAAGGGATAAAGGGAAAACACTTATGACTACAGGTGGTCTTTTGAAAGCTCAGGCAAGCCCCAGGTGGTACAGTACCCTCAGCACCACTCTGGAGTCCCTTAGGGTAGGACAGGTTGCACAGGATCCCACCCCATTAGACAGTGCCTTCCTGCCAAGTTCACTCCAAACTTTAATATTTCATAGAGAAATAAGATCATTTCTGAGCTGAGCATATGGGTGAAGGAGCTTGTGAATAATATTTCATTGGGTAATTTTGCTTCATAAAGCTTCAGATTTCCTCAGTTTAAAAAATCCAGATGTGAACAAAGGCAAGGCAGACATATCTTGACACAAAATATCTCCAGTTTCTCTTCCTACCTTGAATGACAAGTGTAGGGACAGAATTGGAAGGCCCAATCTAAACAAAGGAGGAAAAGGCCACATATTTTAACAGAATTGTATGCAAGGAATGTTATTCCTTAGAGCTATTGCCTCATGTTCTCTGTGCATTCAGGTGAGTGGCAGTGTTACAGTGCATTAGTCACATTTTCTAATTCTCCTTTGTTCTCTTTTCTAACACAAACGTGGATTGCTGGATCAATCTAGATCACTCCAGAGCCTTAGCGTGAATGTTGCATTCTGCATGCCTCATCTGGCACTTCTCATGCACTCTGCCCAAGAATAAATGAGTCTTAAATGTGGCACTGCTTCTTTAGTCCAGTGCTAATGGAATGGGAAAGTATTCTTCTGACTGACAGAAAAAAGGTCAGAAGCTGTGTGAAAATATGGCAGACCCTAAATATGGGACTCAGATAAATCTGTGCCAGAAGTACTAAATTCGTTCTGTTCACATCTATTTTACAACATGAATTGAACCTGCAGATTGCAGTTCCCTCATTACTTCGGGACTTTCTTTAAAGGTCTTTAAAAAACAGAGTAAAAAAAGCTAGGGGGTTTATTGGAGAATTTGCTGTGCAAAATCCTCTGTTGTATGAGAGGTCAAGCCAAATGAAAGCAAAGGTTCTTTTGGATCCAAAAATCAATAACTCTTTGGAATTACTGCAAAGACTTGGTGCACTACTGCCAACCCTTCAAAAGAAAAAAAATCTATTTTCTGTGCCCTTATACTCACCCTCACCCCTGTTTAATTGATGCAGCATTTTTTCAGTGATGAAAATACAATTCTTTGTAGTAACTGATTTGTTACAAGTAAATAGAGGGTAATTATGTAGCCTGCTGTTCATATTAGACAATCCATTTAAGCTCCTGCTCTACAGATGTTTAAGTCTATACAGATGCTCAGCAGCAGACTGAGGGCATATTTACTGCCTATCTGCAATGAGCAGGGACTAAAGTCACTAAATCTGCAAAATGTGGTAAGAGATCATACTGATTTTCTAACAGCCATCCAGCATTACATAGATACTTTATCATGGAACTGTACACAAGTTACTTAGTCCTGCCAGTGAAGGCATTAATTAACTGAGGAAAAGCAGCCTACAGACGCAACCAGTCTTGCTTTCAGATGCAAACTGTGTGACTGCAGTTTTTTTGTGCTCAGCTTTACAGTCCCCTCCAGTTCCAACTTGGATGCTGGTCTTTTTGTTTAGCAAGTGTCAACAGTTTGAAGGGCAGTTTTGGAAAAGAAGCAATGTAAAATAAAATTCACATTTTTGAAAGTTTAGCGTTGCCTGTGTTAGAAGTGAGGCTATGTACAATGAACTGTGAAAACATGGCAAGAAATGACAGTGTCTCAGCCGATAATATCTACAGGAAATAAAACCCTGCAGAAATTTCAACTTGCTGTCAAAAACAGTCCAAACATTATACACATGGCTTGTACAGTTAAGAACCTGGAACCAGAGTGTGCTGAAGTGCTAAACTGGCTTTTGACAGCACTAGCATCTTGCAGGACAGAGGATGATTTTTTTTCATTTCACTGCATTCTCTTAGTTCCATTCAGTGACTATTTAATTCAAGGCTGAGAAACCAGCTGGGAGCTGAAAAACCAGAGAGGCTGATATTCCTCTCAGAGCTTTCAAAAAATATGAGAGGGGAGGAGGAGGAGATCTACCACCACTTCTGAAAGCTTAGTGAGATCGTGACCAGAAAGAACCACTGCTGTTCAATTCACTGGTAGATATTGTTCCCTTCTTTAAAAAGTCAGCTGGTTTTAATGTAATGCTCTTTTCCCCCATTTAAAAATGCTCTCAGTACATTTTGGGTAGGATTTCCTTTCATTATGTGAATGCTAAATGTCCAGTTGATATCCATATGCAGCTTGGTCCAAATCATTAGAAAGGATCTAGCACTTGGTAATTAAGCAGTAAGGTGTGGGCATATATAATAGGAATAGGGGGGACTGAGAATAAAAATAAACAGTATTTATTGTTTCACTGTTTAAGTCAGGAGGGTTCAGTTTGTGACTCATGGGTTTTGTGCAGCCTGCCAAAACACTCCATGGGCTAACATCCTATTCCTCTTTGGCCAGTTTCCTACTGATTTCTCAGGAGCAAGATGGAAGGCAGATGAAACACCCTGACGATAGTAATCTTGTCCAAGAAACTTCCTTTAGTAGGGACCACAGGGTGGGTGTACAGAATAGGGACAGAAGGAACTCACAGAGATTCTCTACTGCCCATGTATCACGTGTATGGTCACCTATTAATTGTCCAGTCTTCCTCCAGCACTAGAAGGTCTGCTGAGGCCTGTTCTATATCTAGTGCTTAAAAAAAAATATGAGTAGGTTACAATGTATGGTAGGAACAGGAATCAGCTTCTTTTTTTTTTTTTTCAAGAAAGGTCTGTGCAAAACAAGATAAAATCAGCTATTTAAACTGTTCATTTCACCTTGCTGATTGCTGATTTAAAATAAAGATATTTAAAACTTTCTGCTTTAAGCAATGCACAAGCAAGTAACCGTGTCAGAAACTATCTGTACCTTCATGTTTAGGTCAGCAAAACAGTCCATTCCAAGCAGAGAAGAAATTAATTTGAGATTGTTGATGTCTTGCACGGAACTATATGTGTGTGTGTGTGTGTGTGTGTGTCTAAGTGTGTAGAGTTTCGTTAGAAAGTCATGTTACTTTTAGCACATTTGAATGAAAGTTCTTGCAGAAGTGCCAGCCATGAAAGGAAATGAGACATGTTGATTAAAAGGAATCAAAAAAAAGAAAAAAAGGATATTGCTTTTTCAGAAGTGCAAATTGCAAGCCAGGCCATGGTGAAAATCTCCTTGTCTGCACTGTTGATTTCATAACCTCCAGCTATCAAACCTCTTAGAGGAAAACTGGCAGATTACTAGAGCTCTACAAATACTTTGGACTTCTCAGCTTTAATTCATTTCAAGATGCCTCTTCTCCCTATTAGAAAGGTTTTCTATATTTCAGGAACCTAGCAATAATATGAGTGTATTGACAGCACATCTTATTTAAAAGACATAAAATGTTTCCATGGGACAATCTTCTGTATAAGGCTAACAAAAATTTGCAAAACCTTTCTTTCTGGGGGAAAAATTTTAAAAAATAAGACACAGGTATAGAAGAAAAAAAATACAATATGAATTGTATATAGTTTATGACTATGATTGCATAAAATCTCCTGTTACTATATATAAAGGAAGCCATATCTGTAAGTTAGAAAAGGCTATAAATTAGATAGGCTGTCTTGAGAACCATGGGTTTATATCCTCACATTTTTTAAGGCATACAAAAATAGACTTTAATTCCGAGGGAAGTGGAAGTCTCTCTGTCAGTTTGATGAAAGGAGCAGCCAGTTGCTTGAGAGGTGGAACATACAACTGCAGAAATATTTCTCCTCCCCAGAATCAAGCCAGGGCCAAGTGAAGGAAATTGCTTGAATTAAGCGTTCACTAAATATTCATGGGTTGGGGCTGGCTTTTACTAAGCTCTTGATTGTCTTCAGTAAACTGTATAGATTTTCATCACACTGTGGAGAAGGTTGTTTAGTTGTTTGTCAGCCCTGTCATTAAAATCATCTTCATGTTATATACAAGACATAAAACTCACACTAACTTTGACTTCTGGAAGTTCAAGACCTGTTTTTCCCCTTTCAAAGATGGGCAAATCACATGTTGTGAGAGAATTAGAAAGAGAGATTTGAGACACTGGCTTCCTACAATTTTTAAGCCTGCAGTACTCATTTCCCTGATCCAGACCTTCCATGCTGGACACAGACAGCACAATCAGTCCTCGTTTGATTAGGAAACTTAGCTTGTCCTGGGATTGTCTGAAGCTGTGTGTCTTCTAGTCCTTTCATGCCCACCCATATCTCATTAGTATTCTCTTCCATTTTGCTGAAATATAGCTAACACATTTTTTTTTTTTGCCCCAGAGTATTCTTTCTATGCCAGAAATTTCTTTTGGGATTCTGCTGGGCATGTACTAAATTTCACAACTTAACATTTGGAATGGGTTCTGAACCACAGCCAGGAGGAAGACAGGAACACTGACAACCACAGCAGTGCCTGCTGCAGGCTAACAGGAAATGTCTGAGTTCTCCTGCAAATGTTGGATGGCTTCTGCTATTGCAACCTTACAGGTGACATACCAAAAGGCTGCCTAACTAATTGCAGTGCTCCATTTTTATTTTCCAAAATATTTGACGAGTTTCACCAGCATAGCCGAGGTTTTGCATTCCAGTGAAAAGAGGTGTTGGTCACCACCCTCTCTGTGGAAAAGAGCTGCAGTTTTCCTCGCTGAGGCAGGTCTAATAAGGTTGCAAAGACCCAAATAATAGTCAAGGAATGACAAGGACAAGATTAGAAATTTCAGCTGAGGGTATAGGAAGATGTGACTCTCAGAAGTGATATGACAGAAACAGTGCTGCAGTGAACAAATCTACAAGCATAAGACATATGAGAAAAAGACTTAAGATCATAGATAATGTCAACATATAAGCAGAAGAAAAGCAAAAGGGACTTATATAATATTTTAAACATATTTAGGCACAGACTTTCCAGTTACAGTTTCAGATGGATGTGAATGTTGATGGTTCCTGACTCCTGCTTTTGCTCTGCCATTTGTTGGGTTGTTTCTATTGATCATCAACCACTAATACTACAAGAATTTTACCATTTAGGTCCCATCACTCTGACCTCATATTATCTATGTCATCACCCAGGATGGCCCATGGATACTCAGTGTAGCAGATAGAGTTAAAAAAGGAGATTTTCACCTTTCACATGCCTTGTGTGGGCATGGTCTGTCTTCTCCCAGTATTTGCAGGGGAAGGAAGAGAGGGAGGATAGGAGAGCATCATCGTCAATCTCATCATGCATCTGTGTTTGCAGGGTTTTTGCTGTTAGAGGGTGAAGATTATGGTGGCTATAAAACTTCACCCAGAGCTAAAAGGCAGAGCACTTATGGAAGGCTGGAAGCTGTTCATGGAACCATGCACCACACACACAAATAGTTGCTCGAAATTGAAATTCTCTTTCCAGCCGCATCTGCTGTTTGTGGCAAGAATCTGCAGTTTTTGTAGATGACTATGCTATGATCTTGTTAGAAAAAGGGCCATTTTGTAAGTACAATGTGTCATAAACAGTCATTACTTCCAGCACTCACTACAAAAATACCAATATTGACAAGGATGTCAACAACTTCAAAAATTAAAGTTAGATGATGAAGATCTTAGAAGGCAATAACTAACAGCTCTTCCAAAACCTGTATGATGGAATAATTTTCTCAAATGTGGTACCTAGTCATCTGGACATGTTGCTAAGTATAAAATACAGCACAATTTCTGATTTTTAGCTCTCAAATCAAGATAATTCCCTTTATGATTTCCCCCCAGTTATATAGCAATGTAATTATTTTGCTTATATTAACATTTCTTGCTGAATATTGCACTCACACTGCAACTATTTAAAGTCAAAAGCTGAGATTTAATCTTCTCTTTAAAATAATTCAGGAGGTAAAAAAATACTTTTAAATAAGTTTCTAAGTTTTTTTGTTTGTTTTCTTTTGCTTCTGAGGCATAAACAAAAAACATTTTTATCAAAATGCATGGGCTGAAAGTTGAATTTATCTGGGAGAAGACGATACTTTAAATAAATGAGGGAATATCATTCTGAATTCAGCACACTCATGAAAACTCAAAGTAAGGAAAACACATAGCCTGAATTTTTTTCAATTTTTTATGCTTTTCATTCTGAAACATTGCTTCTTTTTAAAAAGTGAAGGAAAATGTGCTCTCCTTTCAGTGTGCCCACTATATGACATGGCCCAAATCAGCTGCTACCAAAGCATCCCTATCCTAGAGCGATGGTTCTCTCTTTCCCCATGGGAAATTTTTCAGTGTTTTAAACCACAGAAACCACGTATGCAACTGAGATGAGCCCAGCTTCCTCTGAAGAACCCTCCCTTGAGGAGGTGGGGAGAAGGAGCCCACCAGCCCCTTCCTCAGCACAGCGTGGGGCAGCACTGCCGGGCAGGGATAAATCTTTCGGCAGCCGCCCATCCTCCCCTGCTGGCCGCTGCTACGGCGGCTCGGTGCCAAACGCCCGCGCGTCGGAAAACATTTGTTTTGGGCCATAAAACCCAGTGGCTAACAGCTGCACACGTTGTCTCCAGTGTCATAAACCTGTCATCGGCCTGGTATTGTTTACATATGGCTACAAGGCCCTCGTAGCTGAGCGTCCCTGCGCGGTGCCGCGACAGCCAGCGCTTTCCTGACAGCTGTGTCAACTGGAAGCAGCACAGCCAGCTTATTTGCTTCAGCAGAAGCCTCAGCAGCCCCCACCCTAAAAGACACAAATCAGATTCTTTCATTTTTTTAATGAGCTCAATGTTAATAATAGATCAACTGCAGTGCAGATGCTGGAGTGGAAATAGCTCGTGTTTCCCTAACAAGGCACATAATTCTCCCAGAAATAATGGATTTCAACTGAAATAGTTGCAGCCAGCCAGGCAGCACTTATAATGCATGACCAAGTGTCCAAAATGAAATCAAAATCTGGGAAGCATGCAAAGGTGCTAATTTTCTACATCAGTGGGATTATCAAGTTCCTACTGATTAATATGAAAAGTTGTTTTGCTGTTCAACTGATAGAGTTTTGTTTTACTTGCACAGACTTGAAAGAAATTGATTTAGATATTACAGGAACTTCTCAATTGGCACAATGCTTTTAAATCAGTAAATCAATTCTCTCTGCATTATACATGGCAGTTATTAAATAGAGATTTTTTTATCTCCATCTTAGTGACAAGGCTCCTATATATTGAGAGAACAGTTACAGTATTTTTCTTTGTATAAACATACCAAGACTTTTTTTGAAAGATCTGAATTTAATTCAGTATTTTTCCACCATCTTTCATTACTTAAAAAATATTTATTAACCTTCCCCATCAAAAAGGGTCATTTACCCAGGATTCTTTACATAGTATGATTTGAAATTGCTTGGCAAGAGGGAAAGATAAAAGAGATACATAAATCAGCATTTGCTTTAGATCACGTCTTCCCAGGGAACTCTGTCCCCGGATCATAAAAACTGACGTTAACTCGCTTACCTTCACAGTGGGTGTTATTCCATGGTTATTCCCTAGCTGTAAAAGCTATTTGTTAGTTGTAAACTGGAGGCACACATTCTAAAACTCAGCCTGTGTAAATTGCTCTAAATCTAGATTTAAAAGGGTCTCCAATTCTTTCATGATGGAGTAGATGGAACCCTGTCACAGAGCAGAACAATACCAGATTGGGAGTAGCTATTCTCATAAGTTTCTGGACAGAGTTAGTTTCTCTTTACTTTCCACAGGACTTTATTTTGCACAGTTTCAGGATGTGTAGGCTTGTTGACAACATCTAATGAAATGCTGCAGCACTCTCAAGTCACTGTCAACAAGAACTGGTCCCAGCACCCAGCACAAGCAGAACAGTACTGTGGATGCTCACCTGGGTTTTGAACTGGCTTTATTCTACTTATGCTTTGCTGATATGATTATTTTGGGTTGGTTTCTGGAAGAGATCTGGCCAGCAGGCACAGGTTTTCTGCACTGCATAATGTGGATTCTCCCTGAGGTTAGTGGAAGAGGTAAGGCCTGATCCTGCAGTGTCCTAAGTAAGGGAAACATAAATTATTCCACACTTCCAATGTTTATGGTATCGTACAGAGCTGGTCTCTTATATTTCAATTCCCTGAGTACTACTAATCTTATCTTTAATCATCACTAATGCTACAATTATTACAGGTGGGATACATAAGCATGGTTTTCTGGTCTCTGCCAATTTGAGCTGTGGAAGCCATAAATTTCCAAAGCTCTTAGATTCTCATCAGAAAAATGCAGAGTGAAATGCTGTAACCATTCTAGAGAACTTCACTATTAGAAATGACTGGGACTGTGGTCTGCACCTAGAGTCTCTGTGTGACATTACCCTTTTTAGGAAGGGTGAGCACTTGCCCTGCTCTCTGAACACATCTTGGGAAAGGTCAAATATCTGCTGAGCCACCTCTGTGCTCAAATGGACAATCCACCAGTGAACATCCACACACAGTGGCTGGGGTTTGTTCTCCTGGTGGCCACAGCTCTGGTCACTCCTGACAGGTCACTCCTCATTTCCAACAGCAGCCACTTTTGGCTCTGCTATGATTAACTGCCCCTGGGTCCATGGGTGGTCACCCAGCTGTTAACTACTTGTCAGTCTTTGCTCTACCCAAAGGGCATTGATCCTAGTTTATCTAAAATATTTTCTTTAAAAGTTTTGTCTTTGATTGAAAGCACCAGCCTGAAGTAGCTCTAAATCTTATGTATTATAGATTATGCTAAATTAGATAGAATTTGAAAAATTACCTCTAAATGTCTCTCATAGTTATTTATCATCATCCAGGTTCCATCAGCCCCCACAGGATGATCAAAGAACATTTTTTGCCTTGGTTTTGCTGCACACTGGTAAAGGTTATGACATTCTCATTCAATACTTCTTACTTCCTTAACATTAATGACCAAAATGGGCAGCAAAAATGTAACATTTCTAGGATAGATTAATTTCAACCCCTTATTTGTATTCATTGCTTTTATTATCAACATCACACATTATCTGTTATGGTCTGGCATTTTAAAAGGGAGGATGACTTTATGCAGTAAGGGCAATAACTAATAAAATAGTAAAATAGCATTATGTGCCAGCAGATAAATATATATTAGAGTTTCATAGAACTAGACTTCCTGACCAGCCAATGAAAAGGGAATTAATCCAATTTATTGTTGTATCATTTTTATCTAGGAATGTGTACATTAGTCTTTATGTGATTCATAAACCTTAGTGCTAGAGCACCCTTTTCTTGCCCTTAGTAATTAGCTGTTGCTTGATGTGAGGCCATAACACTGTCTGCTTAAAAGCAATTATAATCTATCATGTATTGGCCTGTTCAGACTTTTAAGTTTGGAGCTCTTTCTCCAGAAGACTTCAGAATTTTTTTGTTTGCTCACACCACTGCTGTTCCACATGGGAAGCCTAAAAATTATCATGAACACTTTCAGTTGAAAGAAGAGCACGAAAGCTGCAGTAACAACAAAAAATAGCTGAGAAAAAGATTTCAATTTGATTGAAGTTTTAGGTACCCTCTAAATAATGCCAATATTTCTTCTCTGGAAAGGACATATAGATTGCAATATCTTTCATCTGTTTCAGATGTTAAGTTTAACAAGGAGAGAACTGTGTTTTAGGATGCCTTCTAAACTTGATTTTTTTTATTAGTCCTCTTTTTCTCTATTTCCCCTCTCTTCCAATTTTTTTTCCTTTAGAATGTGAGAGTGTTCTCCAACAACATGATACATTGCATGTTTAGAAGCTAGTTGTATATAACTCAAAACTCGCAAAATATGCACTGGTGCTCCAAATTTTGAAATATTTTTAAAACTATTAAGATTTAGATAAGAAGAAATTAATCAATTTTTGCATACGTTTTCCAGGCATCTGTGTTCAAAGCATAAGTATACACTAAAATAAATACGTGAATTGCCTTAATCAAGTTCAGTCTTCATGGACCTTGCAAAGGGAAGTTGAGCAATGGAAAAAGAAAGATAAAACTGAAGTTGTCCTAATAGGGATGTGAATAAACATAATGCCAGAGTATCTGAGGCTTATTGCTGAACAGTAGATATTTTGATTTTTCTTTTTGAGTAGATGCAACCTTGTGTCTGACATCTGTATCTTCTGGTCTCTGTTCTTTTTTGATCTTTAGGTATAAATTGCACAGTTGATTTTGTTTAACTGATTTAAGGATCTCTTTTCACAGACACCACCAAACTGACTGAAATCTCCTATTCCCAGGGAATGTAACTGGGCCATACAAAGGTGCTATGTCTATATTGATTTCTTTAATAACAGAATACTTCCCCAAACCAATGGTGTTAGAGATGACCAAAAAATTAGAGATAGCCAAATCCATGACAGGTACAATCTAGTGGATCATGTCAATATGAGGATTTCTTATTTGCTGAAATATGCCACAAATATTAGTGTAACTGACTGAATAACTTATGGGGACAAGACTGGCATTTAGGAAAATCAAGGGATTTATGTACATGATGCCTCTATTAGCCTTCCTGGCAGCACATACATGCTAAAATCATGTCACAGTACTGTAAGAAGTCTTGAAATGGCTCTCTGTCTTAGAAGTTTTGTTGCAGGAACTGTCTATTGCCTATACCAGTGGATGTGTGGAATTGTTATGCCTGGCTATGGCTGCAAGTTGTGTGTTGTTTTTCTTGGCATGCTGAAAACCTGCCCTCTGGAATGTCACTGCTTGCCTACCCACCATTCTCTGCTAAGCTCTTGTGGCTCCCCTGGTGACCTGCTGGTTTAAAACACAGCAGAGAAAACATGGAAAAAGCACAGAAGATTTGGATAAAATAAAATTCAAATCTTAAGACACTGAAATCACATAACTCTTTGCAAAAGTCCAGCATTGTCTGGTATCTGAAACCTGTTCTGTTGGAGCTGGGTATCTCACAAAGCTGAGAACTGAAAATTCACAGATACCTTGTTATAAAATAAAATTCTGGCTTTGACAGTAAGGGAACATTTAGTTGCCCTTAAAAGTCTATATAAGTGCATATTTCATGGGAATATTTACAGTAAATCTCAGTTCAAGTTTCTCACTTCAGCTGGTCTTTCCGTTCATCATATACAAATACTCATACAAAAAGCTCTTTAAAATCAAAATTAAAAAGAATCTGCTTAACTTAATATATTGTCATGAGCACAAGTAAACTGACTAGGAATGTATTCAGACTGGAAATGAGAAGGTTTGTAAAGAGCAGAGCACTGAAATTGAGACAGATTTTGGGAGGGGCAGTGCAGATCAAAAACTTTAACAAATTTTATGACAAGTCTCATGAGATTTATTTAAGGCAAATGCTGTCCATGTTAACAAGGACATCCTTAAAGTTTTCAAACTACATTTTTAGTATGTACTCCCTTGAAGAAATTACTTACCTTGAAGTAATTCTGGAGCAGAGACTAAATTAATTTCTGCAGCTTAGTGGGCTCTTTCATTTAATATTAGCCAGAAGCATAGATAAAAAGTTAAGAATCAGTATTTTCAGAAGATTAGGTAAAAGGAGTGACAACTGAAAAGAACATTTTATAGTCTGTTCCTCCTCGTGTAAGGCTAAGCAACACTGTTTGTGATCACTTGTTTAGGCTGTGTCATTATGGGATCCAAGTTAAATGCAGAACTTTGGATGAAGCTGAGTGGCTCCTATGCTTCCCAGGATTCTGGTCTTTCTAATCTTGCTGTTACCATCTGGGCACTATGAATAAACAAATGTACCAGCTAAGTCAGGTGGGTCTTATGCCATTTCTAGCAGCTAAACACCTCTGAAGTGAAACACGATGAATATACAATTTCTTTCTCATTCAGTTTGAATGCATGGGCCACAGTCTGAATTCTTATAATAGCAAAATCCTCTTTGAAGTTGTTCAGTTGACAACACTTTACACTGTCAGCACTTTCTTGGATTTCGAGTCACCCTTTCCTCAGGCTTTGGACTGAACGAGATCTTGCCTGAGAAAAAATCTGAACATGGTCTTTGTTGAATAAATGAGGTCAGTATTGCTGTGAGTCATGAAGTGACCAGTTCTCACTGGGCTGACTTCTTTAAAATCTACACAGCCATTTCCTTACAACATACATATATATACGTATATACACATATATATACATATGTATATATATGTATACATATATATACCTATATAAATAAGCACTTGTCACACCCTTGTTCTACAGCAAAAAGCAGATCCAAAGCAAAACTTTTTATGTTTAGAACACTGCTGGTTTTCATATCAGTATCTTCTTGGGCTCTGAGAAAAGTCTTTATGGAATTAGCTCTTCTCTCCCTTGAAAATAGCACCTTATACTCTGGTAAAGACCAGGGACATGTTACATAAAGGAGTCCAGGTTGTACAAATTTTGGAGTGATACAATCATTCTGCTTTTACTTAAACTCATCACTATCTTAGATGTCTTTCTGTCCTGCTTTTCTTTCAATTTGGTTGATGGTGTAAAAGAGTTACGATTTACTCAAGACTACATTTTGATAGAATTCCTGTGAGTAACGTACAGTAAAGATATTACATGAGGTTTTGTGTGTACTGTAAAAAAAAAAATTAAAAAAAAATAATTCAGTTTATTATAACCATAAAATGTATTGAGTAGGAGTAATATTAGGTCAATGTTCTTCAACCCATTTCTTTTGCTGCTGCAATAATGCTTCAGCAAAACTATTTTGTTCTCCTTTATGTTGCATACTTCCTGGACACTCATTCTTCTGCTAATAAAAGAGGGAAGTTATGATGCTGAAAGCACAACTTTCACCTTCTGGTCTTTCATACTGAAAAGGCTGTATGATTTAGTTTCTGTCTTCATTAATGTCTCTGACAAAAGATTCAAAATGTGCAAGTTTCCAGCAAAGGGCAAAAGAAGAACTATCCATAAATCATTAAGAGCTTGAGGACCTTTAAATTATTTATTTTTAATTATTATAGTTAATAATAATTTAATGTATCCTAGAATAAGTGAATTGATTATTATTGATTTTTGTGATGACTTCAGAACAGAGAACTCTCACCCTGGCTTAATAAATTGACTGATAAACTGACTACACTGTTAAATATTAGCCTGGAAGTAAAAGATAAGAAAGCACATGCTTTGTACTCTGATCAAGCAAGCTGTCAGTCAAAGCTGCAGAAATATAACTAAGGAGTTTAAGAATTGAAAGAGCATAAGTTCAAGGCCCGGGAGGGGAAACATAAGACCAGACAATACGCCAATTAATGGAATTAAAGCAAAAAGATTTAAAGGGGTTTCCCTCAGGAGACAGCATGAAAGAAAAGACAACAATTGATTCAATAATGACAAAAGCACAAATGAGGTAACTATGAAAAGGATCAGAATATTTACAGATGATGGTGTCTGAAGAATTAAGGAATACTAGCTTGCAATTACTGTGAATTTATTATGCCCCAGTAGCATGTTCTAATTTGGTCTTGTGTAGCCTCTGAACAAATATGTTCATCCTTAAATTCCAGAGCAAAAGAAATAATCCCTTTCTGGTTGCAGTCAGACTATGAAACTGATTAAGATCAACAGAAATTCAAATACTCTTACAAACAAAGGAAATTTCACTGAAGTTTCCTGTCCGTCATCTGTATCAGCATTTGCAGGCTTCACAACAATTTAAGGTTTATTTTAGCAATTCTGTGGTCATGAGATCCACCAGCAGTGCAGGTCCTCACACTCACCTTTCCACACAATGCAAGGTAGAGAAGGATAAGATGAAGAGAAGGGCACAGAAAGTTGCCTTTCACATGTGAAGGTGTGCATGCAGATAGGAGCTGTTCCTTGTGCTGTGTTTATTGCTGATGAAACCAGGTCCTCTCCCAGGAAAGAGGTCTCACCACCCAACAAGAGATTCCTTTCAGAGTTTCACAAACTCTTTAAGGGATATCCTTGATTTTAATACTTGTGTGAGTCTTACACATCATATTTTACCTTACACATTTTGAAGATATTTCAAACTAGAAAATGGAAGAGAATAAGGATTGAGATGCAAAGAGCTGTATGTTTGGAAGTCTGCATGAGCCAGTGTCCTTCCTAGGTGAAAACTATTGCTGAAGTATTCTGAATATCCCACAAATACAATGACCAAGAGAACAGCCACATCCCTCAATGAACCACAGAGCTCTGAGATGAAAAATGGATGGCCCTCTGTGGCCTTTCCAGGGTAGAGGACCATATTGTTAGAGAGTATTGCTTCCCTCTCTCCTTTTGAAGCAGGAAAATTTCATTCTTTTTTTTTTTTTTGTATCTAGCTTCCCACCCTATCCCATGTCATTCTGATTCAAATCAAATCAGAATTGTCAGTCACTCCTCAGCACACCACTAACTGCTCATCTACTTGTCCTTACCTCCTCATGTAGGAGGCCAAACATTAGTGATCTGGATTGCCAGCTCCAGTGGAGCCTCAGCATTCCATTTTGGAATTCCATTCAGGACTACAGAATTCTGTAGGATAGAGGCGGCTTTCTGCTTTCTTCTGCCTCACCTCAGCTACCCACAAGGTCCAGGGGACCAACATCAGGGGGTTTCCTGGCCTGTGTTTGATGATGACAGATGCCTGTGAGCATCTGTCATCATTAGACTTCAGGTTCGCAATACAGAGCTTCACCTTTTTCTTGGTAGAATGCAGTTTTTGTATAGAACATTTAAAGAAAAGACAATAAAAACTTAGCTTCCTGAGGTAATTCTGCTCCTCCAGAGTTAGCAAATTCAAATATGCTGGCATAGCAAATCCAGAAAAGTTTGTAAATTTGAGGAGATGAAAGTAAAATGTTGTTTAGGTCCGTTTGCTACCATGACATTTCCAGGACCAGGGGAGAATTTCTACAGTAGTAATTAAGCTGTGCCTATCAGTACAGGGACAAGCAAAGAGGAAATCACACACATCTTAGGAAACTGCACAGCAGGTACCCTGACCTCACACTATGTATTTCTCTGTTCTAATATCTAAACTTCCACCAAAAAGGAATTACAAAGACATTACTCTGTTTTCTGAACTAATAATTTGGCAAATTGATTCCAATAAATCAAATCCATACTGAATGGCATGCAGAGTAGTGTGGTTGTACGGTAGAAGAGGGGAGCAGGAAATATCAGCTCTCTTGAAGCTATAAACAATGACCTGATATTTTTACATTTGTTTAAACAAAAATTGCTCCCTAGATGAAACACTGTGTATTGTGTTTTGCCTGGAGCAAATGTTTATGGCTGAGTTATAAAAAAGAAGATTGTGGCACAGCATAGTGCTGCACATGCACACACAGACACACAGACACAAGTCAATTCCTGTCCAATTGCTTTACATAAGGTTAAATCTCTGCTGTCTCAGATGTTAATGGGTATTTTGGGAAGCATCAGGTTTGATAAGGTCCTTCATCATCCAACACTTGTCTATCTTTTGTCAGCTTGTTAGGATGATGTGTGGTATGCTTTTTCATGCTTTGTGTGGCACCCATCAGTGCATCAGGTAATAGCACAGGGAACCAATACCAGAGCAGTCATGTCCAGAGGAGATGTTTTGATGGCAACTCTAGAAGCAGAGACAGCACTTGTTTCATCAGAAGATTCAAACAACTGCTGCCTAATCTTAGCTGTGTCTTTGTAGGCAAGGCTAACTCATATTTCACACGTGTCATTTTGAACAAACATGAACAATAATGACCATCAAGAATTCACCTGATTTATTTTTCCATCTTTCACCACCTATGAAGAAAGTGAAGACTTAGTACTTTTGCAATATTTTTCATAATGTATACTGTATAGTAAATGGTCATTACATGGGAGGGTGCTAGGTGATTCTGCAAATTGCAAACGTTGCAGAAGAGTGGTTCATTAGTTGTCTTGGTGTCGCAAAGCTAATTTTCTTTTTATATCGAGGGAAGTGCTTGCTGCTTTGACACAGCATAAGTTGTTTTGCCTGCACTGTATAATAATGAGTTTAGTCACTAATGTATAATCTTAATAAGCAAAACAACCAGAATCATAATTCAGGGTTTACACTGAGTGGTGTCCAAACAGATTTTGAACTGCCTCTGGGGCTGTTATTTATATAAAATGTATATTGTGAAGATATCTAATGTGGAGATCAAGCCTTGCTTTAAGATAGTCTCCTGAAATCCATGATGTTCAGGACTGCTCTCTTCCAATAACCTGCTTCCATCCTGCCCGGAATCACACATGGCAGCTGTATGCCATAAAATGAGTGAGAGCCTTGCAGTGGGGAAAGGCTTCTCAAAGACTTTTGAGTCTGTGATGTAGGCTGAATTGTAAGTGTCTCTGTCTGACAGATCCATTACCACTGAGTATTCTGAAGGTCAACCAAAATTCCCAAGTTAGAGCACTAGGAGTATTTATTTCCCTATACCTTTCTCTTAGGTTCATGCATACACATTCTGTTTATAAGAACAATCAGCAAGACATGCACATGTCTTTGGGAGCTGGGATCTCATTGTCCTTCCAAAACATCTTGTCTCTTCCTATGAAGCCTTTACTTTTTTCCCCTCGCTTTCCTTTTAACAAAATAATAACAACATTAAGTACTGTTGATAAGAAGGGCAATGCATGCAGCACCAGACAAGATGACCTAGGGAAATCTCTGGTGAAAATGCATGTGGTCAGAGAGAGATGAGAAAGTATGAAAGCACATATCCTTCATTCCATATTCATTAGACCAATATCTAGGACATGAGTTTCACTTCACAAAAATTTGACAAATGTGATTTTTTTTTTCTGAAAGTTGGAAATTTCAAAGTACTTTACAAAGAAAAGGATCTTTTTTGAGGTGATTGAGTCTATGAGTAATACAAGATTTAAAATAAAAATTTCTCCCATCTACTTCTATGGGGGTATTCATGAAACCACCCACCTTCATGAACAGACTAAGTAGCTGCGGATGCCCTGTCCCTGGAAGTGTTCAAGGACAGGTTGGAGGAGGCTTTGAGTAACCCACTGTAGTAGAAGTTTTCCCTGTCAGTGGCAGGGGATTGGAACTAGATGACCTTTAGGATTCATTCCAAATAAAACCATTCTATGATTCCATGAAATTTCCTCACTACTTTATAGAACTCTCCTTGCCTCTGGTAGCCGTGCTCTTCCATCTGTTCAACAAAGGCTGTGATCAGTGTTCTCCAAAAAGCAATGGCTGCAGCCAGAGAAATGTAACAATGGATTCTAGCACGTGTGGTAGCCTTGAAAACAAGTTTCCTGGCAGCATTTCTCTTCAACAGCAACAAAAAACCTGAAGTAGGCAAGTAATTCTTTTCCCCGTTCTCAGCAGACATCAGTCAAATGGCTTACTCTTTTTGCTGAGGCCATGAAGAGATGGTCTTTTCAAACTAAACTTTTGTTTGTTTCTTTGTTTGTTTTTCATTTTTCTAGGTCACTGAACAGAGTGACTTCCCGAACTGAAAGTTCAAGACTTCAGATCAGTACCTGTTAAAAAACTTGATTCTCAATTACTGTTTGATTTAGTTTAGAATATGTTTTGATTTATGTTAGAACAAGTCACAATTAAGGATAAAACCCTCAGTATGGTAAAAAGCAAACCAAGCCCAAAATATGAAGCATTCTGCAATCATTGTCCCAACTGCAAATTAGTTCTGGTTCATAAAGGGCTCTCTAGAATAACAGCTGAATTACAAATCTTTGTCGGTAGGACAGTGATCAACACCTGCTCATAGGCAGTAGCAGTTGCCAGTGGATACTTTCTGTTTTACAAATAATGATGCATACTCATAAATGCACATTCTCCTCTTCCTGTTGTCAAAGGTACTGAGAAATAGCAAAGCAGGGAATTTTCATCAGTCACTTTCACTTTGGTGTCCGTTGCCAAATGCCTGCCAATCAGTTCTGGGGCAAGGGCAAGAAAGGAAAACCATCTGACAGATGGAGGAGCAGATGGGGGAGAGGGGGAGAAGAGCCACCCACCCCATCAAACTACAGGCAATAACCACAGCCATGGCAGGATTACTGCTTTCTGTTTTGTTGTTCTTTTTAGGTTTGGTTTTTTAACAGATATGGGCCCCATCACCTTCACCACAGTATCATCCACTTCTTTTCAAGCTGGATTTCCCAGGGTGTTTTTCAGCTCATGATAAAGAAAGTTATTGCTTTCACGTTTTATTCCAGGTAACCAGAAAGAAAGAGGGTTTTATTGGAGTCAGGACTTTGAGAAAGATTTCTTTGCCCTCATTCCCATGGACTCACTTACCTAGCCACAATAAAACTGTCTCTCCTGTGTCAGATTTACCCTCTCAAAAACCTTTCTCCAATAAGCAATTTCTTAAAGTGGACATCAACACTGAGGGATAGCTGAGAAACCAAAAGACAAAATAGTGAACAAGTTTAACTCATTAAGCCCTTAAAAATCTATCCATCAAGTTTGTTTTTGTGTGCAAACAGCCCATGAGAAGACTGTAGCTTCCTTCCCTGCTTTCTTCCCAGAAACTGTTCATGAGGCTTGTTTATGCCTTGCAATAAGAAGTAGCAGTCTCACCCCCTAGGTTTTTTCTTCTTTGAATAGCTGAGCTTGTCATATAATTCAGTCTTCTAGCGTAAATAGCATTCCTTGTGATTTTTTCTCTATTCACTTTCAAGGTGTATTTCTGTGTAACAGCTTTAAAGTGTTTTCTCAGCACTTGTGGTTAATAGAATTTGTTCACAGCAATCTGTCAAAATCAAATCAAACATGGAAAAGAGTGTCAACACAGCAATGTTTTATAAATGTACATCTACACGCAGCAAGGCTTGGGGAGGGAATTACTTTGCGGATGGTTGGAGATGTGGAGTGAGAATTGTCCATCTGCATTTCCAATGTCTCTTCAGCTCTAGCATATTTTGTAGACAGACTTATAAAACACATAATACATTCCAGAAGGAATCTCAGAAGATCTTAATCTCCAACTCTTCATTTCAAAGACAAAACTACTACAGAGTTATTCATCTGCCCTGTTCTTCAGATAGCCCTAGAGATTCTGCAACCAACAATCTATTTCAATCTTCATATTCATTTAGACCTTTACTTCCCTAATTAAAATGTATTTCCTAATGTCTAAACTAAATCTCCTCAATTAAATGACTGCAATTAAATTGCTGTAAATTAAACTTATTACCTGTTATCCAACCTGCAGTGGACTCACACAATGGTTATTACCATTCTCTTTGGTTAGATGGTTATTACCATTGTCTTTAGTTATGCATCCTTTTTTTCTCTTCTGTAGGTTAACCAAATCCAAATCTTTTAAAAATACATTATATTTGTTAGTCTTCTGTTCTCTTATCAAGCATCTTTACTATCTTTCATAATTTTGGTATTCAGATTTGATATAGTGTTCTAGCTGAATTCTTGAAAAAAACATGCTGTAATTTGTTTAGAAGAAATCATCTCAAATCTTAACCATTCTCATCTAATGGGATATATTTCCATAATTAGTAAAGAGCTGTTGAAACATTGTAAAACCACTCGAAACACTGAAGAAATCAAATATTCCGAGCAAGTTTAATATCATATCTTCCATGTGAAGTAGTCATAATACATTAAAAACAGTCAGGATCAGATACACCATCGTACTTTTATTATTAACACATGGTGGTTGAGAAACAGTATTTCACTACATTTTCTCAAAGAGCTCCTTCAAATTGCTCATGAAGAGAACGCAGAATCACAGAATCAATTAGGTTGGAAAAGACCTCTGAGACTGAGTCCAAGCTGACAGTTTTGGTCTGTCAGACATCTCGTGTACGTGAATTTAGTTCTACGTAGAGAAGAGATCCCAGGTTACTTCACTCCCCATCCTGTACTTTAAGTCAGTAAATACGTATCTGCAAGTTTCTGCCTTTGGACTGCATCTGGCTGTATGTCAATGCTACTCCAGGAATAGGTGACTTGAGCAGTTCTTAAGAGGTTTGTGCTTAAAAACACAACATTTCTTGAAGTCAGGCTAATTCTGAAAGCAGTATATATAGGAAAAAAATTCCCAAAACTGCAACACAGAAGTAAATTGCAGCAAAGGCAAAATGTCATATTTTCATAATAAAAGATTTCAATGTCTTGTTTTCAAAACAACTCTTCTCTTACAGAATAATGTTAAAACTATAAGAAATATTTCACATGAAAAATACAATTCTGTAACATCTCTTCAATTGTGAACTGTCATTCATTTTCTTCAATGCAGCTGCAAAATAAGGCTTATTTCTGAGAGCCTTAATGGCATGAGAAAGTTTTCCCTACAGGTCTACTGAACTCTTTTGGGAAGAACGCAGCTCAGCCTACAAGCACAATGAAATTTCTAGCCAGAAATGTAACACAGTATTTTTTTGAGCATCAGCTGCATCCTTATAAAGGTGATGTATGTATATTAGTGATGGCAGGAGTAAATACAATTTTCTGGTATATATCCTTTACTTCTATTCATCTTGTATAGTATCAGAATTACTAGAGAACTGGCTCATGGTTTGAAGCATCTTGCAAGGACCACTACAGAGCACCAGCTGCAGAAGCAAAGAGAGAAAGAAGTCATTAGGCCAAAGCAGACAGGCAGAACCATCTTAATCTAATGGTCAAAGACATCAAAGCAAATACCTTCTTGAACTACACTGTTCACTGCTCCAGTCTGCAACCTGTCATTTCAGTTTATATTTAAACCTATCTACTTAACTGTTTACTTTGGCTAAGATGTAGTTTTGGGAGCAACCGAGAGATTGGCAGCAATTCTGTTCTTCCAGTCTCTGTCCTCCGGTGGTATCCTTCATCAGAAAGGTGACACAGACAACCTGGGAGGTACACAGAGCAGCAAAACTTGTCAAGGGTTATCTGTCAGAGCCCATTAGAAATATGCTTTAATATCTCACCAAGCAACATTTAAAATTACCACTGAGCATGAATTTCTGTTACATCTCTCCCTCTGTAGACTTCTGTTGTTTCTTACTTTGGCTTGTCATAAAAAGAGTTCAAGTACAACCCAAGCTTTCATACAGTATTTATATTTTTCTGTACTCACCCCAAGGCTGGAACATGAGATGAAAGACCAACAGCAAAAAAACAACTGTTCTTGAATGTCTGAAGATCTGAGTTGATCATACAGCTTTCAACTTGTTTTCTTTCCAGATTAGTTCTTCTATGTCTCATTATACTGTAACACAAAAAAAAACCCCATAACCCCAAAAAGTGTATGTATGCTCATTTATAAGCAATTTTATAAAATTTTACATAATTGCAATGCTAATATTTCCTGAAAAATCAGCAGTCTGAAATAGTCATCTTCTTTTCCCCCTCTCTATTTCTCCTTCCCCATTGTTACATGGTTTTTGAAATAACTATATCTTGATTTTCTGTATTATTGCTGCTCCATTAATACTGATGTGGATGCTGTTCTACATTTATCACCTTCTTATCACATTTCTCATTTAATAGTTCACATCATAAGACTTCATACAAAGGCACAAAGACAAATAACTATTGCTAATTTAGTGCTCTCCTGAGTGAGCTTTATGATGGCATTTTTGCATGACCTTTACTGTTAAACAAAAGTCATTGTAAGGCAATCTTATTTACAACAGCCATAAATTCAGATACCAAAAATATTAATTTTTTTGCATAAATACTGACATAATTACAAATAAATCTATCTGGAGATGAAAAAAAAAGAACCTCTTGGGGTTTTTTACAACACAGTATTTTATTAGAATACGGACTATTAGAGTACACAGTGCCACATGGTTGGAGCTGTAGCTCCAGGCTGGTTATGAGTAAGTGCCTTGGGGGTCTCAAGGTTCTGTGCTGGAACCTCTCCTGATCAATATCTTTATCAATAACTTGGAGGAGGAAACCAAGATCACCCTCAACAGTTTTGCAGGTGACAACAAACTAGGGCTGGGGGGCAGTCAAGGGGCAGAGTTGCCTTTCAGAGAGACCTGGGAGGGCTGGAGGAATGGACCAACAGGGATCTCAAGAAATTCAACAAGGGCAAGTGCAAGGTCCTGCACCTTGGACAGACTAATCCCCTGCACCAATAGGAGCTGTGTACCAGCCAGCTGGGGAGCAGGTCTGATGGACAAGGTATGGGGGTGTTGGCAGACACCAAACAGCTCTAAGCAGGAGGTTTAAGGTAAGACAGGTTTAAGGTTGTCCTAGCACAATTTACCCTTGGTTCTGTGGCTCTCACAAGCTGTGAGAGGAAAAGACCAGCCCAAGAGGGTTAATGTAAAGTTGTCAGACTAACAGCTGAAACTGTCACTTTCAAACATGACTCATGGCCCAACATTTTTAATTCCAAGACGATTAGGAGATAAAGCTGACTCATTCATCAAAAGTGTGGCTTTTCAGGAGGAGCTATGTGTTATCTTGATATGAATTTGAGAGTGCATTTTCAAATTCAATGTATTTACGAATAACATGGAAAATATAGTGAGCAGTGAAGTATAAAATTTGCTGATTCTAAGAGGTTGATCAGTATAATAGAGAGACAAGGTTTTGGGGAAAGTGTCCACATTAGCATTTTAGGAATTATTGGGAATGTGCTTTCGAAGCAATTGTTTTAATTCTCAATGACTGCACTTTATTTCCTGTTGCCAAAAATCTTAGAGCCCACAGTCTGCATTGCAGTCTGGGGGAAACTAAGCTGGATGATATACTCTGAATACAAAATACTTTTCAATCCATGAGCTCGAGCTAGACCCAAGTAACCTCCTCCAACAATACATAAAATGTATATACTGTGAATATTGGATTCCCAGCATCAACTGGTTCACTCTAAAATTGGGTCACTTAAAATCTTGTTTTACTGAACTGTACCATTTGCTAATGCACAGGACAACAAAATGGTGCTGAAATTTTATTTATGTAACCATATAGCAATGCACTGGGAGAAGAGGGAGCCACTCCAGTAGAATGTGTAAAGTAAGACTTTAGGAACAGGTTAGATGCATGAAAAAAGAGCTAAATGGTTCTTATACCTAAAAATGGGTAAACAACAGCAAAGAATGACTGAGTAGCCTAGGAAAACAGATAAAATAAACACAGAACATCCTGAAACAGATGGCATTGACTCTTCACTGACTTTTCCTGTATTCTTGCACTGCCAGCCAAGTGGTTGTTGTCAGAGTCAAGTTTGAAAAGAAAGTAGTTCTTTACCCATCCACAGTGCACTGGTGGATGTCATGTGGGTACAAATTATTTTTCTTCTCTTAGTATCTGCTTGTGCTCAATGCTGGGACCAGACTGGTTCGACCCACAAGCTGAAACAGACAAGGTAAGAAAGGCAAGTGAATCCAGACGGAAGCATGGACCTCAGAAAGCTGTATTTTAACCACTAATTGCAAAATTTTTTTTCCATAATCAAAACCTCTTCCTGTCCTCTTAGAAAGGTCAATAACAAGGTAAAACTGCAGAAAGAACATCAATGGCATATTCCATATTTGTCATCTTGAATATACCATGTGTTATTTAATGCTTTTGTAACTGTGTATTCTTGGTTGATTGTTTTGAGTCAAAAAAGGAAAAGGTAAATTTAAGGCCATAAACCTTCTAGAGCAGTGTTTTCCAACCTGTATTCTAAGTCCAGGAAAGTCTTCTGTTACTAGAGGCTTTAATCTCTTTACAAGAATTTCCTCAACTTCACTGGAATGTTTTAGGGTACCTTGGTTTGAGGATTACTCTCTCCAAGGTTGAAAGAGAGACCTGTTTCTTTTCATTTCAAGTCTTTGAGTGCAATTGTTGAGTAATAATAAGCTTCAAGAATAGCTGTCAGTCCATCAGACCGAACTTAGAGCTGGAGGTGATCAGGAAACAAGAGAAATTTGTGTAATTTAAAGAAAGACAGGATAATGTTTAAAGACACTTACCCCTGAGCAAAGCAGAGTCCTTTCCTGAGCGCTGATCCAGACATGCTGGTGGGATTTGACTGCGAGCTGGGGGTGTCAGACAAGCAAAGAAAAGATAAAAGAATTAGTATAATTGGAAGATGCCTTTTGCAGCAAGCCAAGATTTGAGCTCTTTAGTCTCCATTCAGTTTGTGCTGGCGGAGACCACTCGTTCTCTGCCTTTTTCTGTACTATGTTGTTTTTTCTACTCCTTTCTGTAATTTTGAATATATGCTTCCTGGTCTTGGAATTAATATACCATTTGAGGCATGGCAGCTCTTAATAGAGGAATATCTTGAACTAGTGCTGTAGCATACATTATTGTCTTGGTTCAAACCATTCTGATGGGAGGCAATCAAACTTCACGGTTACCCCAGGGAGGAATTTGGCCCAGTTAATCTAGCAAGGCCTTGTGGTCCATCAGACACAGCCTTATAAACCCAAAAGATAAAAATCCACCTTTATTTTGTCTTCCCTTTTTAAATGTCATAATAGAGGTAGCAGTCATTTCCCAGCTGCCTATTCAGATGATTTATACTACTTGTATTGATGACTTATGCACTGTGTTCCTTTTGTGTGAGGATTTGACCTGAAATGTTTATTGTCTACTCACTATTTTAAGTGCCATAGATTAAGTACTTGCAAGGGAGCACAGAGAATCTGGCATTTAATTTCCTCTTAGCTGAGTGCCATGACTTGTGCTTTTTCTCAGCAGCTTGAACAGCCTCAGTACCTGTGACATAGCCACTGTCAGAGGGGATCCAAAGGGTCATGAGTGGAGAAGCTGGGACTCTGGTACCTTCTGAACCAGAGTCATGGCAGAGTGAACCCCACTGCAGTGACAACAAGTCTATGGACAGTGGGAAGACTGTAATTCTAGACTGACAAGTTTAGAACTGGAAACAGATACTTATTTATGTACCTGTTGAAATGGAAGATAAAATCAGTAGTCTGAGATTGATCTTAGTCCTTATCAGGTTCTAAGCAATATTTTTTAAAACCCACTGCTGCCTTTTTTCTGACGTGATTATGAATTCTGTGCTCATATTGTTGGTTATAGACATAGTTCTCATTAATATTTTCCACAAGTTTGTGGCATACCAAATCCAGACAAAAATTGCCATGTTATAAAATGAAGGACTGTTTGCAGACATCAAAATGCAAGTTTGGCAGCTCAAGTAAGGAGTACTTGGATGGAGGTGTGATGTTCAGAAAAGTACTGAGATGGCAGCTGCTTTATACTGACTTTTTCAACAGCAAGTGACTGTCCAGCCACTACTGCAGAGAATTCACTGAAGCTTTTTTGGCTCAGTCCTACAACGATAAATTTCAGTGATATCTTGCACTTGTGTGAAAGCTAAAGGTTGAACTATGGGAAGGTAATTTGTAACAGGAGGTGACCTGACTGATGGTCTCTTTTCCTCCTCACATCTGCTTTGTAAATCCTAATGGTCAAAAAATCACTTAACTGCTAGGTATGAGTGAAACTATACCATGTCCCCACAATAAGGACATTGGAGTCACCTGCTTTCTCACTGCTCGAGAAATCTGCAGAGAAATAGGTACAAAACTGATGTTGCAAGGGGGCCTGATCTCACTGCCATGGCAGAGCAAGCTCCCATGGGTCCTGTGAGACGGGTCAGCCACATCTGGGGATGCCTCCCTGCAGCCTTGCACAGCCAACAGCTGGAGCCAGTCACCTGGGATGCTCTCAGGGCCTTGATAATAGCAGTGTTCTTATAATAGTAGAGTTTGTCTGGGGAGCTATTTTGCTCCTAATGACCCAAACTTGGATATTGCAGTAGCACAAAGGGATCAGCCACACAAAAACTCTCTCGGTGCAGTGGTGCATAAAACCACAGAGATTGTCTGAGATAATGGCCTAATAATAAAGCTCACGTTGCTCAGCTTTCTGCTGGAAGATGGTGCAGAAGAAAAACAACTTACTATGTAAAAACAGACTTTTTGTTAAGGTCAGTAATGACTCCAAACTGGTATCTGCTATGTAGTTTTCCAAATTTATGGCAAGAATGTGTGGTTCCATTATGAGAAATGAATATTGATGTCTGTAGTATATGGAGACAAATTGAACTCTAATGATTTCCTAATAAAGTAATTTGTTCATAGATCACAAGGGGATACGAGCAAGAAATTTTTAATGGTAAGGCCAAAGTAATTATTTTTCAGCATCTAATTACACCTATACAACTGATCTGGGCTACATTTGCTGAACTAAATGATGATATAGAATGTCCCGCTGAGGTTCACATTCATCATTAAAAGCCAGTTCCTGGCCTTTGACAAGAGGGCAGAGCAGCTCCTGAGAGGTAATTTAATATAATTAGGAGGATATTATGTTTACTATCTGCACACTGTGCTTGCTTTAGATTAGACCTGGCAACTGGAGAAGTAGAAGGACATTTTTTCCAAAATTAGCCTTGTCATCTCAGATCAAACTTTGTAGTTTTTTTTCTTTTCCCATCTCTAAATTGTAGCTAATGAGAAGGAAGAAGCTTGTCACAGGAGTCACAGTAGCAGTGTATGCTTGATGGTGCTGGAGTTACAGAGAGACTTGTGCAGGGTTTATAGACATGCAGGGAAGGGCCAGCTCTGCTTTGCTGGATGCTGGATACAGGATATTGTTGTATGTAAACAAGTGCATTGGTATTTTTAGTGCACAATGCATGTTTTACTGGAAACTTAGAGAGTTTAAATTTTTTGCAGTGTTTTCAGTGAACAGTATATTGACCAAACCCCTTTTTTCTGTAAGTTTCTGCAAACGAATCCAAACTGTGCATAATGTTATCATCAGCTTTTTAAGATTTTCTGTTCATTGCTGTCAGCATGCTCCCAGTGAGTTCTTTTGGGGGTTTTTGTTTGTTTGGGTTTTTGTTTTGGTTTGGTTTTTGGGTTTTTTTGGTGGGGTCGAGGGGGTGGTTTGCCATGAAGAAATTCCTCCACCTTCCAAGGAGATGGGGAAGTTGTGTATATAAGAAAGTGCAGTTTGAGCAATACTGAGTTTGTCCACTTTTTGCTCTCTGTAACACAGGCTGACAAATTCAACTCCTCTTTTCAGCAATAAGTTTAGGGTTAGGACAGTGAAGAAGCCAGAAGATCTGAAACAGAGTGGGACAGAACAGAAATTTGGAGTAGAACCTTTCAAGGCAGTATGAGCATCAAAAAGAAAGTAAATTCATGATAGTCTAATGACATCTAGAAAAGAGGTTTCCAGTAAAAAAAAAAATAGTTTTTCACTTCTTGAACACAGGAAAGTTTCTGAAAGCCAAGGCATCAAAGCTCCCACAGGCCATGTAAGAACACTAAGGGAGAGATTTAAAAACATGATGTTTGGTGGAAATTCATTTAAATGAAAGGACTTCTTATTTCAGCAAATATTCATTTGTTGTATTTCTTCCCTTCACTCCTTAGGAAAATATTTCCCACAAGGCTCCCTGGCCTTTTCCCTGAGTCAACCTCCTCTGCACAGAAAACAGACCTGGACTCCTGCCATGGAAGGGAGTACACGGGCTGGTACTTTAGAGATGAAATCCTGCTCGTGAAGAACTTCCATTTTTCCCTCCACTGCTTCTGCTGAACTCCATTGAACTTGCTGGCCAGGAGAAGGAAGGGTTGTTTTTCTTTCATCCAAGTCCTTCAGTGAGCAGATAGTCCAGCTTGTTTTGGCACCTGTGTTTTTTTCCTTCTTTCCTTCCAGTCTTTGCTGGAAATTGATGCCCCATCACACCTGGATGCAGGCACCGAGCACAAACTCTCCTAGCACCATGCACAAACAGTGCTCCCTCCCAGTGCCTCACACCCATCTCTGTGTCTTCCCTTCTTCTCCCACCCACCAATTCATTTCTTCATTCCACGTGGCACAATATATCTGGGAATACCAAGATATCTCCCCAGATAGCTCCTGTGCTGCTGTTTCTGCATGTTGAGATTCAGCTCCAGCCTCAAGTCAGCCTTGTTTTCTGCAATTATCTTTGTGAAGATTATCTTAAAAGGTGTGTTCAGTACCCTTTAGAAATTTAATTTATAATTTACCTAGGTTTTTAAATCACTTCTTTCTGTTACTCAGTTCAGCATGATAACTATGCTCTATCTACAGCAGAGGACAACATGAGCCAGATATTAAAAGGAAAGGTTTATTTTACTCTCTGCATAACTGGTGCTGCAGTGCTGTGTAGGGCAATGTCACTCTGTGACACATTTTATCCCTGTAATGCTATTAAGAACAGTATCAAAACACCTTATTTGCTTTGCCAGTAGCAGTCACATAAATTAAAGATGCCCAGAAGCAGCTTACATTATTTCTAGCAGCTTTGAAAAATGATCTAATTTTGATTGCAAGTAGTGTAACAATCTCCTCTGTGATATAACTCTTTATTTGATTTTTTCCCTTCATTCTCCAGACTCAAATTTTGCCAGCTATAAAAACTAACAACTGGTTTCTATTACTACCTAGATTCTCTCCAGAATGTCAGAGTGTGGAAAACTTCTGCTTTTTTTCCTGTATTTTCAATGAAATTCTGGATCTTTTAATTTAAACGGGATTATGGAATTTACTTCCCCTAATGTTGATCTCTCTCCATCCAGTGGAATCTTTTTCTGTTTTCAGTGACAGAAATCCTACTTCTTGTTTGAAAACTGCTACTAGGTGTATTAGCCATGCAATGAGTTTGCTGTGAGTTTTTAAGAAAGTGACCACCTTAGCAGGAGAGCTAAATGAAAGAGGTCTTTTTGCCCTCATGTTAAACGGTGTGGTCAGCTCTTCTTTTCAATTGTTCTTTCTTAAGTCGCAGGAAGAAACTTGCCTGTGTCTCCAAATCCTCTGGTTTACCAGGTGTAAATCTATGACATCTCACTGATAGGAAATTTTTGTAAATATATGAGGCAGCTCAAAATTAAAATAAACAAACAAACCAAGACTCTACAAAGAGTAATGTATTTCAGCCTCATTGAAATATTGTGTCAGAGCCTGGAATACATCTCTTCGTGGGAAGATCTGCATGATTTAGTGGTACATCTGTTACCATATGTCTTAAAATTCTGATTTATTTGCTACATAAATTAAGAATTTCCTATTTTACCTTTGAAAATGCTTTTACATCCTATTTTTTAGACCAGTACACCATAAACTCCCAATGCAAATTTTGTTCAGTCTTTCATCCAGGACACATCTAAGCAATTGCTCCTGCCTTGCCCTGCTCTCAGAACCGATGGTAGTCAGGATGGTTTTTTTCCTTCATCAAATGGATTTAGTACTAGACTGGAAGATGACTGTTCTATGTGATAGCAACTTGCAAAGGGTTGAAATTAGTCTGTATTTCATGCCAGTCATTAGAACTGGTAGCCTGTGCTGTGGGTAACATAAATACAAGGCTGCCATCAAAGCATGAGACTGTAGCCAGTAAATTAGTTCGATAGACAAAAGCTCTGGGCCAAATCTCCTTTTACTCCCCATCTTTTCACAACCTCATTCTTCCCCTCATTTCACAGGGGCAGTGCTGGGCCAGTGGCCACTGCTTTCTCACCACAGCTGCAGACTAGCTGTGCTGACACTCATTGTGTGCAGAAATCCACTTGAGCCCTTTTCCCTGGCACTGGCACACCTCAGGAAGAAGCACACATTGGTAGCTCCCGGATGTATCCTTAAAGCACACAAACCAAAAGGCTCAGGCACAGTGCTCAGAGAATAAACAATGTAAATCGATGTGTCATGATTTATAGCAGCTAGGGAATCTGGCTCAGGAAGGCAAGCAGTCTGATGGCATTGTAGAGGTGAAAATGCAGACAGTGAAGCCCACCATGTTTATTATGTACAATTTTGGGATGCAAGCACTGTTCTTCTCAGAGTGAAGCATCCTGCTCAGGCAGGTGCAAGTGCTGTCTGGAATTCATCAGTATCTGAGTGCTTACAGCCCCCTGCTATGGTGCTGTAAATCAAAGGGATGCACACTAATGTAGAGGAACATTGCATACGTCAATTCATTAGTCAATGGAGTGGGAAAGATTGGCGTATCAGTCATGAAGATATATGAAGTCTGCCTCTTAATGATGTTAGCTCGTAGGCAGTTTGTGATGGAACCTTTGTGGCCTGATGACTGTGTTTAATATGTGCAATCCATACCCCAATAAATCTGTGGCTGGCAAGAGAGCACAGACAATTTGTTAGGTTTATGGAACAAAACACACCGAGTATTGTGGGCAGCATTAACATTTAACAGTGTTAAGCCAGCATACAGAGAAAAACTCATTATTTGATCCAAATTAAAAAATAATAATTACATAATGAAAGCAGTTGGTATGGGCTGTAATACTTTTCAGGGCAGAACAGAGGCCCATCAGACCCTGTTGCTGTTGCAGTCACGTCGGTGTCCGTAGGAACTGGATGTTCTGTGGAGTGTGTGCAGCATTAATCAGTCTAGGATTTGTCACTGCTCAAGGTGCAGCAGCTCCAAGTGCAGGCAGGAACTGCCTTGCATCAAAAATGTCATACTGACACATTGCTGAACAGTAGAACTAACCAACAAGCAAACACAGAAGAAAGTACTAAATAACATGGATTTTAAAAGCTGTTCCTTGAAATCTATACTAGTAAGATAATCCTCATGAAAAGGAAAAGATCTCACAGAAAATCTACTTCTTTATAAGCAATTATTTTTCAGATCTTTAAAAACCCAGAGCCTCAGTTGAAGTGAATGGATTCTCCCAAAGTAATTTAAGCAATATATATGTACACCAACCAAAAGCTGGCCTTACTTAGTGCTCCAGTTTCTTTCTGCTGTGGTTTGCCATTGTGCTAATACATGAAGTTGTCATCTACCTCTGCTTTGTTCTGCTCCCACATGAAAAATGGGGAGTTTCACCCAGTTCTTAGAAGGCATTAGTTTTGAGGCACAGCCTTCTGATAAAGTAGCAGGAGCAGATAGCAGCAGTGCTCCCACCCACACAAGCTCCCTTCAGCAACTGGAGAGTAAAAGTAATTGCCCCACAGCTAGGACAGGAGCAGCATGTGCAGGAGTAAGGCTGGATGCAGGGATGAATTGCAAGTGTTCCTTTAATCACTGCATCATAAACGGTGAACCCCGGTTGTGCTTTGCAAGCAGACAGCAGAGAGGTAACCAGAATAGCTGTACCTCAGAATGAATGGTTTACTCAGATCAATAGATGAGATCGTGCACTTTAGAGAAGAGGTTGTAAATTGCTTGAAGTCCTGGCATCAAGTTCATATTTAGAAAAAAGTTTCACTCCTATTAGATGTGAGCTTTTTTTTCAAATAGTGCTTAAAGTAATCAGGCTGACAGAAAGACTAATTCAGTGCACTACCAAGCACTGGCTTAATCCTGCCCTAGCACACACACCGATCCTGGAAGATTTTTCTGATTGAACTGCAGAAAGTGTTGAAATATTTCTGTGAATATGAGGTAAGCAGTCACTGAACTTTGTAGCATATGAAAACTCCAGATAAAGGTATGGGGACTTAGCTGACAGCACTGAAACAAGCTTATCTTCCTCTTAGCAGTGATTTTTAATACTGCCATTTGAGTGTCAGGGAACATAGAGCCATATTTTAAAACCTGGATAAGAAATTCAGAGGCATACATGCTTACAGAAGAGGGCTTTTTAAATTTGTCATGTGTTCTGTATGACTTTCAAATGTTGTATTTTTTCTTATGCATGTTTATATAACTATAACAAAGAAAAATGAAACCCAGAACTTCTTAAGTGTTTAAAAGTATGTATGAAAATACAAATCCCATCTGAAAAAAAAAATACATGCTGTTTTTCAATATTTTCCTGCTAGTTGCTAGTTTATAATGTTTATCCTACATTTTGTATTCTGAACTGCAGGACAGATAATGTACATTCAGGATTTGGTATATTTCACCTTACAAGTATCTACTTTTATTCAGGCAACATTATTCCTTTAAACCACACATGGATCAGTGTGACGAATTAAACTTGCAGCTAATTTTATGCCTGCTTTATGTCAAAGCAGTCTTGTTATTCATCTAATCAGAGGGAAGTTCTGACAGAAAAAAGGTGGCCTTGACTGATTTTGTGAGTATTCTTCAGGGTAAGATGGTTAGAAGACAACTGACCACTAGCTGGAGGACTTAATTCAGCCAGCATTGATTTGGAGCTGAAAAGGCAGGTTTTCACCCTGGCAAAAGACAGAGGTGTATCCCTCTTTTAACCACCATTTTGTGAAGAGAGAGGAAGCTTAAACAAAATAAATCCTTTTTCTTTCTCTGTAACAGAGAACACATTTGGTTTCCGTGGAGAAACAAAGACACTCACTTATATGTATTTTCAATTTTCTTGATCCTTTTGTTACCAGTATTGTTTGAAGTAGAAAAAAAAAAAATTAGGTACTTCTCTGAAGTATCCATGCTGGTTTTACCATAAATACACTATTTTGAGTCAGAGTGAAAGATGATCTGGCCCAGCAACTTGCTTTGACAGATGACAATACTGGATAGCCAGGAAAAGTTTTACAGCACACAGTGACACTTATTATGGTCTGCAACTCAGTGACTTCACCTAATGTCTTGTACTTGTTTTTAACACGTGTTGGAGGGACTGCCTGTTCTTTGGGGTTTGAGGGGACCCTATTGATAGGCATGGTAGTTCTGAGTTTGGCATCCAGACCTCACCATGGCAAGAAGTTCCATCTTTTGACTCATTTTGTTTCTTTTGAACCCAGGTTTGTTTCATGTGATGCCTCCATTAGGCTTCCACACTCACCCCTTCCTGGACACCCCAAAGAGTCATATTTTTGGGAGGGATGGTGAATGAACTCATGAAGCAACACAAAAAATAAAAGATGCAGAAGGCTTGAGTAGTAAATCAAGGGGGCTCATAGAGCAGGGTATTTCCACAAAATAAAGCTTGAGGTTGAAGGCCAAGGAGCCTATACAGAATAAAGGACAGTCAAAATTCAGAGTCTGCACCAAACACTCAAGTGTAAAGAATGCTGTGGAGAGAGGAGCTTGGCAAATGGTGACAGCACTTTGGAAGATAGCCAAAGGAAATGCAACTTCAGGATTAATATATACTTATATAAGACATACTCCCAGGTCAGGTTTTAGGCAAAACTCTTTTTGCTGCAGGTGCACAGCTAGTGATCAGAAAGTTAATGCAGCAAAGCATCTCTTATTAGCTCTGGCTCTCTTATTCTAACTGGCTGTCATTCAGAGAATAGGAAGCTCAACACTGCGTGGAGAATTGTCCTCTCCACCTGGCAGTGATTAATTTCACACATTCAGCCATCAGGGACTCTGTAGGAGATTCTGGTTATATTTCTTTCTTGTCTCAAAGCAGAATTTACTGTCTGTACTTTGTATTCAGTTCTAAATGAATTTTCATAGTTTGGAGGGGAAAAAGTCTCATAATTCTTTTACTGCCTTGGAATTAAAAATATTTGCATTTGTTTAATTTGAACCAAACTATTTATGGACTTAATTTTTGAAACATGTTATTAAGTACATTAACACAAATAATTTTCAAGCATGGCAAGGAGTTGGGGGTTTTCTCTTAATGAAAAATAATGAATAGATTTTTTTCCTCTCTCCTCGGTGCTGCAAATGTGGATTCCTTCTCATTTTGACTGGTCAAGCAAACCCAGGCCTAAGGCTGAAATTGATGATGTTCCTCTTTTTGCTTACAGGACAAGATGCCCAGAACACCTCCTCTAAAATATCTCAGACATTTTGGTGAGGCACTGAGGGAAAAAGCTGCTGACCTTGATGCAGCCCTTACCTTACAGAAACACCAGTTCTGAGAAACCATAAGGCCTCTAAACCACTTTTTGTTGCAGGCAAGCAAATCTTTCAGCTACTTGAACCCCTCCAAAGTTGCTGTTGTTGGGCAGAAGCTTTAGCTTAATTTGTTTTTTGAGAGATTGTGCCTCTAGCAGGATTAATAAAAGGTTAAGTTGATGGGGAATAGCAGAAAGGGGTAACAAGGCAAAAGTGGCTGAGATCCAGATGCAAAGGACAATGTTACTGGTAAGAAAGTAACTGAAGGGGCAGGGCAGGACATAACTCATGCTAAATGAGAGCTTGAGCAGGAGGAGGGGAGAATAGGAATTTGGATGGGGAAATTGATGAGAAAACTGGTTTCTAAACAGTGTTTGTGTCCAGCTTGGGGGATCTCCATATTAAATTTCATCTTGAAACATAAATGGGAATAGATTGTTGGACCAAGTTCAGTGTTAACTTCATAGTAAAGTGATCTGCAACTTGTGAAAGTTATTATGGACAAACACAATAAAGTTCATGCTCATAATAAACAAAAGCTTTTAATAAAAGATGAAAATTGAATCAAAACTCACAAAACATTCAGAAAAAAAATCCATGATTATTCTCTGGGAATATTGAGTTCATTCTACCACCTATAAAAAGCACACAGACCTGTTCACATGGAAATCAAATATGCTGTTTAGAGAGAAGACAATAAAGTAAAACAATACAACACCATTCAATTTCTGTTTATGTAGTATTATGGACACCTCAGAAAAGGGGTACTAAGGAAAACTGGATGAATCCAATGGCAAAATCATAGCAATGGAATGAAAAGGAAACTCCTCTATGTAATTCTTCGGAATCTTTGTGACAATGGCATGATTTCTTTACTAGAAGAATTTGGTAATATTTGAACAGTGTGAAAAAGAATAAAATAATTAATTTTTTCCTGATTTGGGAAACAATTCTAATGAAATGCCCATGCAAGAAACTTCATTTGACCCATGAGAGTGGTACATAAATAATTGTCTGGCTGGAGAGCTGTTTTGATTAGCTGATGTTTTGTCAATGGGACCTTCCCTGGTTCTAGTGGTCACTTCCACTGATCACAGAGACTGGAATTCCTTATGAACCAGCAAAAACATCATGTACATCTCAAAGGAGATCCCAGATTTGTGACAATACATTAACCAATGCTTTCAAAGCTATTCAGATGAAAAGGAAATTAAGAGAGGAAATAATGTCAAGGGTTTTGTGGATTTCTGCAATCCAAGAAAAAAATTATGTGGAAAGTTATTAGAAACTCCATTTTGAAACGTGGGGTTTTTTTTTTGCTTCTGTCCACAGGAACAGGGCTCTTGGAACATTTATCTTTCTAACACTGGAAGATCTGGGGATGCTGGTACTTATACTGCAGTACAAATTATATGGACTGAGTGAATGGGAGAAGTTTTGTTATTTGACACAGCACAGCCTACAATAGAAAATTGTATCTGTGTCCAATCAATTGTGCTTTCCACTACTGTAGAATGGGAGAAGGTTCTTAGGGCTATTAAAGCCCTCAAAAACATGACTCATAGCTTAGGGTTCTCAGCTGATTTATTTTAAGAAAAGAGAAATGCAGGAAGTGTTCCACTTGAAGGACAGAAGGCTCTTTGCTCTCCAGGAAAAAGAAAAACAAGGTCAAATGGGTGAAATCTGGAAGTAAAACTCTCTCTAAGTTGCAGTGAACCGATTTACCAGTATTTGTTTGTGGATTCTGTATCAATAGAAAGAATAAAAAACTAAATTTGGAGCTTTCTAAAGGATCTGCTCTGAAATAGAAGCATATGTCCTGTTTTTTGAAGTAACAGAGGTCACCTTAGGTATGTGTGGGTGTCCCTTTATTCTTGCAATTGGTGCAAGCAATTTCTCAATAATGGGAACGCTGAGACTGAAGAAGCAGAAGAGGAAGGCATGACCCTTCATTTTCAGGGAAGAAATTTTACTCAGCCAAAGGGGTTGGTTGGAAGAATGGAAAAGAGTTGGTTTTGCAGGCTAAGGAAGAAGAAACATGATTTGAGGACGGCAGACAAGGGTAGGAGATAAGTACAGGGAGAAGTCACATTAACTTTTGGGGCTCACATGTTTGGTACAAGTGCGAAGTGTTTAATAGAATACAAAAAACTGATAATTCCAGTGCTGGCTATGGAACCCTCAAACCCAAGCTGTAGGTGTGACACTCTGACAGCTCAGGACAGGATGCCAAGCAGCGGTCTATGGGCTGAAAGCTAAGGGAAAGGTTTGCCAGTTCCCACGTTGGAAGGCCAGGGTGGTATTGAAATGGGGGTGGGTAGAGCTGGCTGACCACCTGGAAGCAACAGGAGAAGAACTCACTGTCCAGTGAGCTCAAGCAGAGCCAGCAGAGCTGGACACTTGTGTGGAGCTCTGGGAACAGTCTGGAGTGGGGAAGCCCCAGAGAAGAGGAATTTTGGACACAATGTTACTCTCTCTGCACCAGATAGGAGGTTCTAAGATGCCGGAGGTGAAGAAATGATGGATTTACAGCTTGAAAGGGTTGTTATTTTTAGCTCAAGTAATGAGAAACTTTGTCTGAGGCTGAGTGGAAACTGATAGATCACAGAGAGGAGCTGAGAACAAGTGAAAGTGAGGAAATATGACAAAGAGCAGGGAATCTCAGCTCTCTGAGGGAACATGGGGTTTGGATGTATTTCTCCCGGGTGGAGATTAATGACAACTTTGGGTTAGAGTTTGAAACTGTTACAATAAGTGACTAAGAAAAAACCAAGTTAAGAGTTAGAGAGAAATGTGTGTCTCAGAAAGGCAAGCTGCTAGCACGTTTTACAAATTACATCTGCCCTGAGCAGGAATGTTCCAGGGAGGCTTACATTTCAGCTCAATCAATTTTTTTTATACATAATTTATTTCTAGAAAGGGGACACACTGATCTGATTTAATTAGGCTAATTAGAGGTCTGTGTCAAATACAGGAGTGAAGTATATGGAGGTGGGTAGAAGGCGTAGGAGTGGAAAGACAGAGGGAATAGTCCTTGTAGGGAGAATTAGTTTTCACTCAGAAGAAAGTGACAGGAATCTAGGCAGTATAAAATTTGGAAATCTGGATACTACAGTAATCTTGCATGACTGAGTGCTGAGGTGCTCCATATTGAAGCCTAAACAATGGAAAAGTGAAGTTTTTTTGCTGAGTTGCAATAACTGCAGGTATACATGGGAAAGAATGGATCTTCAGACAGGTGGATTTTAATAAAGGAAGTGTACTAATGAAGACCGAGACTGAAAGCCATATGGAGATGTTAAAGCAAAAATTACTGGTTTATCTGTCAAGTCTAAGAGATCAGACCAGTGCTAGGAACAAGAAGACTGACGGAAGGAAAGGTGTCAGCAAGGGAACAAAGCAGAGTTTCTTATTCTCAGTGGCCCTGTGCAGGAATGCTGTCCTTCGTTTCAAAAGGAGCAGGAGGCAGTGGAACAAGCTGAGTGTCTCAAGTACATGACAGAAGTGATTTAAGTCAAGTTTCTACCACGACTGAAAATAACAAT
This sequence comes from Cisticola juncidis, assembly GCA_013400215.1. Classification (NCBI taxonomy): domain Eukaryota; kingdom Metazoa; phylum Chordata; class Aves; order Passeriformes; family Cisticolidae; genus Cisticola; species Cisticola juncidis. Next base: position 304,195 of record VXBR01011469.1, read on the forward strand.
TGAACTAAATCCAAGCTACTGACCTCTGCAAAGGTATTTACTGCATCCTGATGAAGACTGATAATGTAGCCATAAATATAACAAGTAGCTGGAAATTCACAGTTGTGAAATACCAAGAGCCCTTGAGGCTTTTCTTCCCTTCACAGCGGGTAATGTATTTCAGTGAAATGTGAGAACAAAAAGATGATATCCCAGAAAGATTTATCTTCTTGCTCTGCATTGCATATTGAGCCTGGATTCACTTCAGCCAACATTTTTGTGATCTAGTGTTGCTTTACCAAGGAGCTTCAAATGGAAAGGAGCTGTACCAAGGAGATTCAAACAGAAATTATGCAATCAATATATCTGACTTAAAAAGCAATATAATAGTTAACTTGCTTGTAACAAATGTTAATTTGTGGCTGTCCTGGAGCATGAACGGACAGAAAAATCTTTATCATTTTCATGACATAATTTCCAAACTAAAGCAGTGGAGGCTGATAGCCAGCATGGACACTTTACTGTTGTGAGAAAGTAACATTTTGTCACATTTTATAAATAGGGAAGCTCAGTTACCAAAAAGTCCTGAGAGGCACTGAAAATGGTAGGGGGGTTTGAAGCACAAGACATTTCATGCCAGGAAAATACTGTTTGTTCTGCAGATATTGAAGCTGGGATACAGGTTAACTGGGGAAAGGTGTGAGTCCCTGCCTTTTGTTTCCTTGAAGAATATACAGTTAAAGAAATGCGCCCCAGATTCTATTGCACCCAAACCTCTTTTTCACTTGCTTCCCAACAGCATTTAAGCACTTGGAATTTCCTTGAGAAAATCCTCATCTGAAACAGATTCTTAGCATTACAAAAAAAAAAAAATTAAATCTTAGCAAAAGTATATTTGAATTATATCCTTGTGCTGAAAGGTGTTAATGACCATAGTCAAGAGGGACTTTGATCTGCAGATTATCAACAGATTTGAAGCAGATGGGTGTGTTAATCACACAGGCTGGTGAACCTCACAGATGGGTCTGTTCATAACCCAGGCTTGTAAGGGAGGATGAAAAAGTTTTTCGGTTTGATAACTGGAAATAAAAGGCTGTGTCTAATAGCTTACATGGCTAAATCATCACAGCTGTTTATAAATGTCAAGGCTACAAGATTCACTGTGCAGAAGGTGATGGGAAGGACAAAAGAAGTTGCAATATATTCCAGAGATCCAGCATAGCCCTAAGGTGTGGAGGGAAACAGGTGCTGCAGGAGTGGGGGCACACAGGGGCTGGAGGGTGGGAGCACAACAGGGAGGAGAAGGTGGCACTGCACCTTTTGCATCCCCATCAGAGCTGCAGCATGCTGCAGATGTGCTGAGTGGCTGATTGCCACAAACACATTACAGATTGCTCTCTGAATTCCTCAGAGCGCTCTGAATTGCTGATATTGCTGTGGAATACAAGGTTGGAGCTGTCCAAAGCCAAAAGAGCAAGCATTTATTCACCTGTTAGGTGTGTAGCCTAGGTATTTTGTGAATAACATGTTTAGGGTAGGCTTCTCTCTCAAAGAAATCAATGAAAAAAATGATTAATAAATTTATTAAAAGACTAACATCATCCTCAGTTGACAGAGAGACAGAGATAAAATGATTGTTTTCTTCAAATTAATTGCAGAGTTCCTAGTGATTTCAAAGTCATCAGGTTTTCATGGATAATGTTGAAATACATCAAACAAAAGAATGGCTGGTTGTTTTGCATAATCTGTCATGTTAAGGTTCAGAGCAAGTAGATAAAGTTTACATGCAAAATTTATTGTGAAATATATACCACTGAACAATCAGCACTTCAACAGAGATTTAAAAGTTGAAAAATTTGGGAAAAAATAAGCACATGTTCACTGGAGTTAATACAACAACAAAGCTAATAGCTTTTTTATAATTTTGCTATTAGCAAAACTGAGCACTTGAAAATTGTTGAAATAAATTTAGGGCAATGTGGAGAGATGGACTAGGAAGGATAGTCACACTTCTTTGAGACTTCTTTGCCATTAGGGTTTTAGTGAAATTTTTCTTGTGTAAGACAAGAGTACATCTATATTCCTGTCTGTGGCACCATGCCATGAGGACATAAAGGCTCTTCAAGACAAGAGGAGGTTTTCTGGAGTATGTGCACATGAACATTATCATCCCTGGATGCTGAATTAGATTTTCAAGTGGATGACTTCTTTACCAGTGTCAGCATTTGACAGTCAGAAAAAGCCATGTGGATCTCCAAATCAGAAAATGGGAACAAAAAGATTATAAAAATTTTGAATATTTGTGTGTTCCTTTTGACCAGAAAAAACAGGTTAGTTCTTGAAAAAAAAAATCAAAGCTCTGTTTGCTTTCTAACTGCAACATATTTAAATAAATATTGACTGAATTTGTGAAAGAAAATTCTATACTAATCCATTATATAAATTTGTAATATATTTCAAATATGCATTTTTACTTGGTTGATTTCCACATAAATCATGCTTTTTATATGGAATCTTTACACAATGAAAGGATAAAGGAAGAGTGAACAATTCAGACATAAAAGTTTATTACAGATTTCATCCCGCAGTGGCTTTATCTTGAACAGTATCATTTGTTTTCTACTCATTATCATTTCATGGCTAGCCAGAATAAGACAGCTTGGACTCTGCCTTTATGCTTTTGCTTCAACATGGAGAGACTTCTACATGGGTAACCACGTTGGTGCCAGAGGTGGTGGGTCTTTAAAGCACAGCACAAACCCAATTCCTTACTCAGCATTTGAAGTGTGGGAAAGGAAGTGGAGATGAAGGAAACAGGGTGTTTGGGTCTATTTTCATTTTTGGAAGGGAATAGTTCCTGAGTTTGTAACGGTTGCAGTTTTGTTCCGTGTGGCTGATACTTAATGAGATTCTATATTTGCTCATTAAGATAAAGGAATGGATGTAACACAAAATTATTTCTTTCCTGTCCTGCATCAGATGCCCCAAATTATGCTGAAGGATCAGGACAACCCCAATGATTGACCTGTGTCAGAATGGAGAGAAGCTTCAGGGTTTCCTTTCTGGGCAGATGTAACATGCAGAGATGGACACAGGTTGTGTCCTGAATCAAAGCTGGGTGTGATCAGCTCTGTGTAGAAACACAGAGCACCTCAGTTCTTACCCTAGAATTTAGAATTGTTCTCAGACTTTCTGAGGTCATTAAACATTTTCATTCTTAGCACAATATATGATACCTAGCTCACAACTGGTCAGGTGCCTGAGCTCAAATGCTTCCATAACCCTTTTTATGCTTTGAAAAACCAGGGACATTTCCCCACCTCTTTAATCACAAAAAAAAAAAACAAAAACAAAAACAAAAACAAAAACAAAAACAAAAACAAAAACAAAAACAAAAACAAAAACAAAAACAAAAACAAAAACAAAAACAAAAACAAAAACAAAAACAAAAACAAAAACAAAAACAAAAACAAAAACAAAAACAAAAACAAAAACAAAAACAAAAACAAAAACAAAAACAAAAACAAAAAAAAAAAAAAAAACCCACCAAAAAACCCCAAACAAAAATAGCAGGGAAAGTCTACTGCCAGTTCTTATATACACTCTCATACATGCCAGACCACTTTCAGCTCTCCTTGACTTTTGCACTGAGGGACAGCTGCTGTCCTGCCTGTTGCCAGCCTGCACCTCACTCTGAGCATTTTCCAGTGTCTGGCAGTATGTCCTGAGAAGAGGATGACTCAGTCCTTTCCAAAGGCTATCATACAAGCTGAAAGGTACCTTCTAGTTTGCTACTGGCCACTGTTTTTGTTTACCTTGGCCATGCCAGGGTTCCAGGCTACTGTTGCCAGTCACAGACTTGCTGGAGAGAGAGGAAAACCCTGCACAGAATCTGAACTTGCATCGTGACACAATTTGACACTTGCATCAAGGAGTGTTGCCTAAGTCTTGTTACAAAGAAGTTGTTAAAATGTGCCCAAAGGATAGAAAAATAACCAAGATTATTTATTCAGAACTTATGTCATGATCAAGGTAATTTAAAAAAAAAAAAAA